>JAOTON010001695.1:0-130427 GCA_034440635.1 Lepas anatifera
GCATCATTGGTGCCTTCGTTTCACTCCCACCGGCGCCCCCTAAGCCTCATCGTGGGCTCTCCCACTTCTTGGCATCCCCGCTATAAGCTATTTGCGCCCCAATCCTCACCACGGGCGCCCCACCTTCGGAAAATCCGCTCTATACCACCTGGCGCCTCCATGGTGCAGCATTGATGGGTCGTTTTGCTCCAACGGCGCCCCCACGCGTCACTGTGGGCGCCCCACCTTTGGAACCCCTCATGTACCACCGGCGCCCCAATTGGGCATCATTGGTGTCTTCTGTGTACTTCACTGGCGCCCACTTCACCGGCTGGCGCCTCTGCCTTTTAGAGCCGCTCTTACCATTGGCGCCCCGTGGGACATCATTGGTGCTTTTTGCCCCAAATGGCGCCCCATGCCTCACTGAGGGGTCTTCACCCTTTACCAGCCCGTTTCCTTATACCGAGTGGAAGCCTCACTCTCTCTCCCCATCCCCACTATGGGTGCCCCCACCTTCTAACAATCCGCTCTATACCACTGGCACCTCCATGTAGCAGCATTGATGTCCTCGTTTTTGACTCCAACAGCGCCCCCACGCCGTCACTGTGGGCGCCTCATCCTTTGGAACCCCGCATGTACCACCGGGCACCCGCCAAGGCATCAATTGTTCACCTCATTTCCACTCACATAACCCCTGGCCTCTTCCACCTCTTGACATTCCGCTACATACTACCAGGCGCCCTACTCTTCCACTACGGGACGTCCCCATCTTCTAAAAATCCGTTCTATATCACTGGCGCCTCCATGGTGCAGCATTGATGTCTTCTGTGCACTCCACCGGCGCCCCCCACGCTTCACCGTCGGCGCCTCTGTTTTAGGGGAGCCGCTCTTTTACCATTGGCGCCCCCGTGGTACATCATTGGCCTTTTTGCTCAAATGGCGCCCCATGCCTCTTTGAGGGGTGTTCCTACTTTACCAGCCCGTTTTATACCAGTGGAACCCACACTCTGTCTCCCCGCTATGTACTACTGGATCCCCACTCCCAAATCACGGGCGCCCCACACCCTAACAATCCGCTCTATACCACTGGCGCCTCCATGGTGCAGCATTGATGTCTCGTTTTTTCTCCAACGGCGCCCCCACGCGTCACTGTGAGCGCCCCATCTTTGAAACCCCTGCATGTACCATCGGTGCCCCTATGGTGCATCATTGGTGCGCCTTCCGTTTCACTCCACTGGTGCCCCAAGCCTCTTCCACCTCTTGGCATCCCGCCATATACTACCGGCGCCCCACTCTTCACTACGGGCGCCCACATCTTCTAAAAATCCGCTCTACATCACTGGCGCCTCCATGGTGCAGCATTGATGTCTTCTGTGCACTCCACCAGCGCCCCACGCTTCACCGTGGGCGCCTCTGTTTTTTGGACCGCTCTTTACCATTGGCGCCCCCGTGGTACATCATTGGTGCCTTTTTGCTCAAATGGCGCCCCATGCCTCTTTGAGGAGGTATTCACCCTTTACCAGCCCGTTTTATACCAGTGGAACCCCCCACTCTGCTCTCCCCGCTATGTACTACTGGATCCCACTCCCCAAATCTACGGGCGCCCCACCTAACAATCCGTTCTGTATACCACTGGCGCCTCCTGAAGTGCAGAATTGATGTCTCGTTTTTGCTCCAACGGCGCCCCCACGCTAATCACTGTGAGCGCCCCATCTTTTGAAACCCCGCATGTACCATCGGCGCCCCTATGGTGCATCATTAGTGCCTTCGTTTCACTCCCACTGGTGACCCTCAAGCCTCTTCCACCTCTTGACATCCCGCTATATACTACCGGCGCCCCACTCTTCACTACGGGCGCCCGCATCTTCTAAAAAATCCGCTCAATATCACTGGCGCCTCCATGGTGCAGCATTGATGTCTCGTTTTTGCTCCACCGGCGCCCCCACGCGTCACTGTGGGCGCCCCATCTTTGGAACCCCGCATGTACCACCGGCGCCCACATTGGGCAGCATTGGTGCCTTCGTTTCCACTCCACCGGCGTCCCCAAGCCCTCATCGTGGGCTCTCCCACTTCTTGGCATCCCGCTATAAACTATTGGCGCCCCAATCCTCCACCACGGGCGCCCCCTCCTTCGGAAAATCCGCTCTATACCACTGGCGCTCTCCATGGTGTAGCATTGATGTCTCGTTTTTACTTCAACAGCGCCGCCACGCGTCACTGTGGGCGCCACATGTGCTGAAACCCTGCATGTACCACCGGCATCCCCATTGGGCATCATTGGTGTCTTCTTTGCACTCCACCGGGGCGGCGCCCCCACGCTTCACTGTGGGCACCCTCTGCTTTTTGGACCCGCTCTTTTGCCTCTGGCGCCCCCATGGTGCCTAATTGGTGCGTTCCTTTTTAATATCAAACGGCGCCCCCATGCCCCATTGAGGGAGTCTTCACCTTTCAACAGCCCCTCTTATGCCACTCGAGCCCCACTCTTATGATGCATTATTGTTGTCTGCTTTTAGCTTTATGGGCGCAACTTCCCCGCCTCTTTCCACCATCTTTTGACACATCGTTCTGTATCACTGGCGCCCCCATAATGAATCATTGGTGCCTGTGCTTTGCTCCACCGGCGCCTTCATTTTCCGCCGTGGGCTCATCGGGAGCGCCCCCACATTTCGACAAACCGCTCTGTCTGGCGGCACCCATGGTACACATTGGTGCTTTTCTTTCGCTCCATTGGTGCCCCCACACTTCACTATGGGCGTCCACATATTTCTGCTGATTGCTTGATGGATCATTGGTATCTTACTTTTGCTCTACCGGCGCCCAACCACATCCCACCACCACGCGCCACTATGGGCGCCCCAACTTTTGACAGCATGCCCTGTGCCTCCAGCGCCTCCATGGTGCGTGATGGGTGCCTATCCTTAGCTCCACGAACGCACCAACACATCCCTGCCAGAAACCCCATGCAGTTTCTCTTTACTTTGCATTTCTTGCATCTCAAACGTGGCCCGTTGTCTTACTAACGCCCCCTTGACAGCTCCCACAAATTTCACTGAATGCGAGTACCCCCAAGCTGCATCACCGGAAGCTCCAAACTTCAGCTTCGGTGTCTCCTTGATGACCAAATTGCGCCGTCAGCGCTCTTCCCATGCACCGTCTTCTCCTCCCTGTTCCCCAACCAGTGCCTTATTCGTGTACCCCCCTTCTACCCTGTTGTTACCCTACCAGTGACCCTATGATGGATTATTTGCTCCCACAGACGCTCCACTGTCGGTTCCACGCTTATGTACTGCAGGCGCCCCTTGCCTGCAGCACCGGTATCCATAACTCCAGTCTCGGTATCGCCACGGTGAAGTATCAGCGTCCCCCCGATGCACTATCACCATTACCATCCCTTGCCCGAAAGCCCAAATAACTAACTGACTAACTCACCACACTTCCCCCGGCTATAGACCACCGGCGTCCCACAGGGTGTACCACTGTACCACACTGAACTTTTTGGCACTCCCATGCTGAATCACCGCTGGACTCATTTATTAACCTAAGCACCCCCTCATATATCATGCCCCCGGGTCACTAATAGGTGTCACACTTCAACGTGGACCACCCTCATCGATTTTTTACGCCCTCTTCCTTGTGGTTAGGAGCCCATATTTCACGATTGGCCGCCCTTTTCAGCTCTAGAGCGCCCCGCTGCAACATGGACCACCCGTGCCTACCTTTGGCCGCCCTTTCCTGTTCTCCACTATTGGCCGCTCCTTTGCAGATCTAGGGCGCCTCACTTCAATGTGGACTCCTCATTCACCTCCGGACCCCCTCTGTTTTATGGTTGGGAGCCCCATATTTCACGTTTGGACACCCTTTTTCAGCGCTTCGCGGACCTTTGCGACGTGGACCACCGTCATTTACCTACAGGCGCCCTTAACTTTGTGACTGGACTCCCCGTTTTCACAATTGACCCGCTTTTCAGCCCTAGGGTGCCCCACTACAACGTGGACTGCCCTCATCCATTTTTAGCCGCTCTCTTCTGTATGATTGCGCGCACCTTCTCCACTGCTGGCCGCTCTTGTGCAGCTTTAGAGCACCCCACTTCACCATGGACTGCCCTCATTCACCTCTGGCCGCCCTCCGCTTTGTGGTTCAGAACCCCTGTATCATGATTGACCGTCCCGTTTAGCTCTAAAGCTGCCCACCGTAAAATTGATCGCTCTCATCCACTTTTGACTGCCCGCTAGTGCATGATTGCGCGCCCATTTTCCACAATTGTCTGTTCTTTCTTAGCCTTGGGGCGCCCCACTTTTACGTGTACCGCCTTCAACTTCGGATGTCCTCTACTTTGTGTTGGGGTGCCCCCAAAATTTCACGATTAACCGCTCTTTTTCAGCCTTAGGGCATCCCACTGCAACATGGCACTCCCATGGCACATGGACAGCTCTCAGCTTTGAGTGGTAACAATTGCCCCGAGTTCTTTTAATGTATGCTTTGGGTATCGATTGATGCCATTTTGTTCCGTTACCACGCAGGATCCCCCCGGGCGCATTCATGCCCATCTGATGTGTGGTCGTGTGCCCGTCCGATATGTGGTTGTTTTGTCTTTTGCATCAAGAACATGCTACGATGGAATATAGGGGACTGGTAAAAATAATGTTTCTTGTGAAGCAAATTTTGAGCACATATACCAATATCCCTTAAATGTGTTTAAAAAAGACATTCCAGATCTATTGATAACCCTATAAGCTGTTGACTTCGATCATTTACTTATTTTGCCGAGGCGTTTTTTTCGCAGTGCCACTAATGAAAGGCTGTGTCCAGACAGCAATGCGAAATTCCCACGTCATCTGTGTAAGAAAAACATTGAGAGCTCGGCAGGAGGCACCTGCATAATTTTGGTTGCGTCCTCTCGCACAAGTTTGTAAACAGCAAAAAGTTTCGCCTTATGTAGAATATTATGGATTTATCACTATCCGCTCTGTGCAGACAAGGTAAACTGCAACGACTGGTTCGCAAAATCTCCAAAGGCCGTCTCTGCGTAAATTCTGCTTCAAAACGTAATCCAGGTAGAAGGTGCCTTGTTTCATTGTTGCTTGTTTAACTACAGGCACTTTGGAAATTCTTCCTTTTCTTGGCAACGTGTTTTTTTAATCGGCACTTTTTCAAATGGCATCACAAATACGCAAAATTAGCATCACAAAGATCCATGATACCAAGGGCTGACCCCCAAATGGTAGTCTGACCGCCCCCGGAGACTTCGCTTCCCCCTTATCGAAATCCTGGATCGTCCATGTACCCAGCCCTCTCGGTTGTTGATCAGTGATAGATAAGCTCGGTCAGTGTTGGTCAGGTGCAATCTCTAACATCATCACCTTGGATAGGTTGAGTTTGCGGCCGGTTTGATAGAGCTGGAAAATGCCTAGGTGATCGGGTAAGGAGAGTTGATTGGGTGATGAAACTATAGTAGGGAGGAACAGAAACGTAGAAAAGGGGTGGGGCGGCTAGCACAGTCGCATGAGAGACACCCGAAGGGAAAAGATCGCGCGAAGGGCAGCCGGGCTACGCCAATCTATGACCAACCGTAAACCTCGGGGACCAGCATGACTTGCTGTTACAAGCGTGACCCTCTGCGGCAAGCGACGCCCTATATGTGACCGTCAGGGTCCCCTAGGGGCAGAAGAACACTCTTTAATCAGGTGGGTCTCCTGTTTTCAACAGGGCCCTCTGTGACAAGCATGACCAGCACATCATTCCGTGGTCGGCAGGGCCCAATGCAGTCAGAAGAGCCTTCTGTCTGCCACCGAGAATGCCCTCTGTGCCAGCGGGGAATGCTTTGACAAGTAGGGCCCTCTACGCTCAGCAGGTCCTTTGGGACCAGGAGTCTCCTCGTTATCAATAGGGCAATCTTAGGTCAACAGGGATCTCTGTAACTAACAGATCTTTCGGTCGCAGTCAGGGCCATGTCTTGCCAGCATGTTTTTTTGTCGGACAGGGCGATACCCCCGGTGACCATAAGAGGACTCTGTATCGTAAATATATATTTGGAACTGAACGCACAGTCTATAAAAGGGTACTCCGGGACCAACAGGTCTTTCCGTGCCCAGTAAGGCCTGCCATATTCTTGTGGAAGGTCATGAGGTGACCTGAGGTCTAATCGGGAAGTCGCTGGGCCCCCTGCATCCAGGCAGGGAACCATCCATGATAGTATTTGACTGCTGTGAGTGGGACTGGTGGGACCCTTAAATCCATTAGGATCTAATTTGCCAGTTAGCGAACCCCTGGAGAGAGCCGGAAAGTGTACAAGTGTACACTGTGAACGACTTCGAGTTCACTTTGGTCAGTCGAGGGTCCTATGTGGCTGCCATAGCACAGCGAGACAGGCCAATGGCCAAAATCTGGTTAAAGCTAGTTATAGTTCCTGCAAAAATTCAGGTAGATGCCGTTGAAGGGAGACACAAACACATTTTTCCGAGTTGATCGCTGATGTGGAGTATCCCTAAACTGGGTCTTTGCTTGCCTTAAGGTTGCCAGGGGCCGTATTTTGATGCCGAGTACATAAGAATGGGCGCACGCACATCGATATTTTATTCTGATTTCCAGCCTGCGCCCACACTGCGCAGGTGGGGTCCAAATCAGCATTGTGATCGTAATGCGCACATTAGATCGGTATGCTGATATTCTGCGTAGGCTAGGTCGGTACTGGTCCCTGTACATCCCGGGTACGCTTGTCCTACGTCGAGCGTGGCTACGCACAGAAGAAGGTCAAAATACCACATTGGAATACGGCAAGTTGCTTGTCTCAGTCAAGTCTTAGGAGGGCATTATATTAGAATATAGCCTTAGAAAGGTTTACAATAACTGGGGTTTTGAAGTAAGCCAAGGTCCATGAACTTAAGTCATAGATCCTTCGTGGCTGGCTAGCTCAGATTGAAGGGAACTGGGATCACTGCTCTGACCTAGTGGTTTATTAGACCCTTATGGCTAGTTAACCCGCGCCCCACCGGGGGTCCGGCGCCACCTTCGCCCCACCGGGGGGGGCCATCGATGGCCCCCCTCTAACTCCGAAAATATGGGCGTTAGCGCAAATCTGCAAAGTGCAATAGAAAGCTCGCGTGAATTCAGTAAGAAATTACTTCGCATGTTTTAGTGCTCAGGTCAATGGTTTGACCTCCAGAGGTCAAATTAGGTCAAGATCGGCTATTTTCACTCAAATATGCAATGATTAAGCAAACTGGGCATAACTCTTATGTCATTAGAGCTATTGAGGCCTGGTAAAGTACATTTGATAGCAAATGGCCAGTACTTTTTCCGCTATGTGGAACGTAAAGACCTCCCGTCAGTGGTTTGACCGCCAGAGGTCACCTCGTGACCTAATATGACCTGAGGTCACGAAAGGTCACAAAGTGACCTTGCCGTATATCAAATGAAAGCCAGTGACAAGACAAACACGATGGTGTTTGTTTCACTGCTCTAGCTCAATTAGGTCAAAAGTTATTGTCAAAATACTGTTTTTGACCTCTGGTGACCTTGGATGACCTTGGAAAAGTCAAAGGGCAAATATGACCCCTGGGATCCGTGAAAGGGTGTCCAAAAACGTTGTTCTGAGCAGTCTGAGTATTTGCAATCATTTTTGTGGCTTTTATATCATGAAATAGCTTTTCCCCATGCTTTTCCAATGGGAGAGGTCGCCTCGTGACCTGACCTCAGGGCACGAAATCGAAAAATCCCGGATATAGACCTTGTAGACCCTGGAGGGGTCATGAAGTGCAGGAAGTTTCAAATTGATCGACTTTGAAATGTAGCTCTTACAGAGCTCTAAAGGTGAAGTGAGGTGACCTTGGTTGACCTCGTCTGGTGACCTGACCTTGAGTGACCCGGGGTAAAAATTTCAGGGATGATGGGAAAATGATGCAGTGAGAGGTAGAGCCCTCAACCGCGGTGCTGCGCCTCGTCGTTTTTCTGCTATCCCGGAAAAACCTTAGGGGGGCCATCGATGGCCCCCCGGTGGGGGCGAGGGTTAAGGCCCTGTGTGCTAATCATCATCATATAAGCAAAATCAGTAGTCCATGTAACTATCATGGGGCTTCCCAAAGTGTATCGGGATTTGATCTGACATGTCCTGTAGAAACCTAATCCCCAATGACAAACATAGGCTCATTGAACGAGACGGGCCTATTCTAAATATTCGTTGGTCTTCTACAAACTGTTTAAGGCTTCTGAAGATAATTTTGATCACTGATTGGGGAGAAAATAGTCCCCATGCAGTCTCCCCGGGTCCCAAAGTGTCTTTACTAACCGTGGGTTCCAGTGCATCAATAAAAGAAACGCCAAAGAGATACATTCACTTTTTACCACTCCTGAGATGTATTTTACATACATTCAAAGCTATGATCTTTCCTCATTTTTTTTAAAAGAAAATATGAAACTAATTACCTCTTTGACCCTCGCCCAGCTGCTTGAACAACCCCCTCCAGTTTTTCGGGCGGCAAGAAAAAACGGTGACGCGAAGCGCCACCGTACTTGGCACACCTTATTCTTGATTGATTCCGCAAGTTTCCCACCGAATTCTCCAAAAGTTCCGGGATTTTTCATATCGATGACATAAGGTCAAATACGGCGGACCATGACCTCTCCATTGGAAATACAGAGGAAAACAGAAAATGGTTTGTATTTGTGTAGATAAAGGTGATAATACCTTCATATTCTCCAAATCGAAGTATCTTAGGCCCCTTTTTAGGTTCATGTTGCAAGGTTTAACCTGTGACCTCTGACAGGTCATCCAAAGCTACTTAACCTTCGCCCGGGTGGGGGTCATTTTAGACCCTCCTCGGGTTTTTCCGAAGTGACCAAAAAACGGCGGCGCGCAGCGCTGCCAAACTTGGTCTAGCTGTTCCTTCATCATTTTTACATCTTTCCTGATTTTGGCTCAAGGTCATATCAGGTCAGGTCACCAGGCCAGGTGAAGTGACCTCACCTCAAAAAATACTTAGGACCGCATAACTAAAATAAGGGTTAATCGATTAAGTTCAAACTCATACCACATATTGGGCCCACCAGGAGCTACAACATTTGTTCCGGGATTTTTGATATTGGTGACCTAAGGTCATGTGCAGAGCATGACCTCCCCATTGTCAATACATGGGGAAAATCACGAAATGAGCTTTTCTCAGTAAGTATGGATGGAATCAACTTCAAACATCGGTTACGACTTGCTCTTAGCCCATTTCTGATGTTGCCAAAATTTTTGACTTGTGACCTTTAAAAGGTCACCTTAGGTCAAATAAGCATTTTTTGGTGTTTTCCTCTATAAAATTTGAATAAACTAAGATAGAGCTTTTTATTTTGTCACCAAAGTGTTTGTATATTCACTGGAAGTCAAATGATATACATCATGACTATACCAGGTCAAGTTGGGTCAGACCGTTGACCTGGGTCAGGTCAAATTCTTAAATTTGACCTGGCATAGCAATATCATATATCATTCGATTCGTATTGACGAGAGGATTGCAATGGTGCATAAACTATTGCTGTATCTTGTTTGGTTTAGAAGCTATTAGCGAAAAAGTAAACGCTCTTATGCATGGGTGGCTATGGACATTCCCAAGAATATGCCCAATATTTAGTGACCTGTAGCTCCCTAGGCTTTGACCTGACACGAAAATGAGTGCCACTGTAATGAAAGCGCATTTCAAGAGCTTTCGAATGGTGTTAGAAAAATGTTTCTAGCTATCATAGTTTCTGAGATATATGAGGTTTTCTTAGTACACCTCATACTAGCGATTTTGACCTATTTTGACCTCTGGCGACCTTGATATTGACCTGACAAGAAAAATGACCGAAATATTTTCGATATCATTTTCGAAGAGCTTTCGATTGCTGTTTTGCACTTTTTCTAGCTCTCTTAGTTTTCGAGATCGTGGGGGGTCTTTTTTAGCCCCCACCAGGGCGAAGGTGGCTCGTACCCGCCACCGGGGCAAGGGTTAAGCAGTTTTCAGACTTAGGTCAATAACTTTGCATGAAATGATGATACAGCTTTTATGTTTATACCATTGCGTTTGGATTGCTATTGCCAGTCAATTGATAGGCATATGGACAAAAAGTGACCTTGACCTGACCTGAGGTCAGGTGATTTGTGTTTTGACCTAGTATGCTCATATTATACATCATTCGATTCGCCGTGACGAGAGAGAGCGAACAGTGTCTACAAAATTATTCTAACTCAACGCTGTCAGACGCTAGAGCCCAACAGCTTTGCTCAAAATGCCAACTTCTTTGACCTGCCATGACCTCAATGTTGACCTGAGCCAAAAAGTGACTGATATAGTGTTTTCATGAATTTGTATGAGCTATCCACCAGGGTTTGCGTTTTTTCGCTATCCTGCATAGGGGACGAGTTCGAGAGGAGGTGTTCAAACACCCCCACCAGGGCGAAGGTGACTCAGAGGCCCACCGGGGCGCGGGTTAACTGATTCAGTTCGTAAAAAATACTTTAAATGGGTAAAGAACATAAAATTTGGCGCCCCCAGCCGGCCTAAAAATGGCGCCCCTGGCCATGGAAGTGGCGCCCCCAGCGCTGCGGCCCCCTAGCGAAAATTCCTGGATCCGCCCCTGCATGGTGGTATCAAAAACAGTATACTTGTTATGGATAGTCTCATAATTAGGCACCCCCAAAAATCATTTAGGAAACCCACGCCCTTGGGAATGTGTGACTATACAACAATGTTTATGATGATATTTTAGCGTGATTGTGGTTGAAAAGGGCTTAAACATGCACCACTTGTATTCAAGTTTTTTTTCCTTCTGAGACTTTTCGCGATAAAGCAAAACAAGGAAACATCATTGCAAGTAGACTCCAAAACCCACCTAGATTGCACGGACCGTCTATGATAAACGCACATCTTGATTTAGCCCCTTGGATTTAACAAATTGAACACCAGTCGTCAAAAACGGCGCCGCCTGCTTCCAACAAGAATACAAAAATATTAGCGGCAGCCCGCACCGCGCTCGTTCTGAAGGCCGCAGACACCGAAAATGTACCAGGGCGACCACCGGCGACCAGGCGACCACGCAAGTCGGCGGTTTCGGCCGACTCGGTCACCCATTGGTCGCCTATTGAAAAAAGAAAATCACCGACTTGGTACCGACTCGTGACAGATTCTAGTACATTCTAGTTTGAACTTAAAATTAGTACATAAATATGGTACAGGGAGATGGCATCATCTAAAGTACCAGGCGATTTCAGTCGTTTTTCATAAAATTGGAACCAAAAATTGTAATAAGAAGAAACATAACTAGCATAAACTAGCAGCAACTAAGGGCGGTGATGATACCAGATGTAATCGGACAAAGATGCCCCGTTGTAGCCAAGCTGTCTTTCAGAAACGCCAAACAAGCCGGGAAACGAAGGCTAACTTGGCTCTTTGTCGAAGTAGATTCTGCCCATTCTTGGCCAAAGGAAGTGGCAGACTTCATCCAATAGATTTTGATGGGCACTGTATGTATTACGATGACGGGTGGAGACAGTGGAGAGGGTAAGCATATTTAGAAGCAGGAGCGGATGGTGGAAGCTAAAATCATAGGAAAACAGATGGAATCAGAGTTTGAGACGGTTGCTGCGTCACCAACCAAAAGATGATAGGGTCGCCGACGGCGTAGGTAGATCGGCAAGTTTTTAGACCCCCTGTAAATGTGGCCACGTTTCGTTTTTCGTCTACAAGCGGTTCTCCGGTCACCTTGGAAAAACAGGTGGGGGGCCTCCGAGGTCCCCCTCCAGTACGCGTGTTAATCAGGCCAAAAGTTATTGCCAACATAATTTTTTGACCCCTGGTGACCTTGGATGACCTTGGAGAGGTAAAAAGGAAAATACGACCCCTGGGATCCGTAAAAGGGTGTCCAAAAACACTTTTCTGGGCAAGCCGAGCATTTGAAATCGTGTTTTGTGGCTTTTAGATCATAATACAGCCTTTTCCCATGCTTTTCCAATGGGAGAAGTCACCTCGTGACCTGACCTTAGGTCACGAAATCAGAAAAATCTCGGATATAAACCTTGTAGACTCTGGTGGGGCCATGAACTGTAGGAACTTTCAAATCGTATGACTGAGAAACGTAGCTCTTATGGAGCTTAAAAGTTGAAGTGAAGTGACCTTGGTTGATCTCGCCTGGTGACCTGACCTTGGGTGACTTGGGGTAAGAAATTTAAGGGATGGTGTATTAATGATGGAATGAGAGATACAGCCCTTAACCTCGGTCCTTCGTTTCGTCGTTTTTCTGCTATCCCGGAAAAACCTTAGGGGACCATCGATGGTCCCCGGTGGGGCGAGGGTTGAGCTATTGTTTGACAATCAAGTGCATTTTTTGGTCAGTTAGGGCATTCTGTCGCCTTTCCAAGCACGTGGGAAGAGTATAGGCACGTAGGGGAGAGTGGGGAGAACTGGAACATTAAACAAGCGGTAAGTTTAAAAAATTATATAAATTTAGTTAAGCGTTTCTGGTAGATTGTATAAGCATCACATGGTGGGAAAAACATTTGGTTATGGATGTATGTGTCTTTTTTAGGGCGTAAACAGAGTAGAATTGTGAAAAAATTAAGTTTTTGTAGAAGATTATGGCTAGTGAGAACTGGGACAGCTGCAGGAGAACTGGGACAATGGGTGTTCAGAAGTGGGACACAAAGGGGAGAGGTGGGACTACTGAAGAATCATGTCTAAATCTTATAAAGCGTAGCATCTATATGACACCTTTTGAAAATAAACTGTAGAAGCTATAATTGATTGTCTGCGCGATATATTTTAAAAATGTAGGTATTCTTTATTATACACACACTTGAAAAAACCTTTTTTGTTGTTGCGGTGATGTTATCGCCCATCGCCGTTGTTATATGGATCTTTTAACTCTCCAGGTTTGCATGTAGGATAGGGCAGGTACATAGTATATAGGTGTTGGCTAGGAGCAGATCCAGCAATTTCTCAAGGGAAGGCGAACCCGTACAGGGGGCCCGGCTTCCTCGAAAGAAGCCCGAAATAGCTGTGGGGGCCCGATTGTGCAAATTATAATTTTTAAATAAAAAACGTACACATGAAGATGCATCAGCGAGCAAGAAAAACATCAACCTCCGTTTTGGGGTTAAACAATTCCAAGAACTGTAGTAGCCCCAAAATTATGGACTGGCCCTAAAATCTCTGAGGTCCATTCATCATTGGATTTGGATCTCCACAAATCCATGGACTGGGCAAATTTCGACTAGGATCACTGATCAGGACCATCTGAGCCCGCATACAATATTATATGGCCTGCGTGAATTAACACGCGCATTGACGGGGGTCTGAGCCACCTTCGCATTGACGGGGGCGGGTACCCGCCCCCCTAAGATCTCGAGAACCACGGTAGGTAGCGAAAAACGGTAAACGGTGTTGGGCTGCCCATCCACTTCTCCATCGAAAACATTTCAACGATTTCTTGTCAGGTCACATTTAAGGTCACGAGAGGTCAAAACATGCCCGTCAAAGGGATAACATGTAAAATTCAGTTTTTCGGGCATTACATCTGAACAAGTAAAGATAGAGCAAAACGACTTGGACTATATGAATCCTCTTAGCAAGCCGAATCGAATGATATATAATTTGACCTTGCTAGGTCAAATCAAGGATTTGACCTGACCTGAGGTCAGGTCAGGGTCAAATTATACAAAATGCATATCATTAAAACCGCAAAGCCCAGGCGAGTCTAATGCAGCTAAAATAAATGCTCTATCGCCATCTGTTACTGAGTTATTCCGTAAAAACCATTTTTCCCATGTATTTCCAATGGAGAGGTCATGCGTCGTACCTGACCTTAGGTCATCGATATCAAAAATACCGGAACATATTTTAGAGAACTCAGTGGGGCCATTATGTGATATGAGTTTCAATCGGATAAGTTCACCCTGCTCCGACTTATGCTATCTTAAACTTTTTTTGAGGTCGGGTCACTTGACCTGTACTGGTGACCTGACCTGAGATGACCTAACCTTAAAATTTTCACAGAAGTTGTAAGAATGATGAGGGAAAAGGTATACCAAGTACGGCGGGCGCTACGCGCCGCCGTTTTTCTACTATCTCCGAACAACCCGAGGGGGCGGGTACCCGCCCACCCCGTCAATGCGCGTGTTAAGATTTTAACCCTATTTCCGGCAGGGGGGCTAATATTGCCCCCCCTCAGGTTTTTCAAGAATATCTCCGAAACGGCTTGCGATAGAACTTTGAAACTTCCTGACTTTTCCTAAAACTAGTGCAGGCAGCTTTTCTGAAATTGTCAATATTATATATTTACCAGGGGCGGAGCTATGGCTGGGTTTTTGGGGAGGTTCTATCCACAAACCAAGTATTATCGTATGCGATGGGTTCTTTGTAAAAGGAAGCCGTCTCTGCTGATCCTGATACCAGTTATATGGTTTTATTATATCATTTTTTATGTGAAATGATAGTGCATTCACAATTGTCACTATTTGTATTCATCAGGGGCGGTTACAGCAGTTCAAAATGGGGGGAAAGTTATCAAGAAGGACTAAACGTTAGTAAGTGAGAAGACTGCTTACAGCCGTGTCAGGGCGAATACAATTGGGTATATGAAAATTCAAAATAGTTATAACCAAATTCTAGATTACCAGAGGCGTGTCCAGTCACTACACATTTTCAAAATGCATATTCCCAGCCAGTATCACCGCCGCGACTCAATATCGTTGTATATTAAAAATGTGTTTCCAATCACCCCCACCCTCCCCCCACGACGAGAGTCCTTGATCCGCCTATGTCACCCCCTTTCCCAGAGCTGCCATGGGAGGGTAAAAATTATCAGAAATAAATTTCAACTAGTCGAGGGACTAATATACTCATGCATACCACTCGCATATTGTTGGTATGTATTTTACCCCACTGTTTTACCTTACTGCATCCGCCCCTGATGAGTTTTTCACTTTTTTCCATTTATTTATGTGTCAAAGATGCCAAGCAGTATATCACGGCTTCTAATCCGCGTAACAAAAACTTTTTAGGTTGTATATATTTCCCCTCATAGTCCTGGTCCTGGAACTGCCATTGAATTTCGAATTTTTGCGTAACTCGAGTATATGACAATTTTGGGTCAATTATTTGTAAATCTGAACTAGTTTTGTGAAAATCGTACAACAGAGACAAGGGTTATGGAAAATCTAAGAAATACACAAAAATTGTATATTTTGCACGACCTTTTCCTTAAAAATCAAAATTTTGAAATTTTCTTTTTTCAAAATAAATTTTAGCGTCAGGGGAATCTATAGCACTTTGAATTTTCAAAATTGGCCGGTTAGATTACGAGATCTTAGGGGAGGCCGATATTGCCCCCCTGCCGGAAATAGGGGTAGCCGGGAGCCTGACAGAAATAGGGTTAAGATACTATACCTACTACTCCCAACCCGGGCCCAAAGTTACAGCTACAAAGGGGCCGAGACCAAAGGAAACCCACAAGCAAGGCAGGGGCCGACAGAGCCACAGAAGGCCCAGGTAGACCACGGGGGGAGGCATGAATGCTGGAAATAGGAGACTGGCTTCGGTCACAGTATGTCTGAGGCCATCGTGAGGGGGCCCGGTCGCGGACACATAGGTCCCAGTGAACCACAGGCGCCCCGGAAGCATTTCAGGAGGCCCAGATAGCCACAGGTTGTCTGGGTGAACCGCAGGGAATCAGGCTGTGGTCACAAAGGGCCCGGGTGGATTACAGGGGGATTTCTCTGCAACGACTGTGAATAGTGATCCGGCTTCGGTAGCAGTGGGCCCGGGATAACTCTGAGGGACCCGGTCGCAGACTCAGAGCTTCCAAGTGGACTGCAAGGGGCCTGGATGCATGTTAGGGTACCCGGATAGCCACATGAGGTCTATGTCAACCGCAGGGAGCCCGGCTGTGGTCACAAATGACCAGGGGTGATTACAAGGGAATTCTCTGCAAAGGCTGAGAATAGGGGCCCGGCTTCGGTAGCAGTAGGTGCGGGATAATTCTGAGGGGTCCGGTCGCAGACTCAGAAGTTCCAAGTAGACTACAAGGGGCCTGGAGGCATGTTAGGGTGCTCGGATAGCCACATGAGGCCCGGGTTAACCGCAGGGGTCCGGTTAGCCACAGGGAGTCCGGGTGAAATACAGGGAAATGCTCTGCAACGGGTTATAATAAGGTCTCGGCTTCGATAGTGGGCCTGGGATGATTCTGAGGGGCCTGGTCGCAGACTCAGATGCTTTGAGTGGATTACAAGGAACCCGACTACACTAAATTTGGGTGGCATTTGGAAGACAATTTGCGGGGCCAGGGTAGAGCCGCCCCTCCTGCGGGGGGACGGCTGAAGTTGGGGGCATTTCTTTCCAGTGCTTAACCCTCGCCCCACCGGGGGGCCATCGATGGCCCCCCTAAGGTTTTTCCGGGATAGCAGAAAAACGACGAGGCGCAGCACCGTGGTTGAGGGCTCTACCTCTCACTGCATCATTTTCCCATCATCCCTGAAATTTTTTACCCCGGGTCACCCAAGGTCAGGTCACCAGACGAGGTTAACCAAGGTCACCTCACTTCACCTTTAGAGCTCTGTAAGAGCTACATTTCAAAGTCGATCGATTTGAAACTTCCTACACTTCATGACCCCTCCAGGGTCTACAAGGTGTATATCCGGGATTTTTCGATTTCGTGCCCTGAGGTCAGGTCACGAGGCGACCTCTCCCATTGGAAAAGCATGGGGAAAAGCTATTTCATGATATAAAAGCCACAAAAATGATTGCAAATACTCAGACTGCTCAGAACAACGTTTTTGGACACCCTTTCACGGATCCCAGGGGTCATATTTGCCCTTTGACTTTTCCAAGGTCATCCAAGGTCACCAGAGGTCAAAAACAGTATTTTGACAATAACTTTTGACCTAATTGAGCTAGAGCGGTGAAACAAACACCATCGTGTTTGTCTTGTCACTAGCTTTCATTTGATATACGCGGCAAGGTCACTTTTTGACCTTTCGTGACCTCAGGTCATATTAGGTCACGAGGTGACCTCTGGCGGTCAAACCACTGGCGGGAGGTCTTAACGTTCCACATAGCGGAAAAAGTACTGGCAATTTGCTATCAAATTTACTTTACCAGGCCTCAATAGCTCTAATGACATAAGAGTTATGCCCAGTTTGCTTAATCATTGCATATTTGAGTGAAAATAGCCGATCTTGACCTAATTTGACCTCTGGAGGTCAAACCATTGACCTGAGCACTAAAACATGCGAAGTAATTTCTTACTGAATTCACGCGAGCTTTCTATTGCACTTTGCAGATTTGCGCTAACGCCCATATTTTCGGAGTTAGAGGGGGGGCCATCGATGGCCCCCCGGTGGGGCGAAGGTGGCGCCGGACCCCCGGTGGGGCGCGGGTTAAGGTCGGTCCAAGGGGGCGATCGTCCCATCGCCCCCCCCCCACTTTGATTCGCCCCTGGGGGTTGCATGGATGAAATGTCGTTTTTTATAGATAAGTTTGCTATATTGAACTTATGGTCTTTATTCTGATCTCGATTTATAAACCACGAAAGAAGAAAAACAAGCTGACGACCAGAATCACTCTATAAAAAAATCCGACACAACCATATTTCCATCAAAGTACAAATAGATAGTTACAATCAGTCAAAGTACAGTACAAGGAGAAGTGGGACAGCAAGGGGAGAAGTGGGACAACTTGTCCCAGTTCTCCCCGACCCCGCCATTTTTTCAGAATTGCGATGTCAGTAAAATTAAAACCCCTTTCGTTATTCGAGGCTGGTACAGATCGATGGAGAATACCACAGCAGCTTTAGTGGACCAAAATAGCCAACTTTTCGGTAACATATTTAGCAGAAAATCCACCCAAGAAAAGGTGAAAAATTAACTTTTTAAGGAACACTCACCTCCCACTTCCAGCACCCGCCGGACAGATGTGCAGAAACTTGCCAACTCGGCTACCGGAGTTTGTGACACATTTACGAAAATTGAGGTGCATAATTGTGACAAAATAGCAGTCCTGACTGTATGGCTCAAAATCAAACCACATATTTTCGAAATAGAGGATGAAGCGTGTAGCAAATATTTTAACTTAGCAGCTCTGTTTTTCAATTGCACAGCGTACCATTAGTGATACAATATTGGTACTGTGTTCAGTATCTACTAAAACGAGGGACCCCCGCTGCAGAAAACCCGCAAACCGCTGTCACAGTTGCCAGATTTTAACATGTAGCCCAATTGTGCCAATTGTTAGTAGTTTGCAGAAAGTTTGCGCCTAGATGCCCGAAATGTGACAGTCAATTTTTTTCGAGAAATACACGATTGTGGGCATATTTAAGGCATTAACGATAACGCAGATACTTTAACAAGTACTTCTCTGTCCATTTTTTTCACGTTAAATCAGATTTACAGTTTGAGTCTCATCGATTTAGCGGCCCCTATTTCTTCGAATTTAGTATTAAGTACGCCTAAAAGCTACTAATAAAAGTACTAAGTGAGTGAAAAAATAAACATAGCTGGGCAGCAATTCTACTTAAACTGCGCAACAGCGACAAGACAAGTTACACATGTTTATGTGATGTAGAGCTTGCCAAAAATTTAAACAGGCGGGAAGCTACTTATTTTGAGGGCATATTTATTAGGTATATTTGAGATAAGTGCAGGCTAAAACTAGCTAGAATAAATATTGCTGCCCATGGATAATCTAAGATGAATGTAGGCTATTGTAAGACTGGTGCACTTTCCCATATCAAGCTGGGTTTTTCATTCCTTAGCCTGCTTGTGCCTTAGCTTATTTGTGCCCTAGATTGGTTAGATAGATTTGGAGCTGGAGGAAGTTGGGAGAGTTAGCGCCAGCAAAAGGCTAGCAACAACAGTGATTCAGGTGAGTTTTTATGATCAAACTATCATATCAATATTGTACAGATAGCAAATGTGTGCTAATGCAGTCCTCCACAAAGTGTTAACCCTCGCCCCACCGGGGGGCCATCGATGGCTCCCCTAAGGTTTTTCCGGGATAGCAGAAAAACGACGAGGCGCAGCACCGCGGTTGAGGGCTCTACCTCTCACTGCATCATTTTCCCATCATCCCTGAAATTTTTTACCCCGGGTCACCCAAGGTCAGGTCACCAGACGAGGTCAACCGAGGTCACCTCACTTCACCTTTAGAGCTCTGTAAGAGCTACATTTCAAAGTCGATCGATTTGAAACTTCCTACACTTCATGACCCCTCCAGGGTCTACAAGGTGTATATCCGGGATTTTTCGATTTCGTGCCCTGAGGTCAGGTCACGAGGCGACCTCTCCCATTGGAAAAGCATGGGGAAAAGCTATTTCATGTTATAAAAGCCACAAAAATGATTGCAAATACTCAGACTGCTCAGAACAACGTTTTTGGACACCCTTTCACGGATCCCAGGGGTCATATTTGCCCTTTGACTTTTCCAAGGTCATCCAAGGTCACCAGAGGTCAAAAACAGTATTTTGACAATAACTTTTGACCTAAATGAGCTAGAGCGGTGAAACAAACACCATCGTGTTTGTCTTGTCATTGGCTTTCATTTGATATACGGCAAGGTCACTTTTTGACCTTTCGTGACCTCAGGTCATATTAGGTCACGAGGCGACCTCTGGCGGTCAAACCACTGGCGGGAGGTCTTTACGTTCCACATAGCGGAAAAAGTACTGGCAATTTGCTATCAAATGTACTTTACCAGGCCTCAATAGCTCTAATGACATAAGAGTTATGCCCAGTTTGCTTAACCATTGCATATTTGAGTGAAAATAGCCGATCTTGACCTAATTTGACCTCTGGAGGTCAAACCATTGACCTGAGCACTAAAACATGCGAAGTAATTTCTTACTGAATTCACGCGAGCTTTCTAGTGAACTTTGCAGATTTGCGCTAACGCCCATATTTTCGGAGTTAGAGGGGGGGCCATCGATGGCCCCCCGGTGGGGCGAAGGTGGCGCCGGACCCCCGGTGGGGCGCGGGTTAACACCCACACTGGAGAGGGACCTGGCACTAACGTGCACTGGAGGGGGGCCGAGTAGACCCCCTTCTTATCTCAGAAAATCACAGCAAATCTCAGAAAGAAATAGACTTCAAAAAACACTGGTTGGGGGTGTGCTGCTTACTACCAGTGGTGGTAACCAGCGCACAGGACCTGAACTGGATGGAGTTAAAACAAGATTTTGACTACACTGGATCTTTCTTTGGTATGTGAATTCCAATACCTCTGTATCTATTAGGCCAATAGGCATAATTTTACATCTTTGCAGGCTAGTTGTCTCAGAGTTTTTACTGCAAGAAGGAATGACCAGGCAGGTGATGATCGTGAGTGGGATGCAAATTTTAAGCATTTGATGTGTTTATAAAAATGCTACCTAAGGTCCACTTTACCAACACATTTTAGGTAGATCCAAATACTATGTTGACATTGACATTTTTGTCCCTTTTTTTGATATGTGAGATAGAAGTTTAGTGGGTGGGGGGAAGCTGTGGTTAGGGTTCCCAATTGTGTGTACATGTACGCTCCCATTAATAGATAGGTATGTTCCCAACAATGACTATTTTCATGATAATTGCTACATTTAATCATGTGAAAAATTACCATAATTGGAAACACTCCTTCCAAAAATGGAAACTTCTTCAAAAGGGAAATGCATGTCATTGGGGAAACTGCGGTCAGAGTTGGCAATAATAGTTATGACCCCAATACTGGAAAAAATGACCCATAATTGGAAAGTTGCCTTCCAAAAACAAAAACATGATCTATAAATGAAAACATAGTTTACTACTTTCATGCTGTAATGGTTTGGTGCTAGAACCTTGTCTGCTGCAAAAAGTAAGGGACTGGTAGAGGACATTCAGCATAGTGGAAATAGTATTCAAGGATACAATTATTATTTCCAGCTCTGTGTGACAGAGGAGGCATACGTCACATTGAGTTTGTACAGCCAGCATACTTTCTGCACCTCTGCCGCCGGAAAAGGAAGCTGTCTCCCTAGTGATATGCAGCGGCACGTATAGCGTGGGAATCAACCAAAAATTATAATTTTGGCTTACTCCTAGATTAAAAAATAGGCGTGTCCCACTTCTCCTGCGTCCCATGTCTCCCCACTCTCCCTAATCCGTTTCCAAAGAATGCCTCATCGTCGCCAATAATCGTACGGGCGAGCTATTTCGGTGCCCTTTGAGCTCATATGGTGCCCCCTGAGTACTGGTCTTGGCCCCTGGAGCTGATCATGTGCCCTCTGAGCTGATCTGATGCCATCGTAGTCATCTGGTGCCCTCCCCCTGAGAAAATAGTTGTGCTTTCTGAACCTATATAATGCTCTCTGAGTTAGCATGATGCCTGCAAGCTTGCCTGGTGCCCTATTAGAGCGCCACTTGAGCCAATCCAGGCCCCATACCTTATTTAATGCCTCCCGGAGTTTATCTATTGTCCAGGGGCGCAGCCAGAGGGGCACAAGGGGCACGTGCCCCCATCACTGCCGGGGTGCCCTTTTGATTGCCAGGTGGTGTACCCAAATTGGGCCGTGCCGCTCGAAATTTATTGCCCTACGCCGTTGCAACTACAGGGTGTTTCATAAAGAATGATATTTTTGAATTGATCATAATGCGGTTATGAATAAGTTGTTGTGGTATGATTTACATATCGTTCGAAATATAATTTTGGGACATTTACGATTATTTGTACTTTGATAGCTGTTTTGATATTTTTTCTTGTTCAAAGTAGTCCTAGAAATGACTTGAAATATACTGTCTATTTTTCCTTCATCAAAAATGTTGGTAGAAATCACGCGCGTATCACGTGACAAGTATAACGTCAATGACACTAAAATCATTACATCGTCACTATGGTACATCACAGTCCACATGCACATTAACTTTAGGAATTAATTCTAAAAGAACGCACCTCTCAAGCTTAGGAAAGCTTGGGTCCCAGCAAGCAATCCCCAATTGGTCCATGTCCCTAGTTCTGCGGTGAGCAGTGGGGTCTTTTGCGCTGTGTCCACGTGAGCATGCACATCAAAAGCAAAAGCTACAGTCGCGGTGAGAATATTACAAGTTTAAAACTTTTGGCTCAAGCTCCATATGGCTCATTGGCTTACCTTCCATATGAATGATGCGGCGGACAGAGCGCAAAAGACCCCACTGCTCACCGCAGAACAAGGGACATGGACCAATTGGGGATTGCTTGCTTGGACCCGAGCTTTCCTAAGCTTGAGAGGTTCGTTTTTTTACAATTAATTCCTAAAGGCAATGTGCATGTGGACTGTGATGTACCATAAAGAAGATGTAATGATTTCAGAGTCATTGGCGTGATACTTGTCACGTGATACGCGAGTGGTTTCTAACAAAATTTTTGATGAAGGAAAAATAGGCAACATTTTTCAAGTCATTTCTAAGACAACTTTGAACAAGAAAAATATCAAAACAGCCATCAAAGTAAGAATAATCGTAAATGTCCCAAAATTATCTCTCGAATGATATGTAAATCATACTAAAACAACTTATTTATAACTGCATTATGATCAATTTAAAGATATCATTCTTTATGAAACACCCTGTAGATGGAACTTGACCGCATGTAGCGATTGAAACTATTGGTGGACAATTTAACCCTCGCCCCACCGGGGGCCATCGATGGCCCCCCCTAAGGTTTTTCCGGGATAGCAGAAAAACGACGAGGTGCAGCACCACGGTTGAGGGCTCTAGCTCTCACTGCATCATTTTCCCATCATTCCTGAAATTTTTTACCCCGGGTCGCCCAAGGTCAGGTCACCAGACGAGGTCAACCAAGGTCACCTCACTTCAACTTTAGAGCTCTCTAAGAGCTACATTTCAAAGTCGATCAATTTGAAACTTCCTACACTTCATCACCCCTCCAGGGTCTACAAGGTGTATATCCGGGATTTTTCGATTTCGTGCACTGAGGTCAGGTCACGAGGCGAACTCTCCCATTGGAAAAGCATGGGGAAAAGCTGTTTCATGATATAAAAGTCACAAAAATGATTGCAAATACTCAGACTGCTCAGAACAGCGTTTTTGGACACCCTTTTCCGGATCTCAGGGTCATATTTGCCCTTTGACTTTTCCAAAGCCATCCAAGGTCACCAGCAGTCAAAAACAGTATTTTGACAATAACTTTTGACCTAATTAAGCTAGAGCTGTGAAACAAACACCATCGTGTTTATCCTGTCACTGGCTTTCATTTGATATACAACAAGGTCACTTTTTGACCTTTCGTGACCTCAGGTCATATTAGGTCACGAGGTGACCTCTGGCGGTCAAACCACTGGCGGGAGGTCTTTACATTCCACATAGCGGAAAAAGTACTGGCAATTTGCTATCAAATGTACTTTACCAGGCCTCAATAGCTCTAATGACATAAGAGTTATGCCCAGTTTAGTTAATCATTGCATATTTGAGTGAAAATAGCCGATCTTGACCTAATTTGACCTCTGGAGGTCAAACCATTGACCTGAGCAATAAAACATGCCAAGTAATTTCTTACTGAATTTATGCGAGCCTTCTATTGCAGTTTGCAGATTTGCGCTAACGCCCATATTTTCGGAGTTAGAGGGGGCCATCGATAGCCTCCCCGGTGGGGCGAAGTTGGCGCCGGACCCCCGGTGGGGCGCGGGTTAATACGGGGGCGGGTACCCGCCCCCTCGGGTTTTTCGGAGATAACAGAAAAACAGCGGCGCGTAGCGCCGCCGTATTTGGGATACCTTTTTCCTCATCATTTTTACAACTTTTGCGCGTGTTAACGAATTCCACAAAGAGCTACTATTCTCACGAAAATTTGTACGGGACCCAAGCTTCGCCGGCAAAGGCTGGGCCTCCTCAGGACTGGACGGCCGTCCCGATTCGCAAACATGTTGGTACGCTTTCACGACGCTGCTATACCTCTGGTGCAAAGGTATAAATGCACAGTGGGCCGGCGGGCGCTCAAAAGCGCTTAAAATTAATTACCGTCGAACTATTGAGGCTACATCAACAATATTTTATATCTAGGGTTTTTAGATGCCCCCGACCAGTTTTCGAGGTTGTTATTGCTGTTTCTGCAGCCCATGCTCAGCTATTGGCCTAATATTACTAGGATAATATACATAGTAATATACTCCTCCGGATAACAATCTTCCTTTGCCTTCGGTATGTCGTTGTATGGAGGATATATGTCGGCATTCTCACATTCAGACCAGGGGCGTAGCCAAGGGGGGCTGGGACAGCCACCCACCCCCCCCTTGAGGACCCCCTGAGGACACGGGTCGCGCGAAGCGCGGCTCGCCCGCACTATGCTCTATGACCAAATATTAACCCTTGCCCCGGTGGCGGGTACGAGCCACCTTCGCCCTGGTGGGGGGGCTAAAAAAGACCCCCCACGATCTCAAAAACTAAGAGAGCTAGAAAAAGCGCAAAAACTGCAATCGAAAGCTCTTCGAAAATGATATCGAAAATACTTCGGTCATTTTTCTTGTCAGGTCAATATCAAGGTCACCAGAGGTCAAAATAGGTCAAAATCGCCAATATGAGGTGTACTAAGAAAACCTCATATATCTCAGAAACTATGATAGCTAGAAACATTTGTCTAACACCATTCGAAAGCTCTTGAGATGTGCTTTCATTTCAGTGGCATTCATTTTCGTGTCAGGTCAAAGCTTAGGGAGGTACAGGTCACTAAATATTGGGCATATTCTTGGGAATGTCCATAGCCACCCATGCATAAGGGCGTTTACTTTTTCGCTAATAGCTTCCAAACCAAACAAGATACAGCCATAGTTTATGCACCATTGCAATGCTCTCGTCAATACGAATCGAATGATATATGATATTGCTATGCCAGGTCAAATTTAAGAATTTGACCTGACCCAGGTCAACGGTCTGACCCAACTTGACCTGGTATAGTCATGATGTATATCATTTGACTTCTAGTGACTATACAAACACTTTGGTGACAAAATAAAAGCTCTATCTTCGTTTATTCAAAATTTATAGAGCAAAACACCAAAAAATGCTTATTTGACCTAAGGTGACCTTTTAAAGGTCACAAGTCAAAAATTTTTGTATCAGCTTCAGAAATGGGCTAAGAGCAAGTCGCAACCGATGTTTGAAGTTGATTCCATCCATACTTACTAAGAAAAGCTCATTTCGTGATTTTCCCCATGCATTGTCAATGGGGAGGTCATGCTCTGCACATGACCTTAGGTCACCAATATCAAAAATCCCGGAACAAATTTTGTAGCTCCTGGTGAGCCCAAGATGTGGTATGAGTTTCAACTTGATCTATTAACCCTTCTTTTAGTTATGCTGTCCTAAGTATTTTTTGAGGTGAGGTCACTTTACCTGACCTGGTGACCTGACCTGGTGACCTGACCTGATATGACCTTGAGCCAAAATTTTCAGGAAAGATGTAAAAATGATGAAGAAACAGCTAGACCAAGTTTGGTGGCGCTGCGCGCCGCCGTTTTTTGGTCACTTCGGAAAAACCCGAGGGGGGTCTAAAAGACCCCCCACCCGGGCGAAGGTTAAATTTCATACCAGACAGGGCTCTAGTAAAACCCTGTTAAACCCTCTTCAGCACTCTATTCTGTACAAGCAGAACCCTTTTTACCCACCAGGGCCCTTTTGGCGCTGTCGCAGGGGCCTTTTCGGGGCGCCGCCCTCCCCTCTGAGCGAAATCCTGGCTACGCCCCTGATTTTGGCTCTTGGCCGACTCTCTGGTAAACTGCCAGGTTTACTTCATATGCTGCCCTTCAATGAACACACAGCAAGTGTTTCTTCGTCTGTGTATCGTATTGGGGTATTTGCTGGTTTTCTTAGCATTTTTCTTACCTTAGTAGGTCTTGTGGGAGTCACGGTCACGTCTTTGAGAAAACCAGAAAGGCCCTGGCGCTTTGAAGTGTGTGACATTCAAAAGCTCTGCAGAGGAGTAACCAGCCTTGAAAGCGGAGGTTCGACGACGTTTGGAGCTTCCAGAATGCGTTCCACATAAAGCCACAGGCTGACAAGGGCCCCGGCTTGTAGATGACTGGTCAAGGTCAACAGGCTCCAATATCCTCGGTGAATCTGCTGCGATGGAACACTCATTCAGCCACTGTTCCTCTTTCTTCAGGAAGCGGTTTAGGTTCCTGTGACTTGCTTGCCATTCCGCTTCAGCCTTGCAATAAAAATTGTAATTTCCGACCGCACGTGTCTCTTTTATGCTCACTGAATCCGCCCTGTAATGTGTCCTTAACATATAATACATATAATACATAACATATAACTTCGTCATCCGCTGCCACTCTGTTGATACCAATATTGCCACGCACAAAGTTAAACACATCCCTTCGTGAGATCATTTCTCCCCCTACAAAACCACAGTTCGCTAGAGCAAGGCACCTCTCCAACTGAGTCAGGGGCCTATTGTTCCTCTGTACCAGACCACTTCTGATTCAAAGAAACGACTGTCTTATGTTTCGTCTCATCTCAAAGTTGAGCTCTCGTGATCAGTTTTCGTGCGAAGCGACGTAATCATCTGATGCATTTAGTGTAAAGCGAGTGGCAAACCCAGGCCAAGCTGCACAGTATCTTAAGCCCCGAGCGGCGCTTAGACAATACCCATATTTCCTGTGTAAAGCATTTGACCCAATGTGACCTGGAAAAGATTGCTTAACTTGCAGGTCTACCAAATAGCTCAGAATTGTATTAACCGGGATTCGAGACGAATCCTAAAGGGAAAACTTGCCGACACTTGCCTTAAAAATAAACAATTTCTACCATTTGGCTTGTAACAGTGTTATACTATGACCACACCCATGCCTTGCATTGAACAACAAATATGCTCATAATACGAATTCGGGCAAAATCGGGCAAAAAGTACTTTTAAGGCATGAAAGTTAACACCTTCAGCTACTTTGTGGACCAAGTTTCACTGCGGCACAAGGTGATATATTTTTTAAAACTCTATTTCAAATTTAGTTTGATCAAATATATCTCTGTCAGTAGCATTACTTGGTAAATTTGCTCTCCATACCTGACCAATACACGAAATGACGTTAACACGCGCATTGACGGGGGTCTGAGCCACCTTCGCATTGACGCCCCCCCTAAAATTCCGAGAACCACGGTAGGTAGCAAAAAACGGTAAACGGCGTTGGGCTGCCCATCCACTTCTCCACCGAAAACATTCGAACCATTTTTTTGTCAGGTCACATTTAAGGTCACGGGAGGTCAAAACATGCCCGTCATAGGGATAAAATGTAAAATTCAGTTTTTTTCGGCCATTACATCTGGACAAGTAAAGATAAAGCAGAACGACTTAAAATATATGAATCCTCTCAGCAAACCAAATCTAATGATGTATAACTTGACCTTGCTAGGTCAAATCAAAGATTTGACCTGACCTGAGGTCAGGTCAGGGTCAAATTATATAAAATGCATATCATTAGAACTGCAAAGTCCAGGCACGTTTAATACAGCTAAAATAAATGCTCTATCCCCATCCATTATTGAGTTATTTTGTAAAAACAATTTTTCCTATGTATTTCCAATGGAGAGGTCATGCCTCGTACCTGACCTTAGGTCATCGATATAAAAATACCGGAACATATTTTAGAGAACCCGGGGCCTATTATGTGATATGAGTTTTAGTCGGATAAGTTCACCCTGCTCCGACTTATGCTATCTTAAACTTTTTTGAGGTCGGGTCACTTGAACTGTACTGCTGACCTGACCTGAGATGACTTAACACGCGCATTGACGGGGGTCTGAGCCACCTTCGCATTGACGGGGGGGCGGGTACCCGCCCCCCTAAGATCTCGAGAACCACGTTAGGTAGCGAAAAACGGTAAACGGCGTTGGGCTGCCCATCCACTTCTCCATCGAAAACATTCGAACCATTTTTTTGTCAGGTCACATTTAAGGTCACGAGAGGTCAAAACATGCCCGTCATAGGGATAACATGTAAAATTCAGTTTTTCGGGCATTACATCTGAACAAGTAAAGATAGAGCAAAACGACTTAAACTATATGAATCCTCTTAGCAAGCCGAATCGAATGATATATAATTTGACCTTGCTAGGTCAAATCAAGGATTTGACTTGACCTGAGGTCAGGTCAGGGTCAAATTATATAAAATGCATATCATTAGAACCGCAAAGCCCAGACGAGTCTAATGCAGCTACAATAAATGCTCTATCACCATCCGTTACTGAGTTATTCCGTAAAAACCATTTTCCCCATGTATTTCCAATGGAGAGGTCATGCGTCGTACCTGACCTTAGGTCATCGATATCAAAAATACCGGAACATATTTTAGAGAACTCGGTGGGGCCATTATGTGATATGAGTTTCAATCGGATAAGTTCATCCTGCTCCGACTTATGCTATCTTAAACTTTTTTTGAGGTCGGGTCACTTGACCTGTACTGGTGACCTGACCTGAGATGACCTAACCTTAAAATTTTTACAGAAGTTGTAAAAATGATGAGGGAAAAGGTATACCAAGTACGGCGGCGCTACGCGCCGCCGTTTTTCTACTATCTCCGAAAGACCCGAGGGGGGCGGGTACCCGCCCCCGTCAATGCGCGTGTTAACCTTAAAATTTTACAGAAGTTGTAAAAATGACGAGGAAAAAGGCATGCCAAATATTGCGGCGCTACGCGCCGCCGTTTTTGTGCAGTCCCCGAAAAACCCGAGGGGGCTGGTACCTGCCCCCCGTCAATGCGCGAGTTGAGTAAGTGTTGAAAATCTTGGTTTATGTGGGAGTTACGCTACGGTATCGTGCCGAATAGAAAGAGGATGTCTTGCTGATTTCGATGATGGATCATTTGTATAGAAATTATTTGGGGAAAGTGTACGTATTATTGCAGATTTGCTATAATGTGTTTCACCCTTGCCCCCGTGGCGGGTACGAGCCACCTTCGCCCTGGTGGGGGGGGGGCTAAAAAAGACCCCAACGATCTCAAAAACTAAGAGAGCTAGAAAAAAGCGCAAAACGGCAATCGAAAGCTCTTCGAAAATGATATCGAAAATCCTTCGGTCATTTTTCTTGTCAGGTCAATATCAAGGTCACCAGAGGTCAAAACAGGTCAAAATCGCTAATATGAGGTGTACTAAGAAAACCTCATATATCTCAGACACTATGATAGCTAGAAACATTTTTCAAACACCATTCGAAAGCCCTTGCGATGCGCTTTCATTACATAATCATTTATTTTCGTGTCAGGTCAAAGCCTAGGGAGCTACAGATCACTAAATATTGGGCATATTCTTGGGAATGTCTATAGCCACCCATGCATAAGGGCGTTTACTTTTTCGCTAATAGCTTCCAAACCAAACAAGATACAGCCATAGTGTATCCACCATTGCAATCCTCTCGTCAATACGAATCGAATGATATATGATATTGCTATGCCAGGTCAAATTTAACACGCGCATTGACGGGGGTCTGAGCCACCTTCGCATTGACGTGGGGGGCGGGTACCCGCCCCCCCCTAAGATCTCGAGAACCAAGGTAGGTAGCGAAAAACGGTAAAACGGCGTTGGGCTGCCCATCCACTTCTCCATCGAAACATTTGAACCATTTTTTTGTCAGGTCACATTTAAGGTCACGAGAGGTCAAAACATGCCCGTCATAGGGATAACATGTAAAATTCAGTTTTTCGGGCATTACATCTGAACAAGTAAACATAGAGCAAAACGACTTGAACTATATGAATCTTCTTAGCAAGCCGAATCGAATGATATATAATTTGACCTTGCTAGGTCAAATCAAGGATTTGACCTGCCCTGAGGTCAGGTCAGGATCAAATTATATAAAATGCATATCATTAGAACTGCAAAGCCTAGGCGAGTCTAATGCAGCTAAAATAAATGCTCTATCACCATCCATTACTGAGTTATTCCGTAAAAACCATTTTTCCCATGTATTTCCAATGGAGAGGTCATGCGTCGTACCTGACCTTAGGTCATCGATATCAAAAATACCAGAACATATTTTAGAGAACTCGGTAGGGCCATTATGTGATATGAGTTTCAATCGGATAAGTTCACCCTGCTTCGACTTATGCTATCTTAAACTTTTTTTTGAGGTCAGGTCACTTGACCTGTACTGGTGACCTGACCTGAGATGACCTAACCTTAAAATTTTCACAGAAGTTGTAAAAATGATGAGGGAAAAGGTATACCAAGTACGGCGGCGCTGCGCGCCGCCGTTTTTCTACTATCTCCGAAAAACCCGAGGGGGGCGGGTACCCGCCCCCGTCAATGCGCGTGTTAAGAATTTGACCTGGCCCAGGTCAACGGTCTGACCCAACTTGACCTGGTATAGTCATGATGTATATCATTTGACTTTCAGTGACTCTACAAACACTTTGGTGACAAAATAAAAGCTGTATCTTAGTTTATTCAAAATTTATAGAGAAAAACACCAAAAAATGCTTATTTGACCTAAGGTGACCTCTTAAAGGTCACAAGTCAAAAATTTTGGCATCAGCTTCAGAAATGGGCTAAGAGCAAGTCGCAACCGATGTTTGAAGTTGATTCCATCCATACTTACTGAGAAAAGCTCATTTTGTGATTTTCCCCATGTATTGGCAATAGGGAGGTCATGCTCTGCACATGACCTTAGGTCACCAATATCAAAAATCCTGGAACAAATGTTGTAGCTCCTGGTAGGCCCAATATGTGGTATGAGTTTCAACTTGATCGATTAACCCTTCTTTTACTTATGTGGTCCTAAATTTTTTTGAGGTGAGGTCACTTCACCTGGCCTGGTGACCTGACCTGATATGACCTTGAGCCAAAATTTTCAGAAAAGATGTAAAAATGATGAAGGAACAGCTAGACTAAGTTTGGCGGCGCTGCGCCACGCCGTTTTTTGGTCACTTCGGAAAAACCCCGAGGGGGGTCTAAAAAGACCCCCCACCCGGGCGAAGGTTAACCGAATTGGTTTTCGCAATTCAAATTATGGAAGAAACATTGCGGTGAGTTGGAATCCCTCGTTAAATCGATACAAGCCACCGTCAGGTTCAGCAAGAGGTGATAGCCCTGTCGTCAACTGCTCACAGAGCCGAGCTCTATCAATATCCAGAGGTGCAGAAAGTATACTGGCTGTCACAAACTCAATGCGACGTATGCCTCCTCTGTCACACAAAGCTGGAAATGATAATTTTATACTTGAATACTATTTCCAATATGCTGAATGTCATCTACCTGTCTCTTACTTTTTGCAACGGACAAGGTTCAAGCACCAAGCCATTACCGCATGAAAGTAGTAAACTGTGTTTTCATTTTTAGACCATGTTTATGTTTTGGAAGGAAAATTTCCAATTATGGATGATTGTTTTCATTGCTGGGATCATAACTATTATTGGCAACTCTGACTGCAGTTTCCCCCCAATGATATGCATTTCCCTTTTTGAAGAAGTTTCCATTTTTGGAAGGAGTGTTTCCAATTATGGTACATTTCCCCATGATTAAATGTGGCAATTATCATGAAAATTATTATTGGGAACTAATCTATAAATGGGAGCATACACCTACACACAATTGGGAACCCTGATCACAGCTTCCCCCCCCACCCCCCACTGAACTTCCATCTCACATATCAACAAAAGGGACAAAAATGTCAATGTCAACATAGAATTTGGATCTACCTAAAATGTGTTGGTGAAGTGGACCTTAGGTAGCATTTTTATAGCCAGATCAAATGCTTAATATTTTTCCTTAACACCTGATTATCACCTGTCTGGTCGTTCCTTCTTGCAGTAAAAACTCTGAGGCAACTACCCTGCATAGATGTAAAATTATGTCTATTGGCCTAATAGGTACAGAGGTATTGGAAGTCTCATACCAAAGAAAGATCCAGTGTATAAGTCAAAATCCTGCTTTAACTCCAGCAGTTCAGGTCCTGTGTGTTGCTTACTACCATTGGTAGTAAGCAACACACCCCAACCAGAGTTTTTCAAAGTCTCTTTCTTTCTGAGATTTTCTGTGATTTTCTGAGATGAGAAGGGGGGTCTACTAGGCCCCCTCTAGTGCACGTTAGTGCCAGGCCCCTCTCCAGTGTGTGTTTTAACCCTCGCCCCACCGGGGGGGCCATCGATGCGCCCCCCTAAGGTTTTTCCGGGATAGCAGAAAAACGACGAGGCGCAGCACCGCGGTTGAGGGCTCTACCTCTCACTGCATCATTTTCCCATCATCCCTGAAATTTTTTACCCCGGGTCACCCAAGGTCAGGTCACCAGACGAGGTCAACCAAGGTCACCTCACTTCACCTTTAGAGCTCTGTAAGAGCTACATTTCAAAGTCGATCGATTTGAAACTTCCTACACTTCATGACCCCTCTAGGGTCTACAAGGTGTATATCCGGGATTTTTCGATTTCATGCCCTGAGGTCAGGTCACGAGGCGACCTCTCCCATTGGAAAAGCATGGGGAAAAGCTATTTCATGATATAAAAGCCACAAAAATGATTGCAAATACTCAGACTACTCAGAACAACGTTTTTGGACACCCTTTCACGGATCCCAGGGGTCATATTTGCCCTTTGACTTTTCCAAGGTCATCCAAGGTCACCAGAGGTCAAAAACAGTATTTTGACAATAACTTTTGACCTAATTGAGCTAGAGCGGTGAAACAAACACCATCGTGTTTGTCTTGTCACTGGCTTTCATTTGATATACGGCAAGGTCACTTTTTGACCTTTCGTGACCTCAGGTCATATTAGGTCACGAGGTGACCTCTGGCGGTCAAACCACTGGCGGGAGGTCTTTACGTTCCACATAGCGGAAAAAGTACTGGCAATTTGCTATCAAATGTACTTTACCAGGTCTCAATAGCTCTAATGACATAAGAGTTATGCCCAGTTTGCTTAATCATTGCATATTTGAGTGAAAATAGCCGATCTTGACCTAATTTGACCTCTGGAGGTCAAACCATTGACCTGAGCACTAAAACATGCGAAGTAATTTCTTACTGAATTCACGCGAGCTTTCTATTGCACTTTGCAGATTTGCGCTAACGCCCATATTTTCGGAGTTAGAGGGGGGCCATCGATGGCCCCCCGGTGGGGCGAAGGTGGCGCCGGACCCCCGGTGGGGCGCGGGTTAACACTTTGTGGAGGACTGCATTGGCACATATTTGCTATCTGTACAATATTGACATGATAATTTGATCATGAAATCTCACCTGAATTACTGTTGTTGCCAGTCTGCTGCTGGCGCCAACTCTCCCAACTTCGTCCAGCTCCGAATCTACCTAACCAATCTTGATCTAGGGCACAAATAAGGTAAGGCACAAGCAAGCTAAGGAATGAAAAACCAAGTTTGATGTGTGAAAGTGCATCAGAATCAAAGTAGCCTACATTCATCTTAGATTAGCCATGGGCAGCACTATTTATTCCAGCTAGTTTTAGCCTGCACTTATCTCAGATATACCTAATAAATATGCCCTCAACAGAAGTAGCTTCCCACTTCAAATTTTTTGGCAGGCTCTACATCACACAAACATTGCGAACTTGTCTTGTCGCTGTTGCGTAGTTTAGGTAGAATTGCTGCCCAGCTATGTTTATTTCTTTCACTCATTTAGTACTTTTCCTAGTAGCTTTTAGGCGTACTTTAAAATATACGCTAAATTAAAATATTCGCTACACGCTTCATTCTGTATTTCGAAAATGTGTGGTTTGATTTTGAACCATACTGTCACGATCGCTATTTTGTCACACTTATGCACCTCAACTATCATAAATCTGTCACAAACTCCAGTAGCCGAGTTGGCAAGTTTCTGCACCTCTGTCAATATCACCGCTAAAGGAAATTCTGCAGGTATACCTAAAGGATTTCGTCTTTTCTTTTACCGATCACTAAGCTGGCAGCTGTCGTCATATTTCGTTCTCGCTGTGAATTTTTTTGTGTAGCATGCTCCCTCCAACACCAACAAAACAACAACCCCAACTAGAAGACGAAGAATAATATAAAGCCAAGTGGGTAGGTGGGAAAACAAAGTTTGTCGTGGTCGGTAGCATGCATGCTTGCAGGTGACAATCATACAAAATTATATAGGATACTCTATTTTTTATTTTGTCCTGCAGCTTCTCACAATTTCTGGAAATGTTGCTGTCACTGAAACGGGTCCCATTTCATAATAGTTGTAGAATTCTGACGTGTTTTACACCACATTCACCTTGAAAGTTACCCTGTACTCAGAATCACGTTTGGCATACGAATCATTTTTACATTTTTAAGTTACACTGTACTCAGAATCATTTTTTGCATACCAAACAGCCAGGGGCGCCGCCACGGAATTTTCGCAGGGGGGACGCACCGGGCTGGTGCTGACCGGGGAGGCGAATTTTTAGTATGTTCGGTACTTGACAGCATTAATAACCATTGACCCAAAAATTTTGGGGGACGTCCCCCTGGTTGGCCAACAGGGGGACGCGTCCCCCGTCCCCCGCTTGGGCGCCCATGCAAACAGCCATAGAACTCTTATCAGCTCAATTTGGCATGAGTAGGTAACTTGCACTTTAAACCTGTGGAAAGAAAAACTTACATACCTTTTGTATTTAATTTTATTTTACATTCATGACGCTCTTTGTCCTTCACTAGTCAATACGCTACTTGGTTTTGTCTGAGATTCAGAATTTCAGAAGAAATTATATTTTCATGTTTTGCTTCATTGTCTGATATATGTTACACTGCTACTTCTTGCATAGCTTTTCAGGAGTGCCTTACATATTCAACATACATGTTGTCTGCTATATGAAACAATATTGGGAATATTTTATGCTTTGTTCCAGTACAGCATAGTTAAGAGCAATAGTTAAGAGCAGTGTAACTTTGCAAGTACCTAGTTGTATTTTTGCTCTACATTTGTGTGAAACAGGATTGTGGTGTATTGTTCACTTTCTATGCTGCATTATGCTACTTCTACTCTATCAGTGTAAGTTACACCTTTTATGAAATGGGGCCTATTACTGTTCAAATCATTACAGATTTGCTTCGAGACTCCATTCTGAAGACAAAGGGAGCTCACAATTTTTATATCTGTTATAATTTGTGATACTTGTGCATATGTGGGCAGATATATTTTATTCTGAGATTTTGCAAGAACTGGATCTATATTTGGTGAGAGGTCAGATTCTGACAGCTTGTTTGGTTCAGGACTGAAATATTTTTAATAGGAAAATCACGATTTAGGTCAAATAATATGTTTTCCCATCCTTAAAATGAGCAACTGAGGTCACTGCTAGCTTGGGAATGCTTGATGCATTATTTTTCTGTGATACACATACTATTGGAAATTTTGACTCCTCATGCAATTTTTCCAGATCTTTCATCTTTTAGGAAGTTCAAAGCCATTAATTTAAGAACACTATTTATGCAATTTCTAACTATTTAAAGTTCTGTATGGTACTGTTCAGATGCAGTACCATATTGATAACACTGTTCTTAAAGCCGTTAACCAAAAGTGTGATCTAGGCACAATTTTTACACCAAACTCACTTTCTCGGCTAACATTTCTAGCATCTTGTATAATAGTGGTTGACAGATATTAACACTTAAACCAACACAGCAGGCAGATGAAAGTGTTTCGACAAAAATTGTCTTCTTCAGCATCTATGGTAGGAGGGATAAGGAACCCGTCATCAAGACATTCAGCAGTTTAAGTCGTTTGGATTTTTGTGCAAAATTATCGTGCGATAGAAATATAAAGGCACCGTTTTTGAGGATATTCCAATAATGCTTCTTGAATTATTCCAAAATGTATACAAGCAAGCTTCGATATGAGACAATCTAGCCTTATCACTGTTTTAAATAATGTTCTATTTTTTATCATCATTATTGTTTTTGTTATTATTATATAAAATTTTTTTCTCTCTTTGCTTAACCAACTCCTAATACAGCCGCAGGTTTTGCCCATTTCATGAAGCCTGGCCTAAGATTAAAAGTATCATTTTTAGCTATATGTGCTGCTTCTGTAGCTTTCCTATTATCTTTGTTTTTACAAACTGCTATAATTTTAGCTCTATCCCAGTTTGGTAGATGATTTGTTTTCATGGAATGTATGACAAATGCACTGAATGCTGAGTTGTTTCGAAGGTCTCTTCTATGTTCTTTTAATCTTGTTTTTAGACCCCGTTCTGTTTCACCTATGTACGATTTCGTACACGACCCGCACGGCACCTGGTACACTACACTTTTTGGATCTAAGTCATCTGATCTTTCTTTTTCGCTAATCTCTGTGTCAAGGAAAGCTAGAGTTCTCTGATGTTCTTTTTCAATGGTGAACTTGATTTTCGGATCAACTGAGTTTAGTTGATTGAGTTTAGTTTCTAAGTCCATATCATTGGGGACTACAACTAATATGTCATCGACATATCGAGCCCAGATCACATTTGACCCCATTATTTCTAGGTAATGATGTTTTTCAAGCCATTCCATGTACAGGCATGCAGCAACTGGGCTTAGCGGTGAACCCATCGCAAGACCACTGTGTTGAAAGTACTCATCCGAGTTGAAAGTGAAACCACCAAAATTCATACACATTTTTAGCAATTTTAAATAGTCTTGATTTGGTAAGGGCAGTTGGTCAGGGTTCATGTTCTTTGTTACGGATTTGATAGCTTTCATTGCCCCCTCTACTGAAATGTTCGTAAATAATGATTTAACATCAAAACTGGCTAGAAACTTATCTGAGAAGACGATGTCCTTAATTTTCATCATGAGGTCATCAGTATTCTGGAGGTGTGCGTCGCTGACGGCACCCAACGAGCTTGATAGGGGTCTTGCTAATACTTTGGCGATACGATGAGAAGCACTGCCAATCCCTGACGTAATGGGACGCATCGGTATATTTGTTTTGTGCAGCTCCTTGCGTCCCATTACGATGCGTCCCATTACGTCAGGGATTGGCAGTGCTCCTCATCGTATCGCCAAAGTATTAGCAAGACCCCTATCAAGCTCGTTGGGTGCCGTCAGCGACGCACACCTCCAGAATACTGATGACCTCATGATGAAAATTAAGGACATCGTCTTCTCAGATAAGTTTCTAGCCAGTTTTGATGTTAAATCATTATTTACGAACGTTTCAGTAGAGGGGGCAATGAAAGCTATCGAATCCGTAACAAAGAACATGAACCCTGACCAACTGCCCTTACCAAAACAAGACTATTTAAAATTGCTAAAAATGTGCATGAATTTTGGTGGTTTCACTTTCAACTCGGATGAGTACTTTCAACACAGTGGTCTTGCGATGGGTTCACCGCTAAGCCCAGTTGCTGCATGCCTATACATGGAATGGCTTGAAAAACATCATTACCTAGAGATAATGGGGTCAAATGTGATCTGGGCTCGATATGTCGATGACATATTAGTTGTAGTCCCCAATGATATGGACTTAGAAACTAAACTCAATCAACTAAACTCAGTTGATCCAAAATCCAGTTCACCATTGAAAAAGAACATCAGAGAACTCTAGCTTTCCTTGACACAGAGATTGTTAGGAGTGCCGAAGTTAAATTCAAAGTATATCGAAAGCCAACGAACAAGGAATGCTATGTACATTATTACTCAGGTCACAGTGATAGGGTGAAGCGAGGAGTAGTATTAGGATTTTTTCTTAGGGCCTTCCGTATTTGTAGTGATGAATACCTGCAAGAAGAGATAGAACATATTATGACCTCGTTCACGAAGCTAAAATATCCGAGAGGATTTCTGATAAATATGAAAAAGAAAGCTCTAGATATAAGAAAACGATCCGCGAAATCCAACAAAAGGAACAGATACGGTGTGTTACGATACCTTACTCCAAACCAGCTGAAATTATTGCAAACAAACTTGAAGAAACGGGTTGGTTGCAAAGTAGCATTTTGTTCCGGTAAAAAACTTAGTAGCATCTTAGCGAAAAAGAAAGATCAGATGACTTAGATCCAAAAAGTGTAGTGTACCAGGTGCCGTGCGAGTCGTGTACGAAATCATACATAGGTGAAACAGGATGGGGTCTAAAAACAAGATAAAAAGAACATAGAAGAGACCTTCGAAACAACTCAGAACTCAGTGCATTTGTCATACATGCAATGAAAAACAAATCATCTACCAAACTGGGATAGGCTAAAATTATAGCAGTTTGTAAAAACAAAGATAATAGGGAAGCTACAGAAGCAGCACATATAGCTAAAAATGATACTCTTAATCTTAGGCCAGGCTTCATTAAATGGGCAAAATCTGCGGCTGTATTAGGAGTTGGTTAAGCAAAGAGAGAAAAAAATTGATATAATAATAACAAAAACAATAATGATGATAAAAATAGAACATTATTTAAAACAGTGATAAGGCTAGATTGTCTCATATCGAAGCTTGCTTGTATACATTTTAGAATAATTCAAGAATCATTATTGGAATATCCTCAAAAACGGTGCCTTTATATTTCTATCGCACGATAATTTTGCACAAAAATCCAAACGATGAAACTGCTGAATGTCTTGATGACGGGTTCCTTATCCCTCCTACCATAGATGCTGAAGAAGACAATTTTTGTCGAAACGCGTTCATCTGCCTGCTGTGTTGGTTTAAGTGTTAATTTCTAGCATCGTTAGTCGGGCAAACCGTGCACTAGGCCTTTTGATTCAGACATTTCAGACAAATTAAAAAAGGACTAAATTCAACCCAAGATCTCTTCTGACTGCATACTACGCCAACATTAGGTTTTTGTTAGAATGCAACAGCTTTATCTGGTCAGGTGCTGCCAATTCCCACATGGTGCCGGTTGATTGGTACAGCACAAATTTCTCATCTGGCTAAATCATCATGTTACCAGACATTGCGTTTCCCTTTCTTACGAATCTCTTCGTAACCACTTTGGCATCATTTCACTTTCTTCTCGTAGATTGCAACATGACTTTTTCTTTCTTAAAGGTCTATTTTCGAACAAAATTAGATTATCAGAGTTGGGCTCGTTTTCATAAACATTGCAGCATGAGTTGTAGAAATGTGACATAATTTATGCCGCCCTCTCTGGCAATGCCAATTAGCAGCGCTAGTGAATGTGGTGTAAATTATAATTCATGCTATTGGGTTTATGAAACCGGGCATTGCCTGAAAATTCCCATTGCATGTGCCATCCCGATCAACTCGCACGCTGCTTCTTTTCGCTGAGCGCCGTGTTCGTGTCAGCACCGTCAATAACGGCTTCCCTCAGCATATACCGAGGGAGTTAAATGCATTTCTGCGCCGGGGAAATGCAGATTCTTTCAACGACTCTTGTATCGTTTTTAGAAAAAATGTTCTTGCATATATTTGCACTGTTAAGCTTTTATTAACGTCATTTTTACCATCGGTCTTATCATCAGCTGCATCTTTCTCATCTCTCACATTTTGATGTTTTTTACTGCTTTTTACATGTGTGTCTCTCATCTGTGTACATAGTTTTCCTTTTACTTACATCGACTTCGCCTGTTATTGGATTATGTTTTGTTGGCGATTTACTTGAATGAATAAATAAATAAAGATCCATACTCTGTCAGTGCCCTCCTGGTCGTAACTGCTTTAGAGGCCTCACACTGAATGGCCAGTCTAGTCACAGATGCAGCCCAACACCACTGATAAGGGCTGTACCACCTTAAATTGCATCCCACTCTTTCAACATGCAGTTTTTTTCTCTTAAAGGGAATGTGGCACCTTTATAACGCCATTTTAACTGAGATAGCCAAGTTGTAAAGCAAGTCGGGAAATCCAGTACACTATATATCATTTGTCTTGGAACTCAATATTTCCATAGAAAAAAGCTAAAACCTACCCGAAATGTACCTCTCATGTACCTCTTGCCAGGCAGCCATTGTTGTGAGCTGCTGGTGTGACGACATATGCTGACGTCACGATGAGCATCAGCCAATCGAAACCCTTGAAGCGTTTTGAGTATGGTTGTAGAGAATATGCCAGATCATGTCATCATCCACAGACAGATATTCATTTCTTTTCCTAAAGGAGTATTTTAAAAAATCAAAATATTGGGCTTATTGTACATTTTTCATATAAATCATGAGTGGTAGCATTCTTTATGGCTAGAGGTATGCCTAATTACACTAAATTCCAGGATTTGAACAAGGTGCCACATTCCCTTTAACATATACCTCACACATGATTTCAAATATTACTGTACTAAAAAAATACTGTGCTCTGAACTTTGCTGGGAGTATGGGCATGTTTTACCCCCTTTCCTGCCACTGTATCTCATTTCCTTGCAAGGTAAAGTAAAACTGTGGATGACATAAAAAAGCTCTTGACGAGCCAAAGGGAAAGTATAATACTATTTTTCAGGTTACAATGGGGTTACTAGGGATAAAAAATTTCATGGGATTAAATCAGGGCACTCTAGATAGTTCTCTACATATTTTTATTGAGTGGAGCAAGAGAAAATAATTAGGCATACCTAATTAAAAGTCATCTTATTGTTGGAAGTCAAATTATGTACCTATGACCATGCTAGGTACCAGTCTGCAGAATGTGACAGGCAATTTGACAAGGCGCTTGGGGCAGCCCAAAACCTGTCCCAATTGTGGCAGAAATTTGATGGCTGGGACAGACTCCTCCAACGGGGGGGGCAGTAATTTTTTACCAATACAAGTTTTATCTGCTCCATTTTAAACGAAACACCCAGAAATGAAATAAAACCGTGCACCCGTCCCGACAACGACGACGTACTCAAGAACCTCCACGAACCGAAGCAATATAAACTCACGTACATCATCTATCTTGCATTCATGGTGCACAATTTCAAAAATACCTTTACTCTAAGGTATATTTATGAGCGAAGTTTTTCCCCTAGCGACCTCATTTGCCCCTTCTTTCAAGCCGTATCAATCCAGGGGTATCAATTGATACTTTTAAGTATATTTCAATTGAGAACTATTTTCGAATAAAATAATTTGTTACACAGCTAAAACATTTTTCCCCTTTTTCTCACATTTGCATGAAAGCATCACAAAATTTGGAATATTTTCACAAGACCCAAGCGAAGAAAGATCCCCTTACGCTCGTGGTCACATCACGGACCGGCATTCGTTCTTGGGAAGGGGCTGGCATGACTTGCCGGCCTTTGGCGATCAAAACATAGCGAAGGAAATGCAAAAAACTACATACAGGAAAATTTCATTTTGAGTTCTAAAATTGTTTTATGTAGCTAAAATTAAGTTTAGATTACAAATTTAGAAAAAAAACAAATTATAAGTTAAGCTTTTAAAGGCCGCCCATTGCCTGATTTTCATATTCACTTCCAGGAGCTTTACATCAATCATAAATTTCCTTCATCTGGTATCTTTTAAACCATATTTCGCTTGATGGCAAATATGACGCTTTTGGGAAAAATTAGCTTTTCTAGCGCAAATTTGACTCGTGCTTGTCCTTTTTTAATTATTTTTTCTTCTTCCCTCGGTGATTACCCGGACTGATTGCTGCCCCAAGTACTAGTTCCTGCCCCATGAGCCCCCCTCTGCCCCAAGCTCGACCAAAAGCTGCCCCAAATTGTTAGGTCTGCCCCGAGGCTGCCCTAACGAGATCTTGTCGAAATCTGCCACGTTCTGCAGACTGGGCCAGGTGAAATGGAAAAATGAACTGAACTAAAGGTAGGTCAGGTTCACATGGTGACCTGTTATAGTCATGTTACATACCAGTAGACCCCTGTGATAGATAAGCACAATGAAAACAACGTGGACTATGTATCTCAATGTGGTGCAAAGTTATTGACAACGTAATCACGGTATGTTCATGTGACCTCACATGACCTATGAATGGTCAGATGCTCAAAAACACAAATTTATGGTCAAGATGGTGGTAAGAATACATGACATGAAAATTTCCTATTTACATCCTTAGACATATATTGCCATAACACATACATGTGCCATTTTAGGGCAAGTCATTCAGGTAGACACCAAAAAGTTCACCATGACCCCTCAGATTCCTACCAAATTTTGTACCCATGGTCCCCTATACAAAATAAAAATTTTGGGCCCATTTTCAGGATTCAAGGTCAAAGAGGTCACCAGATGAGGTCATCAAGGTTTTGAGGTCAACACAAACATTGAAGCAGGAATAATTTTGAATTTTAACACGCGCATTGACGGGGGCGGGTACCCGCCCCCCTCGGGTTTTTCGGAGATAGCAGAAAAACGGCGGCGCGTAGCGCCGCCGTACTTGGTATACCTTTTCCCTTATCATTTTTACAACTTTTGTGAAAATTTTAAGGTTAGGTCATCTCAGGTCAGGTCACCAGTACAGGTCAAGTGACCTGACCTCAAAAAAAGTTTAAGATAGCATAAGTCGGAGCAGGGTGAACTTATCCGATTGAAACTCATATCACATAATGGCCCCACCGAGTTCTCTAACATATGTTCCGGTATTTTTGATATCGATGACCTAAGGTCAGGTACGAGGCATGACCTCTCCATAGGAAATACATGGGAAAATAAGTTTTTACGGAATAACTCAGTAACGGATGGTGATAGAGCATTTATTTTAGCTGCATTAGACTCGCCTGGGCTTTGCGGTTCTAATGATATGCATTTTATATAATTTGACCCTGACCTGACCTCAGGTCAGGTCAAATCCTTGATTTGACCTAGCAAGGTCAAATTATATATCATTCGATTCGGCTTGCTAAGACGATTCATATTGTTCAAGTCGTTTTGCTCTATCTTAACTTGTTCAGATGTAATGCCCGAAAAACTGAATTTTACATGTTATCCCTATGACGGGCATGTTTTGACCTCTCGTGACCTTAAATGTGACCTGACAAAAAAATGGTTCAAATGTTTTCGATGGAGAAGTGGATGGGCAGCCCAACGCCGTTTACCGTTTTTCGCTACCTACCGTGGTTCTCGAGATCTTAGGGGGGCGGGTACCCGCCCCCGTCAATGCGAAGGTGGCTCAGACCCCCGTCAATGCGCGTGTTAAAAGTGGTTCGTCAAAATTAATTAGGATTGATACCAATGGATAGAATATAAAATGGACTATATAAAAAAACTTTGACCTCAGGTCAGGTTCTGATCTCGTGACATTGTGACCCTTTTTTAAGTTAATTTTTTTAAGTCGTATTTTCAAATTTTTCATTTATTCACTGAGTAGTCTTCAGGGTATAAGCTAACCAGTGATGGATGGTTTTCTTTGTACCTCAGATTAAGTAATAGGTCACATAGGTCATCACTTAGGGCAAATCGCTCGTTGCAAGTACCTTTCGTGCGGATATGCTACAACATGGCTGATATGGATTTCAAATGAAAAGCTGATCACTAACCTACCACAAATTTCGTACCATTACTTGTGCTTTGGATCTGAAATGACTCTTTTAACCTGACCAAATGACCTAGCTTGACCTTATATGTCATTTAAAAGATAAGTGCGCAAATAGGTCGCAACTGATATCATTTCAGGGCTTGACAGGTTCAGGGTGATCCGGATGTTTGGGAACATTACAAAGTTATGCCGATCTCGGGTTACCTTTGTTCATGACTTAAAATGACCTCTGCTATTTTATCACATTACACCATAGTCGGACGCTACCATTTGAAAAGCCATCTGATACGATGTCACGAATACTAATACGATGTCAAACTGATACGATGTCTCGAAACAGAAATGTTATAGTTGTTTTCTTTTGGTTTTCACAAAGCAACGCAATTTCGATCCCTACAAAACCTAATCTGATAAGTCGCAACTCTTAAATATAAAACAGTGTTTGAGTTTATTTTATGTTTTGTTTTTCAGCCCAAGACTAGCAGTGATTTCGGCCGCAGATCAAAACCTGGCATCTCATCTGTCGTATCTGGAATCCAGCGTGCCTGTGAGAAGCCAGCGATCAAGGCTACGCCGCTGCCAGCTGTGACCTGACCGAGGCGACAGGGAGAGGTGGCCATGTTCGCCTTCTACCGGACGCCGCGGCGTCTGGTGCGACTCCCGACCACACCGACCCGCATCTCCGCCCAGTACGCCTCCAGCTCGGCCGAGCACGACTTCCAGCCGCTGGACCTCGGCTTCCGTCGGCAGCAGGTGCGCATCCAGCGCGAGCGCACCTCCAGGGCGGTGGCTCCCCCCAGGAGGCAGCGCCAGCCCGTCGACCAGAACTGGGGAGACGTGTGGCCAGTGGCGCGCAGCTTCCACCCGGCCTCGGTGCCTCTGCCGCTCCGACAGGGATTCGTGGCCAAGCCGGAGGCGGCCGCGCCGCCCGGTCCCGAAGCCAATGCTGAGCTGATGAAGGTCACCAACTTTCTGCACCTGACGCCGCCTGTGATAGAGAGGCAGTGCGCGGCCATTAAGAGGTTCTGCACCGCGTGGCCGGCCAACCTCACCGACGAGCGACTGGACAGGTTGGTAGTGAACGTCGACCTTGTGGGACTTACCCGGGTCATGCTGTCTCTCTTATTCCCGGTATGGTTAAGTTAAGTTCTATTTTTGGTATGGTTTAGTTAAGTCTTAAGTCGGTATTTTTCTTTTGGTGTGTAATTTTCTGCTTATTTTATTCTTATTTTTGTGTGCGCGCATGTTATTGAAAATGTACGGATTATATTCGTATCCTGCTTGTAGCCACATTCCAGGGACAGAAGGTCCATGTACTTGCTCGAACTCTTCCTCTTTCTGGGGACTACCAATTCTGGAGTACAAAGTTTTGATATACCCTTTTGTATTCCAATACTCCCCACGTTACACCAATATTATGTTTCAGAGCAGTTTTGACGCTCGGTTTCCTTGTACAATAGGGCGCATATTTGATGAAATTTTGAAATTAATGTGTGGAGGTGACTTTTCCCATTATTTGGCTTATTCTGAGTCCGTTGACACAAAAATCAGCAAAATCAAATAATTTCTAAGGGTCGCGCATCGAGCACAAAGTTTCCATTTTTCCAAAAGTGTGTAGAAAAACCGACAACATTATTTTTTTATATTCAGCCACATATTGTAGCCTAATTCGGAAATGTTCATGTTCAAGAGGGGCTATTTAGCTTTTGCTCTGTGGTAGTTTGACTTGCTTTCATCGGTTGGTTCACCTTGCAGGCCATTTTTGTGTAACCTTGTAGGGGAAGTGGGGTAAGCCCGCCACCATAAGGATTTGCTGTTCCCAAAAGCATATTTTGTGTTGAATGACAATTTCTTTACTTTCGATTCATTTTGGGATCAATTTGGCACCAAGGAATGCCTTCCTAATTTGACTTATATCTTTAAACTAAAAAATAAATGACTTCAAAGTGAGTATTGCATTTATAGTGTCTTAAAAAAGTGAGGGCAACACCGCCATGGGTGGCGGTGTTACCCCTCTATTATGTCGGCGTTAACCCGTGACATATCACTTCTATTGCGTTCTAAATTCGCAGTTTGTGAATGCAAGTATCTATAAATTTGTGTTTATCTTGAAGTTTCTAGTCCCTACAGTAGTGCTGACGGTTCCAAGGACGATTATCAATCATATCTAAAAACGCGAATTTCGGTATTCGTGCGATACAAATTTTTGTCACAAATAAATGTGAAAAAGCTCGTATTTGAAAGCTCGCATACTGTATGTTACTGGCTTAACATCTAAGCTCATATCCAGTGAACTTCCATGTATAATACAAATCAAGTCACAAAATCACACATGTCCCAAAAACTTGAAGAACACAGTATGATAATCAGTGATGATGGAACGTCTGAATTTAAGGGGCCACAATGGGCTTTTCAACCCATCTCCCTCCAGTATACGCCATAGACTTAGTGCTAAAATTTATGTTAAAGGGGGGCAGTCTACCGTGCACCGGTGCCTCCCGCAAGTTCCTACGCCAGTGATATAATGGTAACGAAGGAAATTAACATCCATGTGCATACACTAGCGAACTAGAAATCAAAACCAAAACCGCAGATTGTTGGGAGTGCTGAAATGCACTGAATCAAATTCTGAAATATAGTTCCGAAATGTTTTCTCTTCATATAAGAATACACACAAACCCCTTTGAACTTGACCCATCGCTGCAAGCCTCGTGTGTCCTGTGATCGCACGATCCACCCTGCAACCGGAGTTCGTTCCAGCCGGTAACACCTTCTTCACAATACATGCAAATTTCCTCATTTTTATTTCGGTAGGACACTTATGTCTTGCGCCTTTTTGCCCAGTTTTTTTCTGGGTCTTATGTATGCGCGGCGGCTTCCTTTCTTTTCCAGGCCCTTCCGTCGCCCTTTTCGCAGGAGAGCTTATCAGCATTATTGAGCATAATTTTCTGCGGCGAGATGGTTTCCATTTTTTTCTCGTTGAATTGCGTGATCGGGAGTACATCATCGATAGGAGATTTTTGGTGCAAGGGGCTCTGAGCGTGGGCAGCAGACATTTGGGCCCCCTTTCCCAAAATCCTGGCTATATATATATATATATATATATATATATATATATATATATCTGAGATTCCGCTGTAGGCGCATCCGCATCCGGGCATCCGCGAGTTTCACGATCGAATGGATGGCTGATCTGCTGCCTTTCCGTAAAGTCGTACGCCACAGACTAGACGCGAGCTTTTCGCCATAGAAAAGTTTTGAAAGCGGACCAGCCTTTCTGCTAGGTCCTGCTCGAATTCTTTTGGGATGACTATCCCAGGACCTAATCTAGGAGGAGCAATGTTTTCCATTTTGCCCTGATCCGATGTTTTTCAGTCGATCTAGCAGTGTAACTCTCGGGATCTGCTGGCTTTTTTCTGACATGCCTATAGAGATCTACTATAGCTATAGTAGATCTCTACTGTAACTATAGTGTATCACTATAGTTATATTACATCTCTATGGACATCCCCTTTCCCCAACCGCTTTTATAGCGTTCGTCACACATTCCGAGCTCCAAGCGCACCTCGTGCAGTTTTTATATGTTTTCTTCAGAGCCATTGTGATCTCACATGCTGATTCGATGGTGTGAAACAGAACACGCTTTCTCGATAAAAATAAACGACAACAAATTGAAATCAAATCCTACTTCCAGCATACAGCCAAACGCAGATGGTAATGTCAAGAACAGCGCAGCCAATCTAGAACCCTAATTGGAACTGCACTTCATTGTTGCGCACGGCAAACACTACCCCCGCTTTAGGTTTAGGCTTTTTCGATATTTCTGAGTTCCTTTCATGATAGCTGGAACCATTCAAATTTTTATAAAAAGAAAATGAGCTCCCGACATCCAATAAGGTAGCACCACCACCCCTTGAGGTAACACCGCCACGGCATGGCGGTGTTACCTGCATCGACAGTGAACGACAATAACCACTACCGCTGGAAAAGTAGGACTGTTATGGCGACCTGGTGCGACAAAGTCAGATGAAAAGCTATAACGCTCTGAAAAAAATGAGAAATTATTAAGGTTAGATCACTGAATAACTTTTGGCATTGTTCAGTGACAGGGATATTTTTATAAAACATGATCCTTTTTCAAAATATGCCTCAAATTATCTGAAACGTATCAAAATTCGTGTTGCAACGGCCTCACGCTCATTCACCGCTAAATTCCGACTGCGAAATGGTGCCAAACGTTGTGTACATCTAGTAACCACACCGCTAGGGGTATGGCGGGGTTCCCCACATGGCGGTGTTACCCCCGCTTCCCCTACATTTCCCTGAACTTGGGCCTCAATGCACCTACATGTAGGACAGACATGTAGGACATGTGGACCATACAGCTCGTGTTTTCACCACTATTACTCTTTTTAAGGACTGTACGACTATTATATACACCAGTGGATCCAGGGGTCGGGGCCGGGGCTCCCAAAACCCAAAATAACATTTTGACCCCCACATAAACATCACTTTTTTTGCTATTTTTCTTGAAAAAAAAACGTTTTAGCAATTCTCACTCGATACTACTACTTAACCGATTTTGTTCACGATTCTTTCTGTTTTTACACTCTTAAAGATAATTATTGGTGGATCTAGGAGACACCTTTCGGGCAGGGAAAGTCAACAGTTAAGGAGGGGGGATAGAAATAGAGTAAATCATGAAAAAATCGGTCAAGGAGTAGTATCAAGTAAAAATCGCTAAGTGTTTTTCAAGAAAATGGCCAAAAATTTGACGTATTGGTGGGGGTCAAAATATGTTATTGTGGGTTTTGGAGGGCCCCGGCCCCGTCTCCCTGGATGCGCTGGTGTATGTAACAGTCGCACAGTCCTTAAAAAGAGTAATAGTGGTGAAAACACGAGCTGTATGGTTGTCTGTCCTATATATATATATATATATATATATATATATATATATATATATATATATATATATATATATATATATATATATATATATTGGCGCATTGATGCCCAAGTTCAGGGAAATGTACAAGGTTACACAAAAAATGACCTGCAAGGTGAATCAACCGACGAGTCAACAGTCAAACTACCACAGAGTAAAAGCTAAATAGCCCCTCTTGAACATGGACAGGTCAGAATCAGGCTGCAATATGTGGCTGAATATCTATAAATAATGTTGTCTTGTTTTTTACACATTTTTGGAAAAATGGAAAGCTTTGAGCTCTATGCACGACCCCTAGAAATCATTTCATTTTGCTGATTTTGGTGTCAATGGACTCAGAATGAGCCAAATAATGGGAGGAGTCACTCCCACCTATGAGTTTTAAAACTTCCATCAAATATGCGCCACCCTATTGTACAACGAATATTTTCCAAAAAAAATGTTTTTTTATTCGAGGCTATCCATTGTTATCCTCTGTTGACCCTGATAATGTCCGGAATGCAGAGAAGGGAAATGACATGAAAATGATGTCAATACATTTGTTCAGGATTTTTTTCAGATTTGAATTAATTTCAGATGAAATTTCAGATTTGATTGCAGATAACGTTTGACTATTCCACCTTTTGATTTGTTGTGATTTTATGCTAGCATTTGCTCTCTCTAGTCATTTTTTCGCCTCTCTGTATTAAGGTGTTGTGCTTTCTTCAAGTCTGAATGGCCACACCCGTGAATATGGATCTTATTCGCTCTGACGTTTGCCCTGAACTAAAACATAAAACCCAATGGCTGCCTGGCTTGATCTGCTCTGATCTCCTGTCTCCTCTGTCAGGGAGCGCCCTCTGGAGATCATCACCCAGGACTTCGTGCACGCCACACCCTCCATCCGCCATCCAGACGCGCGTGTCGTCAAGCTGCAGCTGCCGCTGTTCCACCTCCAGCTGGACGAGCACGCCCGGAGACAAGCTCCTGCGGTTAGTGGGACCCGAGCGGCACGACACCGCCACCGATGTAGTTACCATCATCGCCGATAGGTGTCCGCTGCGCCGGCAGAACGCCGACTACGCGCTCTACCTGCTCACAGTGCTGTACTTCGAGAGCTGTAAGGTTGAGCAGTGGGAGGGTCTGCGCGCGGATGCAGACGCGGAGAAGTTCGTGTTCGAAGGCTCGCCTTCGCAGAAGGCGGTGGAAATGCTGGGGGTTGACGAGGCCGATGTGGTGAAGAAGTACGCCGATGCTGTGACGGATATTCATAACGTCGGCGAGGACGAGACTACGCTGGCGGCCTATAGAAAAGCCGTGCTGGATTTGTTGAACCTGCCCCAGGTTGGTGAAAATTCGACTCTCTCGTCGTGAGAACGTCCTCTGTGTGTCTCAGCTAGGAATGAGGTATAATGTTGAGCGCGACGCAGCTGTATGGCTCATGCTGTGAAAATGCTTTTTTGGGCGTATTTTGATTGAGTTATGAAGTGATAGGGACATGCGGCAGAACGAAACCTCGTTATGCCGCGCTAGACATAATGACTGTGTAAATAAGCGTTGTACTGATCGGACAGTGACAGACCGACACTGAGACCGACCGACCGACCGACCGACCGACCGACCGACCTATTGTTGTATTATTGACAGTCGGTGTTCCTTGAACAACTGTGTTCTGAGAATGGACCGTGTGCCGCTATTTGAGTCAGACATGGTCAGGACGAGACGTGCCGAGCAGTGTTAGGCATTGACGTCACCTTGAGAGCTTCTAATCCTGACAGTTCTCGGTTGGTGTAGTGCTTGCTCTTGAACTTGACAAAAAAAGTTTTCCAGTCTCGAGCTGATTATTGCGAAAACTGGAGCCCTCGGAATTCGCCAATTTTCATTTTTCTCATATCGCCCAAGCTTGGCGCAAATAATACAGAATGTCCAAACCGGAAGATCATGTACTTTTGCGGCTAGCGGTGTTGAACATGAAGTCAGAACGGAGAGCTGGCAGATACCAAATCCATCACATGGATATATGGGAATTATGTTTAGGTATTCGTATACGGTTTCGGGAACAATTGCAAGGTGCCAGCGCCACTGCATGCAGGGTGCAGCTCATTTATAAATCACCCCGCCAGCGATTACATCTTTTCATAGCATGCATGTTGTAAAATATTGCCAACTTTGGGCATGACAGAACTCAGAAGCTCATGCAATCGCTGTGAACAGCAATTGCCACTTAGTATTACCACTCTTAAACTGCTTCAGATCGGGAGTTCCAGAGTGCCAGAGTTCAATGGACCCAGTACGTGCTACTGTCCCATGTGACCATTAGGAGTTGAATCCCTAGTGCGCTTCGGCTCTGTATTGCATGCACCCGCCTCTGGACCTGCCGGGGGGAGGGGCGCCGTACCCGGACCAGAGGGTGCCACTTTTGGACGGCAAAACCTATTGGGTGGGCGCCAAATCCTATCTTAGAGACGCTTGCTCTTTCAGGGGGCACCGTGATCATATATTTCGGCTTAAATAAGACTACACATTTGGTGTTTGCGGTAGTCCAATCACCTTTTATCCCTCTCGCATCTGAGCGTCGTGGTCAAATTATACCCTCCAAGCGAACTGTGTGGAACCTATAGCTTTGCTTTGCACATAAATCGCCCGAATGGCCTCTGGTTGGAAGTCGTCTGTAAAGTGCTGCCACCGACGGCAATAAATTGAAACACAGTTATTCTGACTTACAATGCTCTGTACAGTGCTGCCACCAACGGCAAGACACTGGAACACGCACAACATGAGTTCCTCTGACTTAACAATGTCCTGTACAGTGCTGCCACCAACGGCAATGAATTGAAACTGAAAATTCACTAGCTCGGTTCCTCTGACCTGAAGTTGGTCTGTATAGTGCTGCCACCAATGGTGACAGTGCTAAGCAGTGGTAGCTCAGGTGGCTCTATTCGAAGCCTGACGAACGTTTTGACGGCTCAAGACGAAACAACTAGTCGCGGGTAGGCCAGCCAGCAAACTGGGGACAGGCGGAGAGCCTAAGATGAACACTCAGGGCAGGGGCGTAGTCAGGATTTTGCTCTGGGGTGGGGGGGGCGCCGCCCCAGAAAGGGCCCCTGCGACAGCGTCAAAAGTGCTCGGGTGTGTAAAAAGGGCCCTGCCTATTACAGACTAGAGTGCTGAAGAGGGGGCTGTCACTGCCCCCTCCTCCTAGGCTGCGCCCCTGACTCAGGGCCTCTAATATCAATTAATTTAGGTAAAATTTTGGTAGTGTCGGCAAAATGGTATCAATGATTTTGTTTGTTTATTAAAAATGAAAACCAACAATCCACAGTTATGACTCGCACGAGGCTTTCTGGTGTAATTGGTCTGCTTGTGAGAGCCGGCGCATATTCGCCGTTGTGATAGCAGTGTTCGGGACGGCGTGATGGGCTCGTGAAACGTGGAAGGGACAAATCTGACTGGGTCCCACGCACTCCCAGTAGTGGAGGGACTCGTTCCCTGTGGCCCCTTACCCCGCGGCGCGATACGAGAGCAACGCGCCGCGGAGGGGGAGTGACGCACCTCCGGACGTTTTTCGCCGTCGGAACGCTGGTTCACCCCTGTTCAATAGCTGCGGACTCAGCAGCCGTCGGCGGCGGTATGCGGTTTTGGTCCTCTGGTGGCGCCCTCGGTGACGATTAGCATTGATACTGTTGTAGGCGGCGCTAACATCACCAATCGCCGTGTAAGTCTCAGCAAGACGCAGTGGGCGGAGTGCTCTCGCTTTAGCTGACAAGCGCAAGGGCAGACTTTGGGGACGTGGCGCTCCCGGCTCCATAGATAATAGCCGCTGCCAGAATGCAGATGAGGATGATTCACCTGAAAAGCCAAAAACTCGGTCATTCAGCTTTATAGGGTCGTTTTTTTCACATCTGCTCTGAAGCAGGTCAAAACATATAGTTAAATGCTTCAACTGTTTATTTAACAACACTCCCTGTCAAGGTTTGAGGACATCCCCTAGCAGGTATTAATACTCGCTGTACACAAACATATAGCTCAGTCCTGTCTGCATTGACCACATAATTTCATAGGTAATTAAAAATCAAGCTATAGTCACTAACTAACAGGATGTGCAACACAAATATTGTTGATTTAGGCTTGGGTACCCTGAGCCCAAAATTACATTACATCAGCCTGAGGGTGCTGAACGAGAGGTTCTTCTAAGTTATTATAAGTCACTTGAATTTTTATATTGCTAATAATTGGCATATTTTATCCCATCCTAGATTAGATTCCTTTTGTCTTCAACTCGCTGTCTGCTGTTCCCCTGGCCACCCTGCTTTGTAACTGCAATGTTGCAAGCACTATTGTTCATTCCTTCTGTTTATTTGTTTGCCGCCCCGGTAGCTCAGTTGGTAGAGCGTTGGGCTCCGGCCCGCTGCTCAGAAGCATGCAGTGGCAGTGCATGTCCGTGCTTGGGATCGGTTCCCCTGAGACGCTCCGGCGCTCAATAGTTTACCCGACGTACAGGTCGGCTGGCAACTGACTGGTGAGAGGGTGACCTGAGCGGGGCGGCCGTCCCTGTGCTTTGTGGGACGTTAAACTTTGGCTTCTAAATCAACCCTTCATTGTGAGAGTTGCTCGTTCGGGTGGTGGGGTCGGGGTCTCCGTGACAAGTCCCGTGATGACTTTAGTGAGACTGCGACTCTAACAGTCGAACTGAGAGCAACTTAGACAAAATTTATAAAAAAGAAGTAAAATAAGCCGAAATTAAACAAATCAGAGGTCAAAGATACGGCTGTTGGCTTTCTGATGCATACCTGGCCTTCACTGCGTCCGAGTTGTACTTCTTTCGGAAGGTGATTGCCTAGATCTTTTTCGGGAGTGAGGGTGGCAAGATTGTTTGTGCAAGTTCATATATACCTTGTATTTTTGTTAGGCTTCTGATGCATACCTGACCTTCACCGCGTCCGAGTTGTACTTCTTTCGAAAGATGATTGCCTAGATCTTTTTCGGGAGTGAGGATGGCAAGATTGTTTGTGCAAGTTCACATATACCTTGTATTTTTGTTAGGTTTCGATGTGCGTTGTGTAGTGTGTTTTTCTAAATTAAAATCGTCACTGGATGTACTGGAACAGCAATTGTCCATTAACACGCGCATTGACGGGGGCGGGTACCCGCCCCCCTCGGGTTTTTCGGAGACGGTAGTAAAACGGCGGCGCGAAGCGCCGCCGTACTGGCATACCTTTTCCTTCATCATTTTTACAATTTCCGTAGAAATTTTAAGGTAAGGTCATCTCAGGTCAGGCCACCAGTACAGGTCAAGTGACCTGGCCTCAAAAAAGTTTAAGATAGCATAAGTCGGAGCAGGGTGAACTTATCCGATTGAAGGTCATATCACATACTGGGCCAACCGAGTTCTCTAAAATATGTTACGGTATTTTTGATATCGATGACCTAAGGTCAGGTACGGGTCATGTCCTCTCCATTGGAAATACATGGGAAAAATTGTTTTAACTGAATAACTCAGTAATAAATAAAGATAGAGCATTTATTTTAACAGTATTAAATTTGAATCGTCATTGCGGTTCTAAAGATACGCATTTTTTCCAATTTGGCCTTGACCTGACCTTACGTCAGGTCAAATCCTTGATTTGACATAGCACAGTCATATTATATATCATTCGATTCGGCTTGCTGCGATGATGCATATAGTTCAAATCGTTTTGCTCTATCTTTACTTGTTCAGATGTAATGGCCAAAAAAATTAATTTACATCTTTTCCCTATTACGGCATGTTTTGACCTCTAGTGACCTTAAATGTAACCTGACAAAAAATGGTTCAAATATTTTAGATGGATAAGTGGATGGGCTATCCAACGCCGTTTACCGTTTTTCGTTACCTAGCGCGCTTTTCGGGATCTTAAGGGGGCGGGTACCCCCGTCAAGGCGAAGGTGGCTCAGACCCCCATCAATGCGCATGTTAACACGTGCACTGGAGGGGGCCTCCGAGGCCCCCCATACCTGTTGTTCCAAGATGGCCGGAGAACTGCTCGTAGCGGAAACACGATACTTTGCTACATTTAACAGCACGCAATAGCGCATCGATTGGTGAATTTTTTGTTTTAAATCGGTAAAAATTCTCGTGACTTATAGGCTTTCAAAATTAGACCTGCATTTTGGGATCACCGTAATCGCGCGGTCGGACCAGTTAGCTTGCATTGGAGACCGGTGAAGTGGTGAAGTCATAACGCCATATAACCGGGACTATATGTCAAGGTCACCCTCACATAAAGGCCAACGTCAAAGGTCACAGGTCAAGGTCGTATATGCACTTTCAAGGTCACTGACCACAGTGCTTCCGGTCAAATGGCTTTACCCGGTCCGACGTATATTATGCTACGACGTCATAGATAAGGTACCTCAATACAAATTTCAAGGTCAAAGGTCAAGGTCAAATGTCATTTGGAAAGGTCAATCCTTATTTCCTGTCAAACAGTTGCTATAGTGTTAGTCAAAGTGTACATTATAAGTAGTATACCATATTGTGACCTTAAAAGTCAATGACCTGGAATGACCTTGACTGAAAAATTGTAGGTAAGGCTCTTTGAGACCTTCTCTATATGAACCTGGTCCGTTTTTAGCTTATTCCCGCATTTTCCCACATATTCACAGCATTTACCAATCGGTCCCCAGCATGACCAATATTTTTTCAATAAATTTTGTCCAAGTTGTTCTCAGTTCGACTTCAACTCGACTATTTGACCTTTATGACTTCGTTCGACCTTGAACATATTGACCTAGGTCAATAAAAATTGGTCATGATGTAGATCACCATATCCCCCACCCACCTGCCAAATACTGTTGTTCTACACTTCTTAGTTTCCGAGATCTTAGGGGGCCTGGTAGGCCCCCCTAAGATGCATGGCTATGTCTACCCCTCCTGAAAATTATGTACGCAATATATTTACTTTGGAAGAGCTCAGATGGATAACATCGTAAACCCTCCATGTTGAGCTTCTGGAACCGCCTATGGCCAAAATCTGATCAAAATACACATCCTTAATCTCAGTATCCTTTATCCCTAATCTCTGGCATCCTTAATCTCAGTAACAGCATTCAAATTTTACAACTGCCGCCAATTCGGAACAGACAGCTTTATTGTAGGACAAACGCAACACCGGTGACAATACTCGGCTTCTCGATAAAAACCCCAAAATTAGCGAGAATTGGACTGGCTACCCAACGCCGATTGCTGTCTTTCGGTATCTAGCGTGGTTCTCGAGATCTAAGGTCCCCCCGTCAAAGCGAAGGTGGCCCAGACTCCCGTCAAAGCGCGTGTTAACAAAACCGAGATCCATCACTGGTCATCAGTGACCGCCAATGAATGGACTCATGAGCTGAATTAATTAGGGACACCGACCTGTGAATTATGCCCCGGTTGGTGGTGTGCTCGCTTTTAACTCGCTTGGTGATATAGTCATGATGTATACAGTGGCGTAGCCAGGATTCGGCCAAGGGGTCCGACTACCGTCAGGGGCCCCCAGGCCGGGGCCCCCTTAGTAGTCGGGCCTATCTCCTATATTTTTCGTATAATATTTTGACATGATAGCATTTACACGACGAAAATTTTGTTATCCTTTTTTAAGCGTTTGTTCTTATTTTGTTTATAGTTTGATTTTTCTCGATCCGACCAAGTGTTGGTAAATTTAACCCTCGCCCCACCGGGGGGCCATCGATGGCCCCCCTAAGGTTTTTCCGGGATAGCAGAAAAACGACGAGGCGCAGCACCGCGGTTGAGGGCTCTACCTCTCACTGCATCATTTTCCCATCATCCCTGAAATTTTTTACCCCGGGTCACCCAAGGTCAGGTCACCAGACGAGGTCAACCAAGGTCACCTCACTTCACATTTAGAGCTCTGTAAGAGCTACATTTCAAAGTCGATCGATTTGAAACTTCCTACACTTCATGACCCCTCCAGGGTCTACAAGGTGTATATCCGGGATTTTTCGATTTCGTGCCCTGAGGTCAGGTCACGAGGCGACCCTCTCCCATTGGAAAAGCATGGGGAAAAGCTATTTCATGATATAAAAGCCACAAAAATGATTGCAAATACTCCGACTGCTCAGAACAACGTTTTTGGACACCCTTTCACGGATCCCAGGGGTCATATTTGCCCTTTGACTTTTCCAAGGTCATCCAAGGTCACCAGAGGTCAAAAACAGTATTTTGACAATAACTTTTGAACTAATTGAGCTAGAGCGGTGAAACAAACACCATCGTGTTTGTCTTGTCACTGGCTTTCATTTGGTATACGGCAAGGTCACTTTTTGACCTTTCGTGACCTCAGGTCATATTAGGTCACGAGGTGACCTCTGGCGGTCAAACCACTGGCGGGAGGTCTTTACGTTCCACATAGCGGAAAAAGTACTGGCAATTTGCTATCAAATGTACTTTACCAGGCCTCAATAGCCCTAATGACATAAGAGTTATGCCCAGTTGGCTTAATCATTGCATATTTGAGTGAAAATAGCCGATCTTGACCTAATTTGACCTCTGGAGGTCAAACCATTGACCTGAGCACTAAAACATGCGAAGTAATTTCTTACTGAATTCACGCGAGCTTTCTATTGCACTTTGCAGATTTGCGCTAACGCCCATATTTTCGGAGTTAGAGGGGGGCCATCGATGGCCCCCCCGGTGGGGCGAAGGTGGCGCCGGACCCCGGTGGGGCGCGGGTTAAGTCACCAAATATTAAGGCTGGACCATACCTATATGTCAGCGTGACTATAATAGCAGCTTTGTGGCACATTTCGGGAAATCAAATGTTACTGCGTGCATGATGTTAACACGCGCATTGACGGGGGTCTGAGCCACCTTCGCATTGACGGGGGCGGGTACCCGCCCCCTAAGATCTCGAGATCCTCAGTAGGTAGCAAAAAACGGTAAACGTCGTTGGGCTGCCCATCCACTTCTCCATCGAAAACATTTTTGTTTCTCGAGATACCATTTTCCATTCTCCATTTACCATTCTCCATCAACATACCATTTTTTGTCAGGCCACATTTAAGGTCACGAGAGGTCAAATCATGCCCGTCATAGGGATAACATGTAAATTCAGTTTTTCGGGCATTACATCTGAACAAGTAAAGATAGAGCAAAACGACTTGAACTATATGAATTCTCTTAGCAAGCCGAATCGAATGATATATAATTTGACCTTGCTAGGTCAAATCAAGGATTTGACCTGACCTGAGGTCAGGTCAGGGTCAAATTATATAAAATGCATATCATTAGAACTGCAAAGCCCAGGCGAGTCTAATGCAGCTAAAATAAATGCTCTATCACCATCCGTTACCGAGTTATTCCGTAAAAAACATTTTCCCATGTATTTCCAATGGAGAGATAATGCCTCGTACCTGACCTTAGGTCATCGATATAAAAAATACCGGAACATATTTTAGAGAACTCGGTGGGGCCATTATGTGATATGAGTTTCAATCGGATAAGTTCACCCTGCTCCGACTTATGCTATCTTAAACTTTGAGGTTGGGTCACTTGACCTGTACTGGTGACCTGACCTGAGATGACCTAACCTTAAAATTTTCACAGAAGTTGTAAAAATGATGAAGGAAAAGGTATACCAAGTACGTTTTTCTACTATCTCCGAAAAACCCGAGGGGGCGGGTACCCGCCCCCCTGTCAATGCGCGTGTTAAACCTGATTCCACCTCAATTCACTCTGGTAATCAGGCACGAAGTTATTGAAGGTCAGACGTTTTGAGTACGAAGAAATGGTCTTCTACGGGAAATGATTACCAATTATTTTCGGGTGTCGAATTCATGAACTCTTTAATCAGAAAATGTCCAAAGAAATGGAAAAAAATGAATAGAAATACAATGGATATGGTAGTGTGCTTCAGACGTCATATAACCTCTATTCCGCGGAAAGATTCTGATGAATTCACTACAGTTGTTGTCTTACCCTTGCTATGTTGTAAATGAGCAAATTAGCAAAACAAGAGGCTCCTGATATAACTATCGCCCTTGACCACCCTGTCATTGTTATTTTCAACCTTTCATACCTATTTTTCTTTTTTTATTATGTTCATTAATTTCTGCCATTACCCTTGTTTGTCTGGTTTCCTACGAACATATTTGAAAGCTGTTTATTTCAGAATGTTTAGGACGGTAGTTATTGGGATTCAGCTAATGGATTGAAATTTAGCTGAAGTTCCAAGGTCCCTGTTCGATTTGCTATTGTGGATGCTAAAATTAGATTAATTTTTTTGCCTTTCCTTCAGTAATGGTGCCTGATCGACATGTTCCAATTCGTTTTGTTTTTTTTTTTTTGACCGCAATGGGAATAGATACATTTTTCCGAGGCATATGATTTTCGAAAATCTTCTTTCAGCATAGGATCTCAAGCGATATCTCTGGGTTGTGTTCTAAAATCTAAAAGACATGGCAAGGAAAAGGGACCTTTGAAGGGATATAGGAGTGTGCCCCAGATTATATATAAAACCTATTCCATGACGGTCCTACTAATGAAACCGCTCACTCACTCCTCCCTAGCCATTAACTAATCTCTCGTGGCTCCTTAGATTAGTTATCGGCAGCACCTCTGGGCCTATTTATCGGGCCCCCAGATTTGCTCTGGGGGGGCTAAGACTGACTCTCAGGGCCATCCAGATTAGTTCTTGGGGTCCCCTGAGGCTGTCTCTGGGATGGGGCGTGGGGCTGGAAATGACTTCCGACGGCCCTCTGAGACCAACCCTGGGGCGCCCCCTGAGACTAACACTCGAAGGCGAGGGGTAGAAACACCCCTGAGACTGAGTATTTGGCACAGCACTCCTGACACTGCCTCTCGGAAGCCCAGATTAGCCCTCAGAGGCCTAAGGCTAACTCGGGGCCCGTGAGACCAAAATTCGAGAGCACCTCTGGGAATTTTTTCTCAAAGCCCCACAATTAGCCCTTGGACGTCCCTGAGACCAGCTCCCGGGAACACTCTGAGACTAACTTTTGGGTGCTCCCTGAGATTGACTCTCGGGCTCCTTATGCAAAAACTCGGGGGGGGCACAGCCTGAGGCTAAATCTCGAGGGTTCCCCAGATTACCCTTCGGGGGCCTCCTGAGACCAGCACTCTGCCGATCAAATGAGACAAACTCTCGGACCCCCAGATTAACTCTCGGGAACACCTGAAAGTAAATATTGATTCCTGAGAGAGACGCCCGTAAGACTATGGGACAGAATATCGGGGGTCCTCTAAGACTGACTCTCGAGGTCCCCTTGACCGAATCTTGGGGCTCTCTGAGACTGACTCTCATGGAGCCCCCTGAAATAAACTGTCGCGGGGCCCTGAGAACCACTCTCTGGGGGCCCCTGGGACGAGCTCGGTCCCTGAGACCACCTCTCGGGGCCCCTGAGACCGACTTTTCCGGGTCCCCTGAGACTGACTCTCAGGGGATTGAGACTAGATTTCAGGGGGCCCCCTGAAATCTACTTCCGGGGGTCTTGAGACCGGCTCTTAGGGCGGGGCCCTGAGGCCGACTCGGGACGCCCTGAGAATGAATCTTCAGGGGCTTCTGAGACTGATTCTGGGGGCCCCGTGATCAGAGAATCCTTTGCAGTGGTTCAGATTGGCTCAAGGGGGGTCCTCGGACTCCTAGGGACCCCCTTGGCTACGCCACTGCATCCACACATTCGGGGGGCCCGCCGAGATCAGCATTTGGAGGCCCCTGAAAAATTCTTCCCCCGATACCAATACTCCATGGATACTAATGCGCGGGGCTCCTAAGACCAAGTCCGGAGCCCCACTTAGATCAGGTTCGGGGGCCCCCAGATCAACATTCGGAGGCCCCCGAGACTAATGCTCGGTACTCTGGAGCCCCTTGATACCAATGCTCGGGGACCCTGAGCCCAAACCTGGGCCCCCTGAGAACAAACTCTGGGTCCCATGGGGCCAATTCTCGTGCCTCGCTCATAAGTTCCTCGATATCGATAGTCGGGGGAGGGGCACCCCGAGATCAATATTGTTCCCCCCACTTCCCGAGATCAATGTTCGCTACACCGGAGCCATCGATATCAATGCTCGGGGGATCACTGAGACCAGCTCTGGGGCCCCCTGAGACCAAGCTCGGGGGCCCCTGATTGCAAGCTTGGTGGCCCATGAGACCAAGCTCAGGGGACCTGAGACCAGGGTCGGGGGGCCTGAGACCAAGCTCGGGGGTCCCCTGGGACCAATCTCGGAGGGCCCCGTGATACCAAGCTCGGGGGCCCCTTGAGACCAGGATTGAAAGGCCCGTGAGACTAAAGCGCGGGAGGCCCCTGATACTAAGCTCGGGGGCCTGAGACCGAGCTCAGGGGGCCCCCTGAGCCCAAACTAGGAGGCCTCCCTGAGACCAAGATCGAAAGGCCCGTGAGGTTAAGCTCGGGGGCCGTGAGACCGAGCTCAGCCCCCCCCGAGATCAATGTTCGGTACTATGGAGCCCTCGATACCGATGACCGGAGCCCCTGAGACCAAGCTCGGAAAACTCGTGAGACCAAGCTCGGGGTCCCCCTGAGACAAAGCTCGGGGGCCCTGAGACCAAGCTCGGGGGCCCTGAGACCAAGCTCGGAGATCCCTTGAGACCAAGCTCGGGGCCCCTGAGACCAGGCTCAGGGGGACCCCCCGAGACCAATGCTCGTGTTTTCCAGTGCATAAGGTCAGCCCAAGGGGGGTCAGCTGACCCCAAGGACCCCCCTTGGCTACGCCACTGGATGTATATCATGTGACTTTCAGTGACCATAAAATAATTTGGTGAAAAAATAAAAGTTCCATCTTTGTTAAATCAAAAATAATAGAGTAAAACACCAAAAAATGTTTATTTCACCTAAAGTGACCTTTTAAAGGTCACAAGTCAAAATTTTTGGCATCAACTTCAGAAATGGGCTAAGAGTAGGTCGTAACCGATGTTTGAAGTTGATCCCATCCATACTTACTGCAGGGGCCAAAAAGTGTTGGGTCTGTCACCATTGAAAATTTTAAACCATAAATGTGCCACCAGCCCAGGCTGCAAAATGTAGCACGTTTTGCGTTAGTAGGACATCAATGGATAATCCTGGACCATCCTAATTGTTGAAAAACACGGCAAGTTCAAATTGCAGGTGCCAATTTCGGCGATTTGATCCTTTATAGGTTTGGAGGAAACATTTCGACCAATTTTTGTCACCTTGCCTACCTTGGACTGTCACCATTCAGAATACCAAAATGGTAGGTTTTTAGACCCCTGACTTACTGAGAAATGCTCATTTCGTGATTTCCCCCATGTATATACAATTGGGAGGTCATGCTCTGCACATGACCTTAGGTCACTAATATAAAAAAATCCCCGGAACATATGTTGTAACTCCTGTGGTCCCAAATTGTGGTATGAGTTATAACTTGATCGATTGACCCTCCTTTTAGTAATGCACTCCTAATCATTTTTTGAGGTGAGGTCACTTCACGTGGCCTGGTGACCTGACCTGATGTGACCTTGTGCTAAAATTGTCAGGAAAGATGTGAAAATTATGAAGGAACTGCTAGACTAAGTTTGGCGGCGCTACACACCACTGTTTGTTGATCACTTCGGAAAAAAACTCGAGGTGGGGTCAGAAGAGACCCCCCACCCCGGCGAAGGTTGAGGGTCAGCGAGAACGATGGAAGCATGCGTGGGAGTGGAACGTGTTACCGCCTATTAGCTTTGTAGTAGGTGGCGTCAGTGTCGTGCACAGAGGAGGGCATGTCTAAGCCAGAAGAGATGAGGTGCTCCCGGTGGTGTGAATAGTAAGCGCTGCCCTGATACAGCTGAAGTTCATTTACCTGAACTCAAAAAGTCAGTTATATATCTATCGGATTTTGATGGGATTTTTCATTTGCACCGCCACGGACAAAAGGTAAGGAGGCCATCGCACGTATTGGTATTAGAAAATGGTGCTAGGGAGGGTCAGCCACCCAGTTTTCATAAGCAATCCTGGTTTCAACCACACTGCCAAACTACCAAAAAAAAAACGAAGCCAAACTAATAATACTAACTAATAACTAATCAACTAAACTAATAAGTGGAACAAATCTGACAGTTTTATAAAGAGTATGTGAGGAAGGTAACGATGAGCTAAAATTCAACGAGTTTTTATTTCTAGGGGAAAGCTTCTTGTCAGAAGAGAGTTGATTATTTACCGGTCCCCTATCTTTTTGGATAGTGAAGCTTATGAGGCCGACATATTTTCAGCCTGCTGTCAGAAGTTTCCCTGCCTAGAACCCAAAGTGCAGTGGATATGGGTTTCTTAATGTCTTCCAAACTGTGTGTTTTCTACATTTTCTTATTGCTTCTCAATCTCAATCTGATCAAAATGTAGGATTAACGTGTGAGAAGTGAGGGCCAGGGCTCCCTACCTCCTTTCTAGCCTGCATTTAACCCTATTTCCGGCAGGGGGGGCTAATATTGCCCCCCTAAGGTTTTTCAAGAATATCTCCGAAACGGCTTGCGATAGAACTTTGAAACTTCCTGACTTTTCCTAAAACTAGTACAGGCAGGTTTTCTGAAATTGTCAATATTATATATTTACCAGGGGCGGAGCTATGGCTGGGTTTTTGGGGAGGTTCTATCCACAAACCAAGTATTATCGTATGCGATGGGTTCTTTGTAAAAGGAAGCCGTCTCTGCTGATCCTGATACCAGTTATATGGTTTTATTATATCATTTTTTATGTGAGATGATAGTGCATTCACAATTGTCACTATTTGTATTCATCAGGGGCGGTTACAGCAGTTCAAAATGGGGGGAATGTTATCAAGAAGGACTAAACGTTAGTAAGTGAGAAGACTGCTTACAGCCGTGCCAGGGCGAATACAATTGGGTATATGAAAATTCAAAATAGTTATAACCAAATTCTAGATTACCAGAGGCGTGTCCAGTCACTACACATTTTCAAAATGCATATTCCCAGCCAGTATCACCGCCGCGACTCAATATCGTTGTATATTAAAAATGTGTTTCCAATCACCCCCACCCGCCCCCCCCACGACGAGAGTCCTTGATCCGCCTATGTCACCCCCTTTCCCAGATCTGCCATGGGAGGGTAAAAATTATCAGAAATAAATTTCAACTAGTCGAGGGACTAATATACTCATGCATACCACTCGCATATTGTTGGGATGTATTTTACCCCACTGTTTTACCTTACTGCATCCGCCCCTGATGAGTTTTTCACTTTTTTCATTTATTTATGTGTCAAAGATGCCAAGCAGTATATCACGGCTTCTAATCCGCGTAACAAAAACTTTTTAGGTTGTATATATTTCCCCTCATAGTCCTGGTCCTGGAACTGCCATTGAATTTCGATTTTTTGCGTAACTCGAGTATATGACAATTTTGGGTCAATTATTTGTAAATCTGAACTAGTTTTGTGAAAATCGTACAACAGAGACAAGGGTAATGGAAAACCTAAAAAATACACAAAAATTGTATATTTTGCACGACTTTCTCCTTAAAAATCAAAATTTTGAAATTTTATTTTTTTCAAAATAAAGTTTAGCGTCAGGGGAATCTATAGCACTTTGAATTTTCAAAATCGGCCGGTTAGATTACGAGATCTTAGGGGGGGGCCGATATTGCCCCCCTGCCGGAAATAGGGGTAGCCGGGAGCCTGACGGAAATAGGGTTAACCCGCATCCCACCGGGAGTCCGGCGCCACTTTTTCTCCACCGGGGGGCTATCGATGGCCCCCTCTAACTCCGAAAATATGTGGGTTAGCGCAAATCTGCAAAGTGCATTAGAAAGCTCGCGTGAATCCGGTAAGAAATTACTTTGCATGTTTAAGCGCTCAGGTCAATGGTTTGACCTCCAGTTAGGTCAAGTTAGGTCACGATAGGCTATTTTCACTAAAATATGCCATTCTTAACCCGCGCCCCACCGGGGGTCCGGCGCCACCTTCGCCCCACCGGGGGCATCGATGGCCCCCCTCTAACTCCGAAAATATGGGCGTTAGCGCAAATCTGCAAAGTGCAATAGAAAGCTTGCGTGAATTCAGTAAGAAATTATTTCGCATGTTTTAGTGCTCAGGTCAATGGTTTGACCTCCAGAGGTCAAATTAGGTCAAGATCGGCTATTTTCACTCAAATATGCAATGATTGAGCAAACTGGGCATAACTCTTATGTCATTAGAGCTATTGAGGCCTGGTAAAGTACATTTGATAGTAAATTGCCAGTACTTTTTCCGCTATGTGGAACGTAAAGACCTCCCGCCAGTGGTTTGACCTCCAGAGGTCACCTCGTGACCTAATATGACCTGAGGTCACGAAAGGTCAGAAAGTGACCTTGCCGTATATCAAATGAAAGCCAGTGACAAGACAAACACGATGGTGTTTGTCTCACCGCTCTAGCTCAATTAGGTCAAAAGTTATTGCCAAAATACTCTTTTTGACCTCTGGTGACCTTGGATGACCTTGGAAAAGTCAAAGGGCAAATATGACCCCTGGGATCCGTGAAAGGGTGTCCAAAAACGTTGTTCTGAGCAGTCTGAGTATTTGCAATCATTTTTGTGGCTTTTATATCATGAAACAACTTTTCCCTATGCTTTTCCAATATGAGAGGTCGCCTCGTGACCTGACCTCAGGGCACGAAATCGAAAAATCCCGGATATACACCTTGTAGACCCTGGAGGGGTTATGAAGTGTAGGAAGTTTCAAATCGATCGACTTTGAAATGTAGCTCTTACAGAGCTCTAAAGTGAAGTGAGGTGACCTTGATTGACCTCGTCTGGTGACCTGACCTTGGGTGACCCGGGGTAAAAAATTTCAGGGATGATGGGAAAATGATGCAGTGAGAGGTAGAGCCCTCAACTGCGGTGCTGCGCCTCGTCGTTTTTCTGCTATTCCGGAAAAAACCTTAGGGGGGCCATCGATGGCCCCCCGGTGGGGCGAGGGTTAAGAAAACTGAGCATAACTCGTATGTCATGAGAGCTATTGAGATATGGTCTAGTACATTTCATAAGCAAATGCCAGACCTTTTTCCGTTATGTGGAACATAGCTACCTCCCGCCAGTGGTTTGACCTCCAGAGGTCAAGCGACCTAGCGCTCTAGTTTGACCTCAGTGCTCTAGTTTAATTATGTCAAACGTTTTTGACAAAATACTGTTCTTGACCCTGGTCACCTTGGATGCCCTTGGAGAGGTAAAATGGCAAATATGGTCCCTGGGATCCGTGAAGGGGTGTCCACATCCACTTTTAGCGCTTTTTTAGGTCACCTGACCTCAGGTCACAAAATAGAAAAATGCCGAATATATATCTTGTAGACCCTATAGGGGTCTACCTGGCGGCCGTAAGCTTGAATGGTCCCCTTGAGATGTTCTGGGATCCTACATAAGGTACTCTGGGGCCCTCTAGGCTGAGCTGGGGCCCTAAGGTAATTTGGGTACCCATGTGCTTAACTGGGGCCTCTGAGCTGGTATGGGGGCCCCTGAACTCTTGAATGGAGCCCCTAAGCTGTTATAAGACGGGATTCTATATCAGCCGATCTGGGGGCCCCTGAGCTACGCTGGGCCTCCAAAGCTTATCCGGGGCCCCCTGTGCTGAACAAGGGCCCTGAGCTTGTCTGGGGCCCTGAACTGTTCTAGCGTCACTGAGCTAAGCTGGGATCCGTGAGCTTGAACAAGTCCCTTGAGCTGTTTTGAGACGCTACATAAGCCGACCTGGAGACCTCTGAGCTGAACCGGGCCCCTAAGCTAATCTGGCACCATGTGCGAATCTGGGGCTCCCCTGTGCTGAGCTTCTAGGGGCCCCTGTGCTTATGTGGGGTCCCTTGATAATCTGGTCCCGAGGTCAAGCATTGGTCTGTGCCCCCTGAGCTGACTGATCTGGGTTTCTGAGCCATGGTCTGGACCTTGGGACCCCCCAAGGTAATTTGGCGGCCCCTGGGGGATAGGCATAGGAACCGGGGAACAAGGGGATACTGCCCCCCTCCCCCTTGTGTGGTGGGCCCCGCAATGAATATACAAATATCAGCAACTGTAATATAGAACAAGCAACCCAAACTGGCCCGATAGCTTGTCTGGGAAAGTTCCAGTTCCGTAGTACGCCGCTTGGAAGCCCCTGGAGGAGAGTTTCGTGAAAAAAGCCAAGGCACCTACTACCCGAGTGTTTCCAAATGAGCCCAGAGAACTGGACCCAATACAATTCCATCTCATATCAATCCCAACACACAGCATGGATCGGACACGCACCCCGCACCAAATGCCGAGCAACAGTCGTCCCTGAGCCATCGGAAGGCGTTACGAGACCGGCCGTCTTCTACTACGAAGTGAAACAAAGACGGAACTATTCAATGCGGGAAATATCGTAAGAAATCATATATGGAAATACTGGTGCTCAGGATCAAAGCTGGACCTCTTCGGCATAATAACAATAATTTTTGCGGCTTATCGACGCACCAACTGCCAGGGTCATACAGTGGCGGCGGATGCTCTTTTTCGGATGGGGGCAAACATTTTTCCAGGGCGCCCCCTTGACGATGGGGCCCCCTCGGCAGCAAGGGCCCCTAAAAACTGCAATAGATTGGCTGGGACTTGCTGCCTGAGGTCAGAGACATAAGTGCAGGGGCGGATCCAGGGGGCTGAAGGGGCTTCAGCCCTCCTTGCCCCATTTCGCAATTGTTTTGCCATATTTCCCCTTTTTCGCCATTTTTCAAAGCTCAGCCACTCCCCTAGCAAAACCCTGGACCCGCTCCTACGTAAGCGTCACAAATGGTGAAAGTTGTATTTGGCCCAGTACAAAAAGGTGCTATTCCTCCCTGTTGTTTAGTTGTCCCGTATAAAACATAGTTTTGCCTTCCTATTCGATTTTCCACACGATCTCAGATTTCAAGCTATAATATGTTTCCTGTAGTACAGCAAAACAAGCAGCGTATTTATTTTGTCGAAATATAGATCAGCGTTTTATAGGTTCACGTACGCCTCGGATATTGAACGTCAAAGGTTTAAGCAATAGCGTCACGTTAGGAGTTTAGCAAAATTATAATAACGGTACAACAACGGCCTTCCGAGGCAAACAGTTCTTCTCTTAAAAAGTGAACGCTGTATGTTCGTATGCATCTACATAATAAAACATGGTAGGTAACGCAAATTATGATAGTCTAAGTTTTTTTCGGAAAATTCCGTCTCCCGCAGATTGAGAAATGGGGTGCTTTAATGCTGTCGTCTATGTCGGCACAGAAAAAAACGCAAATGACAGGCATACTGACTTGAGCACACACAAGACCAAGCTCGGGGCCCTGAGATACAACTCGGGGCTCCTTGAGACGGAGCTTGGGGGCTCCTAGAGATCAAGCTCGTAGGACCCCGAGCCTAAGCTCAGGGCCCCTGAGATCAAACTCGGGGCCCCTGAGACCAAGTTTGGTGGCCTCTGAAACAAAGCTTAGAGGACCCTAAAACCAAGCTCAAGGCTCCTAAGACCAATCTCGGGAGCCCCTTAGAGCAATCTCGGAGGCCCCCTGAGACCAAGTTCGGAGCTCTGAGACACAGTTCGGGGCCTCCTGAGACCAAGCTTAGGGGCTCCTAGAGATCAAGCTTGAATGCCCCCGAGCCCAAGCTCAGGGGGTCCTGAGACCAATCTTAGAGGGCCCTGAGACCAATCTCGGAACCCCATGAGTTTACGTTCGGGGGCTCACTTAAGGCTAAACTTGGACACCCTGAGACCAGCCTTGGGGGTCCCTTAGACCAAGCTTGGGGGTCCCTGAGACGAAGCTCGGGGGGATGAAGAACAGCTCGGGGGCCCCTGAAACAGAGTGGGGGCCCTGATACCAGGCTCGGGGGTCCTTTAGACTAAGTTCTGGGCCCGCTGAGACCAGGCTCGGGGGCCCCTTTAGGCTAAGCTTGGGGCCCCTAAAGGCCAAGCTAGAGGGTCCCCGAGCCCAAGCTAGTGGGGCCCCCAAGCCCGAGCTCAGGGCCCCTGAGATAAAGCTCGGATACTTTCCAAACCGAGAAACTGTTGAGGGCTCAGTCAGGTTGTTCATAAACGTTTAAAAAAGAACCAAGCTAAAATTGCGTATTTTTCCAGGGCCCCCTCTGATAATTGGGGGGGGCAACTGCCCCCTTTATCCGCCGCCACTGGGGTCATATGACGTTGCGAACTCTTTTGCCTCTTTGAAGGGTTTCTCGGGAGCCAGATTTATCTTTGCTTAGGGAATCCGCCGGGCCTTGCACCCAGGTTTGCTGCGTGGAAACCAGCCTAATTATTTGGAGTTATCGACGCACTAACTGCCAGGGTTATATGGCGTCGCCAACTCTTTCCCTGTTGGAGGGGTTTCTTGAATTTCAAACTGCACCTTGCACAAGGAAGTGCCGTGCCTTAAACCCGGGTCGGCCGCGTAGAGAGCAAGGCTGCTAACCGCTGTAACACCATGCACACACCTCCTCGGCATCACAAAGCTGGCCATCAAGTAGACCGTTGTCTACATTGCACTTGCAGTCATAGTGGACTCTGCATTTTAAGCATTGAAATATAGCTGGGCGGATGTATTGTGATCAGCCTTCCCTAAATTAATATCTAATGATGTAATGAAGGGATCCGTAGTAACCAAAATAAATGTTCCCATTTTTATCATTAAATATGTAAATGCAAGTTGATTAGGCATAGCAAATTGAGGTTGTTCGGTATCAAACCATTCATTTTAGTTTTACAAACAGTTCTTAATTGTGTAAATATGATGAAAAGGGCCTAGACATCTATAACTAATTATAAAATTGGGCTTGAGGTAAAACAATGATTGGAATCCTCGAAAAGAGCTTAAACATGTATTTCTTGTTTGAAAAGTGTGTTGGTAAAAAACAAAAAAAAAACTTTTTTGCTTTAGGGTAAGGGCGGGTAAGAGTACGCAGGAGATAAGAGTGCGCAACAGCTGTTTTGGTTACTTAGCAACCATTGAGATGGTGGATACCCTGGTATAAAAAGCAAGGTCAGTGCCTAGGCTGCACAAAAAATTCAACGTGCTCCCGTTCTTTCCGCGGGAGTACCGAGCAAAATAAGTTTCTGGGCACCCTTGAAGTAATATTTCTTAACTGGGTAAACTTGTAGACCATGCTTTTATTATCAAAACAAATTGTATTATGGTCTGTCACATAGGCGTAGGGACGGGGGGCCAGGGCGGGCACTGCCCCCCCCCCACTTTTCAGTGATGGGCCCGCCGCAAGGGAGATAAGAATATCAAGAACTGTAATATCAAGCAAGAAACTCTAACTGGCCCGATAGCTTGCCCCGGAACTCCGTTAAACTTACCTGTACCCCTAAACTAAGTTGAGGTCCTATGAGTCGATTTTAAGGTCCCCTGAGCTTCTGGGGGCCCCTGAACTGGTCTCTGATGCCATACGAGCTAATCTGGGCCCCTTGAGCTGAACTGAGCGCCCCTGAGGTGGTTTGGGCACCATTAACTGTTCTAGGATGCCTAAACTGAGCTAGGAGTCGTGACCCTGAACAGGGCTCCGTGAGTTGGCCAGGCTCTATATCCACCGACCTGGGGGCCCCTGAGCTGAGCTGGGGACCGTAAAGTTAATATTGTCCCTTGTGCTAATCTGGATCCCCTGTGATGCACAGAAGACCCTAAACGTATCTGAGGCCCCTGCACAGTAATAGGGCCCCTGCCCTGAAATTGGGTTATAAGCTTTAATTGAAACCCTGAACTGTTCCGAAGCCCCATATATGCCGACAAGGGGCCCCTGGATGATCCGGGCCCTTAAGCTTATATGGTCATCAAAGCTAATATTGGCCTCTGTGTTGAACTGAGAGCCCCTGAGATGGTCTGGGACCCCCTATAAGGCTTTACAGCCACTGACCACTGAGCTTGAATGGGCCCCTTGAGATGTTCTGACAGTGGCGTAGCCAGGGAGGGGGTTCCTGGGGTCCGCGGACCCCCTTGGGCTGACCTTATGCACTAAAAACACGACCATTGATCTCGGGGCCCCTGAGCTTGGTCTCGGGGGCCCTCCTGAGCTTGGTCTCAGGAGGCCCCTGATAATCGGTATCGAGGGCTCCAGAATACCGAATATTGATCTTGGGGGACTCTTAGGTTCAGTCTCAGGGCGTCCCGAACTTGGTCTCAGAGCCCCCGAGCTTGGTCTCAGAGCCCCCGAGCTTGGTCTCAGAGGACCCTCGAGCTTGGTCTCAGGCCCCCCTCTCCCCGAGCTTAGTGCCAGGAGGCCCTCGAGCTTGGTCTCAGGGGGGCATCCGAGGGTATATGATGCATAAGGCTGACCGTATGCACTGGAAAACATCAGCATTGGTCTCGGGGGCCCCTGATCTTGGTCTCAGGCGGCCCCCGAGCCTGGTCTCAGGGGCCCCTGATCATCGGTATCGAGGGCTCTGGAATACCGAACATTGATCTCTGGGGCCCCTGAGCTTGGTCTCAGGAGCCCCCGAACTTGGTCTCAGGAGACAACCGAGCTTGGTCTCAGGGGGGGGGGCAAGCTTGGTCTCATGGACCTTTCGATGTTTGGTCTCATGGGCCTTTCGATCTTGGTCTCACGGGATCTCGAGCTTGGTCTCAGGGAACCCCCGAGCTTGGTGTCAGGGGGCCCTCGAGCTTGGTCCCAGGGAGCATTCGAGCTTGGTCTCAGGGTCCCCTCAAGCTTGGTCTCAGGGGCCCCCGAGCTTGGTCTCAGGGGTTCAGGACCTCCCTCGAGGTGCACCCGACTATTTATATCGAGAGACTCATGAGTGAGGCACAAGCATTGACCTCATGGACGCAGAGTTTGGTCTCAGGGGCCCCCAAGCCTGGGTTCAGGACCCCCGAGTATCGGCATTGAGGGACTCCAGAGTACCGAGCATTAGTCTTGGGGGGGGACTCGAAATATTAATCTTGAGGGCCCCGGAACATCGGTGTCAAGTTACTCCTGAGAAAAGCGCGAGTATGGGTCTAAGGGTGCCCCTGAGCCTGATCTAAGTGGGACCCCGAGCTTGGTCTCAGAAGCCCCCGGGAATTATTATCAAGGGGCTCCGGAGTATTGTTCTGGGGGAGAAATTATTTTAGGGGCCTCCAAATGGTGATTTCGGAGGACCCCCGAAAGTGTGGATGCAGTGGTGTAGTCAAGGGGGCCCTTAGGCGTCCGCAGACCCCCTTGGGCCACTCTGAACCACTGCAAAGGATTCTCTGATCACGGGGCCCCAGAGTCAGTCTCAGGGGCACCTGAAGATTCGTTCTCAGGACGTCCCGAGTCGGCCTCAAGGCCCCCGTCCTGAGAGTCAGTCTCAAGGCCCCCGAAAGCAGATTTTGGGGGCCTCCAGAGGGTTGGTCTCAGGGGCCCCGGGAGTCTGGGGAGGGGGGGGCGAGCTAGTCTCAGGGGCCCCAGAGAGTGGTTCTCAGGGCCTCGCAAAAGTCTATTTCAGGGGGGCCTCCGAGAGTCAGTCTCAGGAACGCCAAAGACTCAGTATCAGAGGTGATTCCACCCCCCCCCCGGGTGTTTGTCTCAGGGGCGCCCTAGAGCAAGTTTCAGAGGGCTTTTGGAAGTCATTCCCAGTCCCCCTCCCCACCCCAAAGACAGCCTCAGGGGACCCCAAGAGCTAATCTGGATGGCCACGATAGTCAGTCTCAGCGCCCTCCCCTCCAAAGTAAATCTGGGGGGGGCAGAGGTGCGGCCGATAATTAATCTCAGTAGCCCCGAGAGATTCTCAGGGGCCCCCAGTTTTGATCAAGAGGCGCCGTGAATCGGTCTCAGACACCCCCTGAGATCTAATCAGGAGAGCGGCCGAAAAATTAGCTTTGTGAGTGCCGCAAGTGTTGGTCTTAGGTGGCCCCAGAGCTCGAATAAAAATTTTCAAAATCATATGCCTCGGAAAAAAATGTGTCTACCCTTATTGCCTACAAAAAAGACAAATTGAAACATGTCCATCAGGCACCGAAGGAAAGGCAAAAATTAATTTAATTTTACCATTGGAGCAAATCGAACAGGGAATTTGGCACTTCAGTCAATTTTTAATCTATTAGCTTAACACCAATAACTCAGGGGTGCAGCCAGGGGGCACAGGGGGCACGTGCCCCCATCGGTGCCGGGGTGCCCTTTTGATTACCAGGTGGTGTGCCCTCTTTGGGCCGTCAAAATTTAGTACCCTACGGCGTTGATCCTAGATGGAACTAGACTGCATTTAGCGATTTAACCCTCGCCCCACCGGGGGGGCCATCGATGGCCCCCCTAAGGTTTTTCCGGGATAGCAGAAAAACGACAAGGCGCAGCACCGCGGTTGAGGGCTCTACCTCTCACTGCATCATTTTCCCATCATCCCTGAAATTTTTACCCCGGGTCACCCAAGGTCAGGTCACCAGACGAGGTCAACCAAGGTCACCTCACTTCACTTTAGAGCTCTGTAAGAGCTACATTTCAAAGTCGATCGATTTGAAACTTCCTACACTTCATGACCCCTCCAGGGTCTACAAGGTGTATATCCGGGATTTTTCGATTTCGTGCCCTGAGGTCAGGTCACGAGGCGACCTCTCCCATTGGAAAAGCATGGGGAAAAGCTATTTCATGATATAAAAGCCACAAAAATGATTGCAAATACTCAGACTGCTCAGAACAGCGTTTTTGGACACCCTTTCACGGATCCCAGGGGTCATATTTGCCCTTTGACTTTTCCAAGGTCATCCAAGGTCACCAGAGTTCAAAACCAGTATTTTGACAATAACTTTTGACCTAATTGAGCTAGAGCGGTGAAACAAACACCATCGTGTTTGTCTTGTCACTGGCTTTCATTTGATATACGGCAAGGTCACTTTGTGACCTTTCGTGACCTCAGGTCATATTAGGTCACGAGGTGACCTCTGGTGGTCAAACCACTGGCGGGAGGTCTTTATGTTCCACATAGCGGAAAAACTACTGGCAATTTGCTATCAAATGTACTTTACCAGGCCTCAATAGCTCTAATGACATAAGAGTTATGCCCAGTTTGCTTAATCATTGCATATTTGAGTGAAAATAGCCGATCTTGACCTAATTTGACCTCTGGAGGTCAAACCATTGACCTGAGCACTAAAACATGCGAAGTAATTTCTTACTGAATTCACGCGAGCTTTCTATTGCACTTTGCAGATTTGCGCTAACGCCCATATTTTCGGAGTTAGAGGGGGGGCCATCGATGGCCCCCCGGTGGGGCGAAGGTGGCGCCGGACCCCCGGTGGGGCGCGGGTTAACCCTCGCCCCACCGGGGGGCCATCGATGGCCCCCTAAGGTTTTTCCGGGGTAGCAGAAAAACGACGAGGCGCAGCACCGCGGTTGAGGGCTCTACCTCTCACTGCATCATTTTCCCATCATCTCTGAAATTTTTTACCCCGGGTCACCCAAGGTCAGGTCACCAGACGAGGTCAACCAAGGTCACCTCACTTCACCTTTAGAGCTCTGTAAGAGCTACATTTCAAAGTCGATCGATTTGAAACTTCCTACACTTCATAACCCCTCCAGGGTCTACAAGGTGTATATCCGGGATTTTTCGATTTCGTGCCCTGAGGTCAGGTCACGAGGCGACCTCTCCCATTGGAAAAGCATGGGGAAAAGTTGTTTCATGATATAAAAGCCACAAAAATAATTTCAAATACTCAGACTGCTCAAAACAACGTTTTTTGACACCCTTTCACGGATCCCAGGGGTCATATTTGCCTTTTGACTTTTCCAAGGTCATCCAAGGTCACCATAGGTCAAAAACAGTATTTTGACAATAACTTTTGACCTAATTGAGCTAGAGCGGTGAAACAAACACCATCGTGTTTGTCTTGTCACTGGCTTTCATTTGATATACGGCAAGGTCACTTTTTGACCTTTCGTGACCTCAGGTCATATTAGGTCACGAGGTGACCTCTGGCAGTCAAACCACTGGCGGGAGGTCTTTACGTTCCACATAGCGGAAAAAGTACTGGCAATTTGCTATCAAATGTACTTTACCAGGTCTCAATAGCTCTAATGACATAAGAGTTATGCCCAGTTTGCTTAATCATTGCATATTTGAGTGAAAATAGCCGATCTTGACCTAATTTGACCTCTGGAGGTCAAACCATTGACCTGAGCACTAAAACAAGCGAAGTAATTTCTTACTGAATTCACGCGAGCTTTCTATTGCACTTTGCAGATTTGCGCTAACGCCCATATTTTCGGAGTTAGAGGGGGGCCATCGATGGCCCCCCCGGTGGGGCGAAGGTGGCGCCGGACCCCCGGTGGGGCGCGGGTTAAACTATTGTTTGACAATTAACCCTATTTCCGGAAGGGCGGGCTAATATTGCCCCCCCCTAAGGTTTTTCAAGAATATCTCCGAAACGGCTTGCGATAGAACTTTGAAACTTCCTGACTTTTCCTAAAACTAGTACAGGCAGGTTTTCTGAAATTGTCAATATTATATATTTACCAGGGGCGGAGCTATGGCTGGGTTTTTGGGGAGGTTCTATCCACAAACCAAGTATTATCGTATGCGATGGGTTCTTTGTAAAAGGAAGCCGTCTCTGCTGATCCTGATACCAGTTATATGGTTTTATTATATCATTTTTTATGTGAGATGATAGTGCATTCACAATTGTCACTATTTGTATTCATCAGGGGCGGTTACAGCAGTTCAAAATGGGGGGAATGTTATCAAGAAGGACTAAACGTTAGTAAGTGAGAAGACTGCTTACAGCCGTGCCAGGGCGAATACAATTGGGTATATGACAATTCAAAATAGTTATTACCAAATTCTAGATTACCAGAGGCGTGTCCAGTCACTACACATTTTCAAAATGCATATTCCCAGCCAGTATCACCGCCGCGACTCAATATCGTTGTATATTAAAAATGTGTTTCCAATCACCCCCACCCGCCCCCCCACGACGAGAGTCCTTGATCCGCCTATGTCACCCCCCTTTCCCAGAGCTGCCATGGGAGGGTAAAAATTATCAGAAATAAATTTCAACTAGTCGAGGGACTAATATACTCATGCATACCACTCGCATATTGTTGGGATGTATTTTACCCTACTGTTTTACCTTACTGCATCCGCCCCTGATGAGTTTTTCACTTTTTTCATTTATTTATGTGTCAAAGATGCCAAGCAGTATATCACGGCTTCTAATCCGCGTAACAAAAACTTTTTAGGTTGTATATATTTCCCCTCATAGTCCTGGTCCTGGAACTGCCATTGAATTTCGAATTTTTGCGTAACTCGAGTATATGACAATTTTGGGTCAATTATTTGTAAATCTGAACTAGTTTTGTGAAAATCGTACAACAGAGACAAGGGTTATGGAAAATCTAAAAAATACACAAAAATTGTATATTTTGCACGACTTTCTCCTTAAAAATCAAAATTTTGAAATTTTCTTTTTTCAAAATAAAGTTTAGCGTCAGGGGAATCTATAGCACTTTGAATTTTCAAAATCGGCCGGTTAGATTACGAGATCTTAGGGGGGCTGATATTGCCCCCCTGCCGGAAATAGGGGGTAGCCGGGAGCCTGACGGAAATAGGGTTAAATAGCTTTTGGTCAGTTAGGGCATTCTGTCGCCTTTCCAAGCACCCGGGAAGGGTATAGGCAGGTAATCCGTTTCCAGATAATGCCTCATCGTCGCCAATAATCGTATGGGTGAAGCCATTATGGTGCTCCTTGAGCTCATCTCGTGGCCTCTCAGCTCGTCTTGGCCCCTTGAGCTGATTACTTGCCCTCTAAGCTGATCGGGTGCCCCTGAGTCAATCGAGTGCCCCATTGAGTAAATAATTGTGCCTCCTGGATCTATATAACGCCCCCTGATTTAGTCTAATGCCTCCGAGCTTGCTAGGTGCCCTAATAGCTGATTCGGGCCCCCGAGCTGATCTCATGCCTCCCCAAGTTTATTCTGTCTCCTAAGTCAATATGGTGCCCCTTCAACTGATTAGGTGCCCCCTCAACTGATTATTGATGTCTCCTTAGATGGTCTGGTCCCCCCCCTGAGCTGGTTTGGTGGGCCCTGAGCCCACCTTGTGTCCCCTGAGCTGTTATGTTGCTCCCTGAGCTTATTTAGGTTCCTGCCATAGTCCGGGGGCTGGGAGCTGATCTGGACCCCGAGCGGATCGATCTGGTGCCACCTGAGCCCATCTGATGCCCTCTGAGCTAGGTTGGTGCCCTCTGAGTAATCTGGTGCCATTTAAGCTGATCTGGGCCTCCTTATGTAATTTCATGAGCAGCTCTAAATCCCTGAGCTGAGCTGGGCCCACAGAGGCTGATGAGGGCCCCTGAGATGGTATGGGGCTCCTGAGCTGATTAAGTGCCTCCTGACTTGATCATGTATTCCCGAGCTGGTCAGGGACCACTGATCTGATTGTTGTCCCCTAGGCTGATCTGGTGCCCTATGGGCCGATCTGGTGTCCCCTGAGCAGCTCTGGGGCTTTTGAACTGCTTGGGCCCCGAGCTAGTGAGGGATTCTTGAGCTGAATTAGTGCCCTTGACTTGATCTTGCCCCCTGACCTGACTTGATGCCCCTGAACTGATCTGGGGCCCCACGAGCTGATCTGGCGCCCAAAAGCGGATCTAGGTTCTGAGGGTACCCTGAGCTGGTCTGGGCGCTGGGCTTGTGAGAGCCCCTTAAGTTGGCTTGAGGCCCCCTGAAGTGATCTGGCGCCTTAAACTGTTCTGGGGGCTTCTTAAACTGGTTTCAGGCCCTATGGGCCTATCTGTGGCCCATTGAGCTAGTCTGATGACCTCATCTCTGGGACCAATGAGCTAGTCTAGTCCCTGGGTGAAGCAAGAGCTGCTCTGTGGCCCTGATCTACATCAGGGGCCCCTGAGGTGGTCTTGAATAGATAGATAATAAGAACACAAGACCAACTCCCATCATCTTGGGGCGGGGTCACTGAGCTAGTCTATTCCCTGGAGGCACAACTGGGGGGATGGGGGAAGCTGCTCTGGAGGCCTCTGTTCCACACTTGGGGGCCCCAGAGTTGGTCTTGAATAGATGGGGAATCAGAAAAATGGAAACTCCCCTTGTAAAACGGAGCTAACCAGAAATGAGGAATCTCTAAAACGACTTGTGATACCTAGGCAACCCTGGTTATATAAATTTCTTATTATACTGGATGGATTCTGGAAAGGGATGATAAAAATGCATGTGCCCCTGAGCTCAGAGCACAGGCCCCTAAACCAGGATTTCTGCTAATTAACCCTCGCTCTGCCGGCACCCCGGGAGTTACACGCCCTGCCGGCATGGCTGAAAAAACCTCCTCTGGTTTACTGATAGAGCACTTGAAGTGTAGGCGGTCGTATGTGCCTTACAGGGTCTCAAAAGACACCTCAATCATTTTTCACCTTGCTCGTATAAGTTTCATACATGAATTCCTATCAAGTGTGCCTAAATTAGTCCTTTTAACCAAACCTTGCAGTTTCATCCCGACCACAGCGGCCGCCCCCGCGGCGCGCTGCCGCCTGCGCCGTGTCCCGGGTACAGCCTCAGACAGGAGGCGCCGGCACCTGGCGCCGGTGCAGTGCCTGGGCGCTGAGTGTGGCGGCCGCGCCAGCGAGCACATGCATTCGCTGTGGGATGGTGCCCCAACGGCGAAACAATTATATGGGACCATTTCAAAAGCGGAAAAGAAACTTTTTGACGTTTGATATGCCATCTGCATAAACCACTTGTCACTTGTCGGATATATCCTAGCAAAAACAACTGACGTAGCCCCCCTACATTGTGCTTACACACATTGTGAACATATAAATTTTCGGGGAATTAATTTGACATATTTAGATTGTTCGTGCATAGTCTCGTCTTGAATACTGACGGGAAGATCGCACCTCGGTTCGCTAAGCCTAGCCGTACTGACATGCGCTCTACCTGGCTGAGATGAAAGAAAATGGCATCCATAGGAAATGGATGTTTTCGGGGGATTCGGACACAGAGTTTTCACAGTGTGACGTGGTGTCAGAAATAGCTAAATAAAAAGGAAATATCATAATCTAGACATGCATGGAGAGAGGGTGTGTATGTTTTTCGTCATTCATTTTTTAATCACCTGAGTATTCAATAAAATGTACAGGAAAATTCAAGGAACTAAAAGGATAGGGATAATTGCACCATTCCTACCAATGGATCTTTTACATCCCCATCCGTTGGCTACCCTTTTACACGGCAAATTGTCCCTTTGCCATCCTGCTGTGAACCTGGCACAATGTCAAGTTTGGTGTGGAAATCTCCCCTGCGTAACCACGATACAAGGAGGGTGACCTGAGACCACCCCTCTCACCCCATTAGCCCCTGCTGATGTTGTCGAGCCCTCTGACGCTGTCGCCATGCCGTCTGGGGACGTTTTCCAGGAAGCAAGCGTTAGAGATGCTGGCTGGGCCATTGTTCCGTATTTCCACGCGTGTCCTTATCGTCCCCTCGATCGCTATCAGCTGACCAAACCACGAACACTGTCACCCTTCTACCTGCCGCCTGCGCTGACGAGCCCGGTCTGTGTCAGAGGCTGTCGCGGGCCCCAGCGGGCCGCGGCACGGGCCGCCACTGCCAGACCTGAGTGGAAAAGCGCGAACATCATCTCAAAAACTTTCGCTTTACGCAAAAAGTTGAAAAGGTATCTACTTTCTGTTTGCCGGGAATGATGCAGAATTGACATAGGAACAGCTACCCCGAGCATTATCATCGGGACGGTTAATTGGATGTAGATATTCGCATTGAAACGGCGAGAGGAGGAAAAAACAGCACCGCCGGCAGGGCGCGGGTTAACCCATTAACGCCCGCACCTACTTCCAGCTTTCAAATTGGCGAAACAAAGGTTTTCCTATGCTTAGAATATGCCCAATAAGATGCTCCGAAAGTTATAAATCAATACCACTTTTAGATTCTGAGATATGACACCGGACAAAAATTACCCGCTGGGCGTTTGGGACATCGGCTGGCACTGCGCGGCCGGCTCCCGGGCGGCGCAGTCACTCAGCGGCCCGATGCGCATCGCTTTTACTGCTGTTTTGTGAAACGTTTTTGTTTCCTCTTGTATATTGGCCATATTAAAATGTTTAGACAATTTCATGCTCTCATAGACAACACTAATCGCATATTTGCAAATAGTATACAACAGTGGTTAACCTAGGCTGATGAATTGCAGGGGGGGTGGACTGAAATTGTGAAAATCATAGTATTTTAAGAATATTGTGTTATAGTATAGCATAGTAATATTAAGAATATAAGGTGAATATCAAAGGTTTTGGGAAGCCGTTTCTTTTGTCCCTGCCCCATTCTTCCTCCGTCTCCCAGATTTTGTGATTGACACTCACTGAGCTTTCAACGAGTAATCGTAATATTCAGCACACAGATGAAAAGTTTTGAAAACTCAATCCGTTATTACCTACGCGGCGTAAATTAGCTTGATTAATCTCCAAATCTTCAAACGGTTCCGTTTCCATCTTTCAACCGCTCATACGCCCACTGCGGATGCAAGGCTAGAAACGGGTTGGCGGCCCGAGATCCAAAGCAGTGCTATTTCCACGTCAGCTTTGCACTGCTGAATACAACCTTGACGGTTATAAATTGCTTAGAAATAACCCAGAAAAACAGCTGGTCACAGCACAGCACTCACAGCACGCCGGAGGTGCTGTGCCCTCTGAAGAGGGAAGGCACAACGCCGCCCTGCTTTCAGTGCTGTCCCCGCCGTGCCGCCCGCAAAAAACGGAAGTCCTGTGCCCTATATGGATCAAAATATATCGTGCCGTGGAAAACAACGATATCGGAATTAATGCAGAGCTAATTCCAGTCCATACAATTCATATATTCATTTGCAAGGTCCCGCCCAAATATCAGGTCTCAGGGAGTCGGAGTTGGTTGCCTCCGGCTGGCAGAGGCCGCGGACACCGGAGCCGGCCACACGGGGCAGCCGCTCTCTTGCCGCCGGCGGTATTGAGGGAGGGGAGCGCGCAGAGGTAAAATTACAGCTCTTCTAGTGCCGCTCGCTCATGGCAGTGTACCCTATTTTTGCAGTTGCAGTTGCATGATTCGATATGGTTTATGTTTTTGCATAGCATTGTGTGTTCGGTCCTGTGACACGTTTTATTGTTTCTCCCGAAAAGGGATACCATGCTCGTATTTTTACGTCTCTAGCCACCACATGAGCCGGCAACAGTGGCGGCCACGGCGAAGCCTACAGAAGCGCAGTCAGGGATGCCTCAAAAGGCTTAACCCTCGCCCCACCGGGGGCCATCGATGGCCCCCTAAGGTTTTTCCGGGATAGCAGAAAAACGACGAGGCGCAGCACCGCGGTTGAGAGCTCTACCTCTCACTGCATCATTTTCCCATCATCCCTGAAATTTTTTACCCCGGGTCACCAAAGGTCAGGTCACCAGATGAGGTCAACCAAGGTCACCTCACTTCACCTTTAGAGCTCTGTAAGAGCTACATTTCAAAGTCGATCGATTTGAAACTTCCTACACTTCATGACCCCTCCAGGGTCTACAAGGTGTATATCCGGGATTTTTCGATTTCGTGCCCTGAGGTCAGGTCACGAGGCGACCTCTCCCATTGGAAAAGCATGGGGAAAAGCTATTTCATGATATAAAAGCCACAAAAATGATTGCAAATACTCAGACTGCTCAGAACAACGTTTTTAGACACCCTTTCACGGATCCCAGGGGTCATATTTGCCTTTTGACTTTTCCAAGGTCATCCAAGGTCACCAGAGGTCAAAAACAGTATTTTGACAATAACTTTTGACCTAATTGAGCTAGAGCGGTGAAACAAACACCATCGTGTTTGTCTTGTCACTGGCTTTCATTTGATATACGGCAAGGTCACTTTTTGACCTTTCGTGACCTCAGGTCATATTAGGTCACGAGGTGACCTCTGGCGGTCAAACCACTGGCGGGAGGTCCTTACGTTCCACATAGCGGGAAAAGTACTGGCAATTTGCTATCAAATATACTTTACCAGGCCTCAATAGCTCTAATGACATAAGAGTTATGCCCAGTTTGCTTAATCATTGCATATTTGGAGTGAAAATAGCCGATCTTGACCTAATTTGACCTCTGGAGGTCAAACCATTGACCTGAGCACTAAAACATGCGAAGTAATTTCTTACTGAATTCACGCGAGCTTTCTATTGCACTTTGCGGATTTGTGCTAACGCCCATATTTTCGGAGTTAGAGGGGGGCCATCGATGGCCCCCCGGTGGGGCGAAGGTGGCGCCGGACCCCCGGTGGGGCGCGGGTTAACCCTCGCCCCACCGGGGGCCATCGATGGCCCCCCTAAGGTTTTTCCGGGATAGCAGAAAAACGACGAGGCGCAGCACCGCGGTTGAGGGCTCTACCTCTCACTGCATCATTTTCCAATCATCCCTGAAATTTTTTACCCCGGGTCACCCAAGGTCAGGTCACCAGACGAGGTCAACCAAGGTCACCTCACTTCACCTTTAGAGCTCTGTAAGAGCTACATTTCAAAGTCGATCGATTTGAAACTTCCTACACTTCATGACCCCTCCAGGGTCTACAAGGTGTATATCCGGGATTTTTCGATTTCGTGCCTTGAGGTCAGGTCACGAGGCGACCTCTCCCATTGGAAAAGCATGGGGAAAAGCTATTTCATGATATAAAAGCCACAAAAATGATTGCAAATACTCAGAGTGCTCAGAACAACGTTTTTAGACACCCTTTCACGGATCCCAGGGGTCATATTTGCCTTTTGACTTTTCCAAGGTCATCCAAGGTCACCAGAGGTCAAAAACAGTATTTTGACAATAACTTTTGACCTAATTGAGCTAGAGCGGTGAAACAAACACCATCGTGTTTGTCTTGTCACTGGCTTTCATTTGATATACGGCAAGGTCACTTTTTGACCTTTCGTGACCTCAGGTCATATTAGGTCACGAGGTGACCTCTGGCGGTCAAACCACTGGCGGGAGGTCCTTACGTTCCACATAGCGGGAAAAGTACTGGCAATTTGCTATCAAATATACTTTACCAGGCCTCAATAGCTCTAATGACATAAGAGTTATGCCCAGTTTGCTTAATCATTGCATATTTGAGTGAAAATAGCCGATCTTGACCTAATTTGACCTCTGGAGGTCAAACCATTGACCTGAGCACTAAAACATGCGAAGTAATTTCTTACTGAATTCACGCGAGCTTTCTATTGCACTTTGCGGATTTGTGCTAACGCCCATATTTTCGGAGTTAGAGGGGGGCCATCGATGGCCCCCCGGTGGGGCGAAGGTGGCGCCGGACCCCCGGTGGGGCGCGGGTTAACCCTCGCCCCACCGGGGGGCCATCGATGGCCCCCCTAAGGTTTTTCCGGGATAGCAGAAAAACGACGAGGCGCAGCACCGCGGTTGAGGGCTCTACCTCTCACTGCATCATTTTCCAATCATCCCTGAAATTTTTTACCCCGGGTCACCCAAGGTCAGGTCACCAGACGAGGTCAACCAAGGTCACCTCACTTCACCTTTAGAGCTCTGTAAGAGCTACATTTCAAAGTCGATCGATTTGAAACTTCCTACACTTCATGACCCCTCCAGGGTCTACAAGGTGTATATCCGGGATTTTTCGATTTCGTGCTCCTGAGGTCAGGTCACGAGGCGACCTCTCCCATTGGAAAAGCATGGGGAAAAGCTATTTCATGATATAAAAGCCACAAAAATGATTGCAAATACTCAGACTGCTCAGAACAACGTTTTTGGACACCCTTTCACGGATTCCAGGGGTCATATTTGCCCTTTGACTTTTCCAAGGTCATCCAAGGTCACCAGAGGTCAAAAACAGTATTTTCACAATAACTTTTGACCTAATTAAGCTAGAGCGGTGAAATAAACACCATCGTGTTTGTCTTGTCACTGGCTTTCATTTGATATACTGCAAGGTCACTTTTGACCTTTCGTGACCTCAGGTCATATTAGGTCACGAGGTGACCTCTGGCGGTCAAACCACTGGCGGGAGGTCTTTACGTTCCACATAGCGGAAAAAGTACTGGCAATTTGCTATCAAATGTACTTTACCAGGCCTCAATAGCTCTAATGACATAAGAGTTATGCCCAGTTGGCTTAATCATTGCATATTTGAGTGAAAATAGCCGATCTTGACCTAATTTGACCTCTGGAGGTCAAACCATTGACCTGAGCACTAAAACATGCGAAGTAATTTCTTACTGAATTCACGCGAGCTTTCTATTGCACTTTGCAGATTTGCGCTAACGCCCATATTTTCGGAGATAGAGGGGGGCCATCGATGGCCCCCCGGTGGGGCGAAGGTGGCGCCGGACCCCCCGGTGGGGCGCGGGTTAAAGCATGTGCGGATACAGGTTTATAAAATGGTTGGGTTAGAAATCATTCCCGGATATGTGGCCAACTCCTTGTGAACAGTGATGAAAAACGGAGCTACATACGCAGATGTTCACATTGTCGATCTTAACACTTGTCCCTGTGGGCCTCCGAGCCACCTTAGCCTTTGGTTTCGCCCACCTGCATGCCAACGTCAAAATGACGCTCTGCATGCGTATCAGTCCTACAGCATACCAACTAACATACCAATCATCGCCCATTGAAATCGGTCCGGCATCATTTGGAAACAAATATGAATGAATCAGAAATGAACTATTCTGTTGTATATATTTGGTGTGTCGAAAGCTAGAAATGTCTGCATGGATAGAAAAGCTCACAATATCCCAGAAAAAGTGTTCCTCGCAGACAACGCTCTCCGTTGTTGGTGCTCCTCCACTTGGTGTAGCATCCTCCACCGACGACGACTGTGACGATCGGTGCCGAAGAAGACAAGCTCAGACACGTGGACACCGCGCCTCGGCAATGCCGGCACCAACACTAATATAACTATATTGGCCGATCCAGGACCTTCTGGAGGGTGTCAAAGCAACGTTTTGGTGGGCTAAATTGAGCATTAATAGCAAAAAGAAACAGTATTGTTAGATAAGTTTGGGACACAAGATACTATTTTCGACTTTGGAGGGGCCCGCGGCCCTTCTGCCCCACTTGGATCTGCCAGTGTATAACTATAACAATAACAAGAACAGTTCCGGGGAGGTTGGCAGTTCTTCAAGGCCATTGGCGGACGCAGGGGGGGCATTTGGGCTATGCCCCCAAAGCGCTGGAGGGGGCCAAACTCTCTTTGGCCCCCTCCCCAAACGCCGGATAATTTTTGAAAAAAGTTTTTCACTAGGTCTGTAGGAAAAAAACTTCGCTCCTACCCCCCCTAGGATGAGCAGATATGGGTTTGGCCCCTCCCAAAACTCGGGTCTGCGTCCGCCCCTGTTCAAAGCTGAAATATTCTGTATACCTACTTACAATTATTACGTACTGGAACATAAAATTACGCACGCTTACCACTATATTTTCATTATGTTTCGTATGTTTTTCATTACTATTAACCCTCGCCCCACCGGGGGGGCCATCGATGGCCCCCCCTAAGGTTTTTCCGGGATAGCAGAAAAACGACGAGGCGCAGCACCGCAGTTGAGGGCTCTACCTCTCACTGCATCATTTTCCCATCATCCCTGAAATTTTTTACCCCGGGTCACCCAAGGTCAGGTCACAAGACGAGGTCAACCAAGGTCACCTCACTTCACATTTAGAGCTCTGTAAGAGCTACATTTCAAAGTCGATCGATTTGAAACTTCCTACACTTCATGACCCCTCCCAGGTCTACAAGGTGTATATCCGGGATTTTTCGATTTCGTGCCCTGAGGTCAGGTCACGAGGCGACCTCTCCCATTGACAAAGCATGGGGAAAAGCTATTTCATGATATAAAAGCCACAAAAATGATTGCAAATACTCAGACTGATCAGAACAACGTTTTTGGACACCCTTTCACGGATCCCAGGGGTCATATTTGCCCTTTGACTTTTCCAAGGTCATCCAAGGTCACCAGAGGTCAAAAACAGTATTTTGACAATAACTTTTGACCTAATTGAGCTAGAGCGGTGAAACAAACACCATCGTGTTTGTCTCGTCACTGGCTTTCATTTGATATACGGCAAGGTCACTTTTTGACCTTTCGTGACCTCAGGTCATATTAGGTCACGAGGTGACCTCTGGCGGTCAAACCACTGGCGGGAGGTCTTTACTTTCCACATAGCGGAAAAGTACTGGCAATTTGCTATCAAATGTACTTTACCAGGCCTCAATAGCTCTAATGACATAAGAGTTATGCCCAGTTTGCTTAATCATTGCATATTTGAGTGAAAATAGCTGATCTTGACCTAATTTGACCTCTGGAGGTCAAACCATTGACCTGAGCACTAAAACATGCGAAGTAATTTCTTACTGAATTCACGCGAGCTTTCTATTGCACTTTGCAGATTTGCGCTAACGCCCATATTTTCGGAGTTAGAGGGGGGGCCATCGATGGCCCCCTCGGTGGGGCGAAGGTGGCGCCGGACCCCCGGTGGGGCGCGGGTTAACCTGTGCTCAGGTGGGCCTCCGAGCCACTCACTCTGGGGGGTGTTCAAACACGCCCCCTCGAATTTGGCTCCTATGTGGCATAGCGACAGAACGTGAATGCTGTTGGATAGTTCATTCAAATTCATGGCGAAACTGCATCGGTCTTTTTCGGTTCAGGTGAATATTCAGGTCATAACAGGTCAAATAAGGTTCCATGTATGGGTAGTGTTTGGGCTCTAACGTCTGACAGAGCTGAGTTGGGGACCAATCATTTTATAGGCACCATTCGCTACCTCTCATCACGGCGAATCGAACGATGTATGATATGACTTTACTAGGTCAAAATAACCTCGGGCAAGGTCAGGTCAAAGTCACCTTTTAACACAGCATAGTCAAAATGCATATCACTCGACTTGCAATAGTAATTCAAACGCAATGGTATCAAAATACAAGCTATGTATATCATCTTTTGATGCAAAGTTATCGCCCTAACTGAAAAGTGCTTAACTAGCCCCAGATGGCTTCTGAGAGGTCCCAGGTCCCAAACTACAACACGAACCTGGAAAGGGACCCAGGGTAATACGAATTGAAGAATAAGGAGGCATTCTCAGCTGTTTCTGCCCAAATACTAACAAAATTATGTTTTCCCATGCATTTTAAATGGAGAGGACATACTTTGTAATTTTCCAATCAATCGTTAAGCCATCATTCTCTCAATTTATACAATATTCCTTCTCTTGCCTTATTGTTCTCTTTGTCTTACGGTTAATGGAACCCTACATTGTGCGACAGCCACGTCCACCCTCACCAAGTTGGAATGACGAATTGCCCTTCCAAATTAGAGAACAGTTGTCGATGGTTCCCCAGTCCAGCGGCCGACGCCGCGGCCGCTCCCCTCGCCCGGATACCGGATACCGCCACAGCTGCCGCCATAGCCCCCTACGCCCCTCGGGGTTGTGACCTCGGCGGCCTCATCTCGGGGCTGTGACTGCAGCGTGTGACACCGGACCCCTCAAGGGCAGCATCACGCCGCCACGCCACCCCGCTGTGACGGACACCCGACTCCGGGGCTGAGACCTCCGCTTTGGGCAGGCCTGGCCCGGACTCTCGGTTCGCTGGAGTTAACACGCGCATTGACGCCGGTCTTGATCAACTTCGCTTTGACGGGTGCACAATTGTGAGGGAAAATGCTGGGTCACTTGAATATATCGTCTGAACCAATAGATATAGAGCAAACAAATACAACCTAGAGTAAACCAATATAAGCCAACATTTGAGAACAAGTTGTCAACATCATAAGATAAAAGCTAAACCAAGTACGTTTTTGTCATCTCCGAAGAAAGGGGGATAACCAGCCCCTTCGTCAATGCGCGTGTTAAATCCCTACGCCACTCTAGCCTGCCGGAGGTCACCGGCTTGATTGCCTCGGGCTCGTTGTGATCTACCGACGCCTCGTCTGTCTTGGACTTACTGACTGACTGACTGACTGACTGACTGACTGACTGACCTCGGCTGATTTTCCCGCGCGAAATCTGGGAGAGCACATGAGCCGCTCCACCTCCCCTCCCCGTCGGCCACTCCCCCACTGTCGCCGCCGGCGCCTGCAGGTGACACCACCGCTCCAGCGAGCCCCTCCCCGCTCGTAAGCCACTGACGCTGCCGTTCCAGTGTGCACCAGTGCTTCTGGACCATAAGCGTCGTCAGTGGCAAAAAGTGGGGGGGGGTAGCCAAACTTGAAACTGACGCTGACATATAATTCTCCACGTTAGGACCAAATACTGTTCGAATTTGGGCTCCTCGTTGCCTTCTGCAGCGGCTGGTTATGAGAAATGTCCGGTTTTCTCCCATTTTGACTGAGATCAGGAAATTTTTGGCCAAAAGTGGGGGGCGCTCCCCCGGTGGCGACGCCCCTGCCCTGGACGACGGTTCTCTGCGGCGCTAACTGCCACGCACGTCCGTGGCGCCACCCCGCTGGCCTCCCATCCCCGCGCCTCCACCGTCATGGTATGCCACGAGGAGCAAACCCAAACAGCCCCAGCGCGCATCGCATCTGGTGGCACTCAAGGCCGGCTTCCCTCACGTGTTCAGTCATGGGGGACCGTCCCTTCACACGGTACTGTACATGGGTGGAGATCCCGGGGGGTGGTTGGGTTGTCAGGACCCCTTGATGTGGAAATGGAGAGAATCCGGCGTTCAGCCCGGGTCCTACACCATTTTCTCTCGCGAAATATTTTCGGTCCCATTAGTAATGATCATTCAATTCGCATTTGTGTGATCGGCTGAGCCATAATTGGATCTATCAGTCCCTTTGCATCTTCTTTGTAGATGGTAGGTACTAGAGACCAGGGGCGGCGCCATGGTTTCCCGTCACGACTATGCGTCAGGAAACGTACGGGCCCCATAGCTGGTCCAAGGTCCCTCAGCTGAACTAAACAACACTCAAGTCCCACTCAATGTGCTCTGAAAGTTTGATGTCAAAGCTATTCAAGGTTAATGACCTATAATTAACTTTAAATAATGTACAACTTTCCGATAATGTACAATATAACTGGCACTGTAGCAGTCTATAGGCTGCTGCCTATTAATTATAGCGATTTAAACATTATTTGACAATTAAGTGCCTTTTTGGTCAGCTAGGGCATTCTGTCGCCTTTCCAAGCACCCGGGAAGAGCATAGGCACGTAATCCGTTTCCAGATAATGCCTCATCGTCGCCAATAATCGTACGGGCGGAGCTAATCTGGTGCCCCTTGAGCTCATCTGGTGCCCCCTGAGCGCAAGTCTTGGCCCCTGGAGCTGATCATGTGCCCTCTGAGCTGATCTGATGCCCTCGTAGTCAATCTGGTGCCCCCCTGAGAAAATAATTGTGCCTTTTGAACCTATATAATGCTCTCTGAGTTAGTCTAATGCCTCCAAGCTTGCCTGGTGCCCTATTAGCTGTTTTAGTGCCCTCCCGTAATCTATCTACTGTCCAGGGCCGCAGCCAGGGAGCACAGGGGGCACGTGCCCCCATCGGTGCCGAGTGCCCTTTGATTGCCAGGTGGTGTACCCCCTTTGGGCCGTGCCGCTCGAAATTTAGTGCTCTACACCGTTGAACCCAGATGGAACTAGACCGAATTTAGCGATTTCAACTACTGTATGACAATTAAGTGCCTTTTTGGTCAGCTAAAGCATTCGGTCGCATTTCCAAGCACCTGGGAAGAGTATGGGCACGTACTCCGTTTCCAGATAATGCTTCATCGTCGCCAATAACCGTACGGGTGGAGCTCATCTGGTGCCCCCTGGAGCTGATCATGTGCCTTCTGAGCTGATCTGATGCCCTCGTAGTCAATATGGTGCCCCCCCTGAGAAAATAATTGTGCCTTCTGAGCCTATATAATGCTCTCTAAGTTGGTCTGATGCCTCCCAGCTTGCCTGATGCCCTATTAGCTGTTTTAGTGCCCCTTGAGCTGATCCGGGCCCCTGAACTTATTTAATGCCTCCTGGAGTTTATCTACTGTCCAGGGGGCACAGGGGGGACGTGCCCCCATCGGTGCCGGGGTGCCCTTTTGATTTTCCGGTGTTGTACCTCCTTTGGGCCGTGCCGCTCGAAATTTAGTGCCCTACGTCATTGAACCCAGATGGCATTAGACTGCATTTAGCGATTTCAACTATTGTTTGACAATTAAGTTCCTTTTGGTCAGCTAGGGCATTCTGTCGCCTTTTCAAGCACCCGGGAAGAGTATGGGCACGTACTCCGTTTCCAGATAATGCCTCATCGTCGCCAATAATCGTACGGGCGGAGCTCATCTGGTGCCCCCTGGAGCTGATCATGTGCCCTCTGAGCTGATCTGGTGCCCTCGTAGTCAATCTGGTGCCCCTGAGAAAATAAGTGTGCCTTCTGAACCTATATAATACTCTCTGAGTTAGTTTCAAGCCTCCGAGCTTGCCTGGTATCCTTTTAGCTGTTTTAGCGCCCCTTAAGCCGATCCGGGCCCCTGAGCTTATTTAAATGCCTCCAGGAGTTGATCTACTGTCCAGGGGGGGCACCTGGGGCACGTGCATGTAGCGATTGAAACTATTTTTGGACAACTTAATACGCGCATTGACGGGGTCTGAGCCACCTTCGCATTGACGGGGCGGGTACCCGCCCCCAAGATCTCGAGAACCACGGTAGGTAGCGAAAAACGGTAAATGGGGTTGGGCTGCCCATCCACTTCTCCATCGAAAACATTTGAACCATTTTTTGTCAGGTCACATTTAAGGTCACGGGAGGTCAAAGCATGCCCGTCATAGGGGTAACATGTAAAATTCAGTTTTTCGGGCATTACATCTGAACAAGTAAAGATAGAGCAAAACGACTTGAACTGTATGAATCCTCTTAGCAAGCCGAATCGAATGATATATAATTTGACAAATCAAGGATTTGACCTGACCTGAGGTCAGGTCAGGGTCAAATTATATAAAATGCATATCATTAGAACTGCAAAGCCCAGGCGAGTCTAATACAGCTAAAATAAATGCTCTATCACCATCCGTTACTGAGTTATTCCGTAAAAACTATTTTCCCATGTATTTCCAATGGAGAGGTCAATTCTCGTACCTGACCTTAGGTCATCGATATAAAAATACCGGAACATATGTTAGAGAACTCGGTGGGGCCATTATGTGATATGAGTTTCAATCGGATGAGTTCACCCTGCTCCGACTTCTGCTATCTTAAACTTTTTTTGAGATCGGGTCACTTGACCTGTACTGGTGACCTGACCTGAGATGACCTAACCTTAAAATTTTGACAGAAGTTGTAAAAATGATGAGGGAAAAGGTATACCAAGTACGGCGGCGCGTAGCACAGCCGTTTTTCTACTATCTCCGAAAAACCCCAGGGGGGCGGGTACCTGCCCCCCGTCAATGCGCGTGTTAATACCTTTTTCGGTCAGCTAGGGCATTCTGTCGCCATTCCAAGCACCCGGGAAGGGTATGGGAACCTACTATGTGTCCAGCTAATGCCTCATCGTCGCCAATAATTGTACGGGTGAAGCTAATCTGGTGCTCCTTGAGCTCATCTCGTGGCCTCTTGGCTGGTCTTGGCCCCTTGAGCTGATTACTTGCCCTCTAAGCTGATCTGGTGCCACTGAGTCAATCGAGTGCCCTACTGAGCAAATAAGTGTGCCTCCTGAACCCATATAATGCCCTCTGAGTTAGTCTAATGCTTCAGAGCTCGCTTGGTGCCCTAATAGCTGATTTAGTGCCCCTTGAGCTGATCCGGGCCCAAGAGCTGATCTCATGCCTCCCCAAGTTGATTCTGTCTCCTCTTCAGCTGATTAGGTGCCCCCTCAGCTGATTATTGATGTCTCCTTCGATGGCTTGGTGCCCCTGAGCTGGTTTGGTGGGCCCTGAGCCCACCTTGTGTCCCCTGAGCTGTTATGTTGCTCCCTGAGCTGAATTAAGCTCCTGCCATAGTCTGGGGGCTGGGAGCTGATCTGGCCCCCGAGCGGATCGATCTGGTGCCACCTGAGCTGCACTAATGCTCCTGAGTCGATCTGGTGCCTCCTGAGCCCATCTGATGTCCTCTGAGCTAGTCTGGTGCCCCTGAGTTAATCGGATGCCCTTTAACCCTATTTCCGTCAGGCTCCCGGCTACCCCTATTTCCGGCAGGGGGCAATATCGGCCCCCCTAAGATCTCGTAATCTAACCGGCCGATTTTGAAAATTCAAAGTGCCATGGATTCCTCTGCTGCTAAACTTTATTTTGAAAAAAGAAAATTTCAAAATTTTTATTTTTCAGGAGAAAGTCGTGCAAAATATACAATTTTTGTGTATTTTTTAGATTTTCCATAACCCTTGTCTCTGTTGTACGATTTTCACAAAACTAGTTCAGATTTACAAATAATTGACCCAAAATTTTCCTATACTCGAGTTACGCAAAAATTCGAAATTCAATGGCAGTTCCAGGACCAGGACTATGAGGGGAAATATATACAACCTAAAAAGTTTTTGTTACGCGGATTAGAAGCCGTCATATACTGCTTGGCATCTTTGACACATAAATAAATGAGAGAAAAGTGAAAAACTCATCAGGGGCGGATGCAGTAAGGTAAAACAGTGGGGTAAAATACATACCAACAATATGCGAATGGTATGCATGAGTATATTAGTCCCTCGACTAGTTTAAATTTAATTTCTGATAATTTTTACCCTCCCATGGCAGCTCTGGGAAAGGGGGTGACATAGGCGGATCAAGGACTCGTCGTGGGGGTGGGGGTGATTGGAAACACATTTTCAATATACAACGATATTGAGTCGCGGCGGTGATACTGGCTGGGAATATACATTTTGAAAATGTGTAGTGACTGGACACGCCTCTGGTAATCTAGAATTGGTTTATAACTATTTTGAATTTTCATATACCCAATTGTATTCGCCCTGACACGGCTGTAAGCAGTCTTCTCACTTACTAACGTTTAGTCCTTCTTGATAACATTCCCCCCATTTTGAACTGCTGTAACCGCCCCTGATGAATACAAATAGTGACAATTGTGAATGCACTATCATCTCACATAAAAATGATATAATAAAACCATATAACTGGTATCAGGATCAGCAGAGACGGCTTCCTTTTACAAAAAACCCATCGCATACGATAATACTTGGTTTGTGGATAGAACCTCCCCAAAAACCCAGCCATAGCTCCGCCCCTGGTAAATATATAATCTTGAAAATTTCAGAAAACCTGCCTGTACTAGTTTTAGGAAAAGTCAGGAAGTTTCAAAGTTCTATCGCAAGCCGTTTCGGAGATATTCTCGAAAAACCTGAAGGGGGCAATATTAGCCCCCCTGCCGGAAATAGGGTTAACCCTCGCCCCACCGGGGGGCATCGATGGCCCCCCTAAGGTTTTTCCGGGATAGCAGAAAAACGACGAGGAGCAGCACCGCGGTTGAGGGCTCTACCTCTCACTGCATCATTTTCCCATCATCCCTGAAATTTTTTACCCCGGGTCACCCAAGGTCAGGTCACCAGATGAGGTCAACCAAGGTCACCTCACTTCACTTTAGAGCTCTGTAAGAGCTACATTTCAAAGTCGATCTATTTGAAACTTCCTACACTTCATGACCCCTCTAGGGTCTACAAGGTGTATATCCGGGATTTTTTATTTCGTGCCCTGAGGTCAGGTCACGAGGCGACCTCTCCCATTGGAAAAGCATGGGAAAAGCTGTTTCATGATATAAAAGCCACAAAAATGATTGCAAATACTCAGACTGCTCAGAACAACGTTTTTGGACACCCTTTCACGGATCCCAGGGGTCATATTTGCCCTTTGACTTTTCCAAGGTCATCCAAGGTCACCAGAGGTCAAAAAGAGTATTTTGACAATAACTTTTGACCTAATTGAGCTAGAGCAGTGAAACAAACACCATCGTGTTTGTCTTGTCACTGGCTTTCATTTGATATACGGCAAGGTCACTTTTTGACCTTTCGTGACCTCAGGTCATATTAGGTCACGAGGTGACCTCTGGCGGTCAAACCACTGGCGGGAGGTCTTTACGTTCCACATAGTGGAAAAAGTACTGGCAATTTGCTATCAAATGTACTTTACCAGGTCTCAATAGCTCTAATGGCATAAGAGTTATGCCCAGTTTGCTTAATCATTGCATATTTGAGTGAAAATAGCCGATCTTGACCTAATTTGACCTCTGGAGGTCAAACCATTGACCTGAGCACTAAAACATGCGAAGTAATTTCTTACTGAATTCACGCGAGCTTTCTATTGCACTTTACAGATTTGCGCTAACGCCCATATTTTCGGAGTTAGAGGGCGGGGCCATCGATGGCCCCCGGTGGGGCGAAGGTGGCGCCGGACCCCCGGTGGGGCGCGGGTTAAGCTGACCCGGGCCTCCTGGGTTGATTACGTGATTTCCTGAGCAGCTCCCAAGCCCTGAGCTGAGCTGGGCCCACAGCGGCTGGTGAGGGCCCCTGAGATGGGGGGCTCCTGAGCTGATTAAGTGCCTTTTGACTTGATCTGGTATTCCCGAGCTGATCTGGACCCCGAGCTGGTCGGGGACCACTGATCTGATTGTTTGTCCTCAAGGCTGATTTTGTGCCCTATGGGCCGATCTGGTGTCCCCTGAGGAGCTCTGGGGCTTTTGAACTGATTGGGCCCCGAGTTGGTTAGGGATAACTGAGCTGATTTAGTGGCCCTGACTTGATCTTGTCCCCTGACCTGACTTGAGGCCCCTGAACTGATCTGGGGCCCCAAGAGCTGATCTAGGGCCCAAGAGCGGATCTAGGTTCTGAGGGTACCCTGAGCTGGTCTGGGCGCTGAGCTTGTGAGAGCCCCTTAAGTTGGCTTGAGGCCCCCTGAGGTGATCTGGCACCTTAAACTGTTCTGGGTCTTCTTGAACTGGTTTAAGGCCTTATGAGCCTATCTGTGGCCTATTGAGCTGGTCTGATGACCTCATCTCTGGGACCAATGAGCTAGTCTAGTCTCTGGGTGAAGCATGAGCTGCTCTGTGGCCCTTATCTACATCAGGGGCCCCTTAGGTGGTCTTGAATGGACAGATAATAAGAACACAAGACCAACTCCCATCATCTCGGGGCGAGGTCACTGAGCTAGTCTAGTCCCTGGAGGCACAACTGGGGGGATGGGGGAAGCTGCTCTGGAGGCTTCTGATCCACACTTGGGGGCCCCAGAGCTGGTCTTGAATAGATGGGGAATAAGAACCCAATGGAAACTCCCCTTGTAAAACGGAGCTAACGAGGAATGAAGAATCTCTAAAACGGCTTGTGATACCTAGGCACCCCCGGTTATATAAATTGCTTATTATACTGGTGGATTCTGGGAAGGGATGATAAAAAGGCATGTGCCACTGAGCTCAGAGCACAGTCCTCTAAACCAGGATTTGTACTAATTAATTTAAATGAAGAACTAGTTTTCACAGTTTTCAGCCCTGTCACATCATCCCCATCCCAACCACCTTGACTGTTCACCTTTCATTTACTCTTAACTGGGACCGATCTTTGAGAATATAGAACTTCAAAAGGTATCTCCCAAACTTTTCCGGCAGCACAAATGTGTTCTTCCAAAGACACTATCCCACTCCTCGTCCCACGGCGATTGTGGGAGGCAAGGAAGTTAATCCGCGTTCAGCCATGGCTCACTCGTCACGACAAAACCAGTGGGCATAACAAATTAATTTTCGACTCCAATATGCCTTAACCTGCACATTGTAACAGATATCACATGCCCCAGTGATTTCTCTGATGTTAAGTACTGATTTGTCAGATTGGTTTGATTTGATAAGATTTGATGAGTTGGCTGATTTGTCCTTAAATATATCTAAAACAGTCGTGTTTTTGGCTACTTCCATGATATTTTATTATTAATCAAACGTTTATTCGTAAAATGCTTAGAATAACACGGCAGCGCAAGTCTGCTCCTGCACGATCTTGTCCAGGAATTTGGCGTTGACTTCCTCGATCTGGTCTGGAAGCACCGAGGTGTCTAAATTGGTGAGAAATTCCAGTATAGCATCCTAGCCCATCAAGTCACCGCACTGAGTGACAGTTGCCCCGTCTTGCCCACCCTGGACCATGTAGGGAGGCCATCCACTGGGCCTTTCTTTCGCTTCGCATCTGTCGCTCCAGCCACATAGCCATCTGTCGGCGCCCTGCGGCGTCCCTCGCAGAGGAGGAGATGAGGCCTACCCTGGCCAGGAGGCACATAGCCTGAGCCCTGACAATGGTGGTGGATATCAGGCGCCGGTACTGTCCAACGGTAGTGCCGAGCAGACTCCCATTTTCCAGGTGGCCTGTGGAGCGAGCGAGGTGTTGCACTCTGGCCTCGGCACAGCTCTGGATGAAGGCGTGTAGGTCGGTGCTTCCCTCGCCCCAGTTGCCTGCAACGTAGCACTGCAGGTTTCCAAAACTCTGCAGTCGTTGCACAAGCCTCCCTGTCTCCCCTGGCTGGGTACCGTTGAATTGGCGGTCCAGTCTCTCCAGAGGGCGCCTATAGGAGCCCGGCAGTTCCCTGGCCCTCCTGTCCACCTGCTTCTCCCTCCTGCCGACAGGGTAACGCGTGGCTCCGGCGGAAATGAACTTAAGTTCGCCCAGGCAGTCACGCGGCCCATCAGCAGTAGGGAGACGGAGTTTGAAATCTGGACATAGGCCGAGGCGCTGGCGACCACGCTCCAACTCCCCTCCCTCCTCCAGCAGCTCCGTCGGTATCAAGTCTCTGAAGACCCCGAAGACCTCGCAGTCTATCGGGATCCTCGCTTCGTTTGCGATATTAACCATGATAACTTTCAAGGAGTCGTGTCGAGTTCGCCAGGTATCATGAGGAAGCTGCGCGGTCATCACCTCGTCGCCAAACAAGCCAACCACAGCACCCCTGGTACCGACTGCCTGACCGAGGATGGAAGAGCAGGCGGGGCTCGGGAGGCAGAGGTGCTGGGCCATCACTTCCCTGAAGACAGGGGTGGTGAGGCCGGTGGTGGGGCCAGGCAGGGCGAGCTTCCAGGCGGTAGATAGCTTGTCCAGCTGAGGGTAGGCAAGCACCGGCCTTGCTGACTGGTCTACGTGCACTCTCAGGGCCTCTGACACAACCGCTTCCCTTAGCTCCTCTCGTTGCTGCGTCACCAACTGCCTGGAGCTTTGCCCCTGACCGATGTCCTCCACAGTGGCAGGGCCGGTGGCGAGGACGCCGGTAATCTCCTTGCCAAGGTAGGTGCTCATCTGTTCTCCCTCCCTCTGCAGAGTCCTCCAGCTGGTACTGTACTCTTCTCCCGTACGGCTTCCAGACTCCATCAGGGTGCGCCACCAGCCTTCTTCCGCTTCCTGGCTGCCCAGTGCAATCTCCACTCCTCCCAGAAAGGCAGCGGGGAGGTGTCCACCAGGGAACGAAATCCAAATCCCCGGTAACGAATGGGGAGCCTGGTGATGAGCTGCTGAAAGCTCCGACCCTCGAGGTTGTCAACGGGCAAGTTCAGTACGCACTCTGTGCCCAGTCCCTCCTGCACGCGCGGCACATGCTGTCCCACAGATCGCTCAAGCACCGACCACAGCACCGTGTCGAGATATTGGGCTATAGGGTAGATGTCGGAGGGGTAGCAGAGGGAAAGATGGTAATCCATCCATGATATTTTGAGATTTTTTTCTTTTTTTCGATTTTAATCGCGTTTTCCTTCTCCGTCAATGATTTATTTGCATTTTTATTGAACCAAAGATGCCCAAAAAATGATATAAACAAATATATAGCAAGTTTGTTAGGTTACGTTAAAAAGTGCTCTTTTTCCCCGGGGTGCCCCTCAAAGTTGGTGTGCCCCCCTATACCAAAGCTCCGGCTGCGCCCCTGCGCTCCATTGGTGCCCCCACACTTCACTATAGGTGCTCACACATTTCTGCTGATTAGTTGATGCATAATTGGTATGTTACTTTTGCTCTACCGGCGCCCAGCACCCCCTCCCCTGGGGCGCCCCAGGGGAGGGGCGCTCCCCAATGGGCGCCCCATTTTTTAACAGCATGCCCTGTGCCTCCGCCGCCTCCATGGTGCATAATGGGTACCTATCGTTAGCTCCATGAACGCACCTCCCCGCCCCCCTCCCAAACACATCCCTGCCAGAAACCCCAGGCAGCTTCTCTTTACTTTGCATTTCTTGCATCCCAAACGTGGCCCGTTGTCTTACCCACGGTTCCTATAGATACGGTTCGGACATGACAGCCAGCTGACTGCCTGATTTGGCAGCATGTTGAGCATATGGTAGTATTTTGGAGGGTTTTGTTCAAGATACCTTAGATTCTGGTAGCAGAAGATATAATACAGCGTTCTGATTGGTCGAACGAAACATTCGAAACAAAATTATGAAGGAATTAGCATGCAATTCATCGTGGATTTTCCTTGTTATAAAAGCATGTCAGGGACTAAAAACTGCACCCAGAAGATAGCCTGATCAATTTTACATACCAAAAATAAAAATGTACCCTTAAACACCGCTTAACTTTTCTAACTGGCCCGTGCCCCAAACCCCTGCAAACAGTCCCATTGGAATTACATGTTAAATTTTGCTGCAAAAAAACGGTCAGACCCAGAAATGGAACCTTCAAAACCCCCAGAATTCTAGTGAGGTATCTCATGTTCGCCCCCTGGTCTTACCAGCGCCTACCCTTGACAGCTCCCACAAATTTCACTGAATGCAAGTACCCCCAAGCTGTATCACCGGAAGCTCCAAACTTCAGCTTCGGTTTCTCCTTGATGACCAAATTGCGCTGTCAGCGCTCTTCCCATGCACCGTCTTCTCCTCTCTGTTGCCCAACCAGTGCCCTATTCGTGTACCCCCTTCTGCCCTGTTGTTACCCTACCAGTGTCCCTATGATGGATTATTTGCTCCCACAGACGCTCAACTGACGGTTCCACGCCTATGTACCGCAGGCGCCCCTTGCCTGCAGCACCGGTATCCATAACTCCAGTTTCGGTATCGCCTCGGTGAAGTATCAGCGCCCCCCGATGCACCATCACCATTACCATCCCTCGCCCCGAAAGCCCAAACTAATAGGCGTCACACTTCAACGTGAACCTCCCTCATCGATTTTTTGACGCCCTCTTCTTTATGGTTAGGGGCTCATATTTCACGATTGACCGCCCTTTTTAGCTCTAGAGCGCCCAGCTGCAGCATGGACCGCCCGTTCCTACCTTTGGCCAGGGGTGGAAAAACCAACCAACTCACCAACTAGGGATAGCGACAGACCCTGAACATTGAAACCATCAAGTGCGACAGGAAATCTATACAATACTAGAACAAATAAAATAAGAGTTTCCAGGGAAGTTTCAAAGAAAAGAACTCTCCCTGACAGGATAATCACTGCGATGAACTGGAATAGATAACGCAAATTAGCTGCTTCGATTGAATTCAGGGGTGTGGTAGAAACCATTTGATAAACATATGTCTTGGTAAATTTTTCCCAGCGCTAATTATGCCACATTGGTCTGTCATTACCTTCCCCGTTCGTGCTCATATAAGTTCAATTGGCGTGCCCCTAAAACCCAATAATCAATCATATAAGTTCAACTTTTACGGCTAGCCTTGAAATATCACAGATAATGTTTTGTGGCTAGAACGCATGCGAAAGAACACCAATTACATATTAGTAGTTACATCCCTCCTCTGCCTGTTAACCCTTGCCCCGGTGGCGGGTACGAGCCACCTTCGCCCTGGTGGGGGGCTAAAAAAGACCCCCCCACGATCTCAAAAACTAAGAGAGCTAGAAAAAAGCGCAAAACGGCAATGGAAAGCTCTTCGAAAATGATATCGAAAATACTTCGGTCATTTTTCTTGTCAGGTCAATATCAAGGTCACCAGAGGTCAAAATAGGTCAAAATCGCTAATATGAGGTGTACTAAGAAAACCTCCTATATCTCAGAAACTATGATAGCTAGAAACATTTTTCTAACACCATTCGAAAGCTCTTGAGATGTGCTTTCATTGCAGTGGCATTCATTTTCGTGTCAGGTCAAAGCCTAGGGAGCTACAGGTCACTACATATTGGGCATATTCTTGGGAATGTCCATAGCCACCCATGCATAAGGGCGTTTACTTTTTCGCTAATATCTTCCAAACCAAACAAGATACAGCCATAGTTTATGCACCATTGCAATCCTCTCGTCAATACAAATCGAATGATATATGATATTGCTATGCCAGGTCAAATTTAAGAATTTGACCTGACCCAGGCCAACGGTCTGACCCAACTTGACCTGGTATAGTCATGATGTATATCATTTGACTTCCAGTGACTATACAAACACTTTGGTGACAAAATAAAAGCTCTATCTTAGTTTATTCAAAATTTATAGAGAAAAAACCACTAAAAAATGCTTATTTGACCTAAGGTGACCTTTTAAAGGTCACAAGTCAAAAATTTTGGTATCAGCTTCAGAAATGGGCTAAGAATAAGTCGCAACCGATGTTTGAAGTTGATTCCATCCATACTTACTGAGAAAAGCTCATTTCGTGATTTTCCCCATGTATTGTCAATGGGGAGGTCATGCTCTGCACATGACCTTAGGTCACCAATATCAAAAATCCCGGAACAAATGTTGTAGCTCCTGGTAAGCCCAAGATGTGGTATGAGTTTCAACCTGATCAATTAACCCTTCTTTTAGTTATGCCGTCCTAAGTTTTTTTTAGGTGAGGTCACTTTACCTGACCTGGTGACCTGACCTGATATGACCTTAAGCCGAAATTTTCAGGAAGGATGTAAAAATGATGAAGGAACAGCTAGACCAAGTTTGGCGGCGCTGCGCGCCGCCGTTTTTTGGTCACTTTGGAAAAACCCGAGGGGGGTCTAAAAAGACCCCCACCCGGGCGAAGGTTAATTACCACAATGCAGCGGTGGACGGGAGCGACAGCGCGCGACAGTCAAAACTTGCCGCTTGCATGGTCAACGACAGCTTTTATAATGAGACGACACCAAGTCATGGCAACTGGTTACTTCACTTTTCTGTCGGATGCGTTAGCTCATTCCTTGATAATTATTCATCATTATTAGATGTAACTCTGCACGCGCCTTTTTCCAGATGGCAGGCAGCGCAGTCGGAAGGGCGCTCGACTTGTTAGTAGAGGATAGCGGGTTCGATTTCCGAGCGCCGCCATCTTCCGTTTTTTGTCAGTGCCGTTTTGCACTTGCAGTGTCTGTGGCGGCGCTTACGCAGGTGGCAGTATTATGCATAGGTGTGTGTGATCTTCAGTAAGCCACTTCGCGAATTCAGGAATGTTATTACTAAGTTGTTTTATCAATATAGGTACTATTTTTCGTATTATATGTGCTTTAGAAATTGCCTATATTAAAAAAAAATGAGAGCGACAGCTTTCAGTGTTGAACATTAGGTTGGCGACAGGTTTTAGGTTTTTTCTCCCCTGCCTTTGGACGCCCTTTTCTTCATGATCTCCTGTTCTCCACTATTGGTCGCTCCTCTGCAGATCTAGGGCGACTCACTTCAATGTGGACCCCTCACTCACCTCCGGACGCTCTCTATTTTATGGTAGAGAACTCCATATTTCACGTTTGGCCACCCTTTTTCAGCGCTTGGCGGACCTCTGCGACGTGGACCACCGTCATTTACCTACATGCGCCCTTAACACGCGCATTTTCGGAGCCAGCAGAAAAACTGCACATATCTTAACATATCATCCCGGTTATATGACGTTATGACGTCACCACTCGGTCTCCAATGCAAGTGAACTGGTCCGACCGCGCGATTGTGGCAATCTCAAAATGCAGGTCTGACTTTGAAAGCCTGTAAGTGAAACGAAATTCAACCGATTTAAAAAAGAAGTATTCGCTAATCGACACGCCGTTAAATGCTCTCCAATGTGGTCAAGTATCGCCTTTTGGCTACGAGCGGTCCTCCGGCCACCTTGGAAAATAGGTGAAGGGGGCTCCGAGGTAACCTCCAGTCCACGTGTTAACCCTTTAATCCAATTTTGCTATCCTAAATAGTGGAAGACTAAACCAGAGTGTAACTCGGCTGCTAAAAGAGCTAGATTTCAATTTTGCGGATCATTCGAAAGCTAATGGAATAAATAATCGGAATGCTGACAGTAATTTTGAGGTCAGGGCAACAATGAGGTAACCAGATGTCACCAACGTACACCATTATGAAATACATTTTGCTTTTATTTTCGAAAGCGAAAATACAACAATCCTTTTCCTTCATGACACAGGACTTCAAGTGGTATGCCACATGACCTTGAAATGCCGTTATTTGACCCTGGACCGAGGCCCTTGATCTCAGGTAATGTTCAAATATAAGGGTATACCGTAACTTAACCCGCGCCCTGCCGGCGGTGCTGTTTTTTCCTCCTCTCGCCGTTTTAACCCGCGCCCCCACCGGGGGTCCGGCGCCACCTTCGCCCACCGGGGGGCCATCGATGGCCCCCCTCTAACTCCGAAAATTAGGCGTTAGCGCAAATCTGCAAAGTGCAATAGAAGGCTCGCGTGAATTCAGTAAGAAACTACTTCGCATGTTTTAGTGCTCAGGTCAATGGTTTGACCTCCAGAGGTCAAATTAGGTCAAGATCGGCTATTTTCACTCAAATATGCAATGATTAAGCAAACTGGGCATAACTCTTATGTCATTAGAGCTATTGAGGCCTGGTAAAGTACATTTGATAGCAAATTGCCAGTACTTTTTCCGCTATGTGGAACGTAAAGACCTCCCGCCAGTGGTTTGACCGCCAGAGGTCACCTCGTGACCTAATATGACCTGAGGTCACGAAAGGTCAAAAAGTGACCTTGCCGTATATCAAATGAAAGCCAGTGACAAGACGAACACGATGGTGTTTGTTTCACCGCTCTAGCCCAATTAGGTCAAAAGTTATTGTCAAAATACTGTTTTTGACCTCTGGTGACCTTGGAAAAGTCAAAGGGCGAATATGACCCCTGGGATCCGTGAAAGGGTGTCCAAAAACGTTGTTCTGAGCAGTCTGAGTATTTGCAATCATTTTTGTGGCTTTTATATCATGAAATAGCTTTTCCCCATGCTTTGTCAATGGGAGAGGTCGCCTCGTGACCTGACCTCAGGGCACAAAATCGAAAAATCCCGGATATACACCTTGTAGACCCTGGAGGGGTCATGAAGTGTAGGAAGTTTCAAATCGATCGACTTTGAAATGTAGCTCTTACAGAGCTCTAAAGGTGAAGTGAGGTGACCTTGGTTGACCTCGTCTTGTGACCTGACCTTGGGTGACCCGGGGTAAAAAATTTCAGGGATGATGGGAAAATGATGCAGTGAGAGGTAGAGCCCTCAACCGCGGTGCTGCGCCTCGTCGTTTTTCTGCTATCCCGGAAAAACCTTAGGGGGGCCATCGATGGCCCCCCGGTGGGGCGAGGGTTAATGCGAATATCTACATCCAACTAACCGTCCCGATGATAATGCTCGGGGTAGCTGTTCCTATGCCGATTCTGCATCATTCCCGGGAAACAGAAAGTAGATACTTTTCCAACTTTTTGCGTAAAGCGAAAGTTATTGAAATGATGTTCGCGCTTTTCCACTCAGGTCAGGCAGCGGCGGCCCGTGCCGCGGCCCGCTGGGGCCCGCGACAGCCTCTGACACAGACCGGGCTCGTCAGCGCAGGCGGCAGGTGGAAGGGTGACAGTGTTCGTGGTTTGGTCAGCTGATAGCGATCGAGGGGACGATAAGGACACGCGTGAAAATACGGAACAATGGCCCAGTCAGCATCTCTAACGCTTGCTTCCTGGAAAACGTCCCCAGACGGCTTGGTGACAGCGCCAGAGGGCTCGACAACATCAGCAGGGGCTAATGGGGTGAGAGGGGTGGTCTCAGGCCACCCTCCTTGTATCGTGGTTACGCAGGGGAGATTTCCACGCCAAACTTGACATTGTGCCAGGTGCACAGCTGGATGGCAAAGGGACAATTTGCCGTGTAACAGGGTAGCAAACGGATGGGGATGTAAAAAGATCCATTGGTAGGAATGATGCAATTATCCCTATCCTCTTAGTTCCTTAAAATTTTCCTGTACATTTTATTGAATACTCAGGTAATTAAAACAATGCATGACAAAAAACATACACACCCTCTTTCCATGCATGTCTAGATTGTGACATTTCCTTTTTATTTAGCTATTTCTGACACCACGACACACTGTGAAAACTCTGTGTCCGAATCCCCCGAAAACATCCATTTCATATGGATGCCATGTCCTCTATTACCCTTGATGTCATTTTCTTTCATCTACAGCCAGGTAGAGCGCATGTCAGTACGGCTAGGTTTAGCGAACCGAGGTGCGATCTTTCCGGCAGTATTCAAGACGAGACTATGCACGAACAATCTAAATATGTCAAATTAATTCCCCGAAAATTTATATGTTCACAATGTGTATAAGCACAATGCAGAGGGGGCTACGTCAGTTGTTTTTGCTTGGATATATCCGACAAGTGACTAGTGGTATATGCAGATGGCATATCAAACGTCAAAAAGTTTCTTTTCCGCTTTTAAAATGGTCCCATATAATTGTTTCGGCGTTGGGGCGCCATCCCACAGCAAACGCACGTGCTCGCTGGCGCGGCCGCCACACTCAGCGCGCAGGCACCGGCGCCAGGTGCCGGCACCTCCTGTCTGAGGCTGTACCCGGGACACGGGGCAAGCGGCAGCGTGCCGCGGGTGGTGACCGCTGTGGTCGGGATGAAACTAGGCCCTCTGTTATTCTTACTCTATATTAACGATATCTCGAACAGTTCACAAATTCCAAAATTTCTGCTCTTTGCGGATGATACAGCTTTCCTTTTCACAGCAAGTTCACATAGCGAATTACTCACTAATATCAATCAAAGTCTCGAGGATGTATCAGCATGGCTAAATTCTAATAGACTAACTTTAAACGCAAATAAATCTGTATACCAACTGTTCGCAGCTTGTAACCCAGATATCCCAATTTCCTTGAATGGTACTAAGCTTATCCGAACATCCACAACTAAATATTTAGGTATTCATATTGATGAGGATCTGAAGTGGGCATCCCATATAAGAACCGTCGAAAATACCGTAGCAAGAAACATAGGACTCCTTAAAAGAGCTCAACATATACTAGAACCCAGTCAGCTTCTCCTGTTGTATAATGCCCTTGTGCTGCCCATCCTCTCTTACGGCGTCGAAATCTGGGGGAATACTTTTAAACATAGGCTTACTAAATTATCAATCATGCAGAAAAAAGCCGTAAGAATAATTGATCATGCAGAGCGTCTCGCTCACTCCAGCCCCTTGTTCAAAAAGTACAAAATTCTTAAGTTTTTTGATCTAGTCGAATTTGCCACGCTTAAAGTTCTCCACAAGTATCTAATGGGTACTCTACCGTCTCCCTTAAGCAACAAGTTCAACCGTAGAAATCAGGATAATACCTTACGAAACGTCCGGACGAACCATCACTTTGAGGTCCCCTATGCCTCAACCGTCTACAGGAAATTTTCCCTCTTCACTTGTGCCCTTCGACCCTGGAACCTGATAATTTCACCAAAAATTAGAAATCTGGTTGATGTGCCTACGTCGAAGTCATTTTTCAAGAAAGTTGTGCAGAAATTATATGTTGACAATTATTAGTTGCGTACCACTATTAACCATTATGAACGGCACTGTAAGAACGTACCTGTATGTCTGTGTGTGTAGGGTAACATGAGCTTGAAATCACTTTGCCTTCGTATACATGATTCCAGTTCCATTTTGACTTAGCGCGGAAATAATAAACAACGGTAGCAGATAGGCGTCGACACAGGCCGGCCTCCGGCACCTCTCTACCTGTCCTTAACCCGCGCCCCACCGGGGGTCCGGCGCCACCTTCGCCCCACCGGGGGGCCATCGATGGCCCCCCCTCTAACTCCGAAAATATGGGCGTTAGCGCAAATCTGGAAAGTGCAATAGAAAGCTCGCGTGAATTCAGTAAGAAATTACTTCGCATGTTTTAGTGCTCAGGTCAATGGTTTGACCTCCAGAGGTCAAATTAGGTCAAGATCGGCTATTTTCACTCAAATATGCAATGATTAAGCAAACTGGGCATAACTCTTATGTCATTAGAGCTATTGAGGCCTGGTAAAGTACATTTGATAGCAAATTGCCAGTACTTTTTCCGCTATGTGGAACGTAAAGACCTCCCGCCAGTGGTTTGACCGCCAGAGGTCACCTCGTGACCTAATATGACCTGAGGTCACGAAAGGTCAAAAAGTGACCTTGCCGTATATCAAATGAAAGCCAGTGACAAGACAAACACGATGGTGTTTGTTTCATTGCTCTAGCTCAATTAGGTCAAAAGTTATTGTCCAAATACTGTTTTTGACCTCTGGTGACCTTGGATGACCTTGGAAAAGTCAAAGGGCAAATATGACCCCTGGGATCCGTGAAAGGGTGTCCAAAAACGTTGTTCTGAGCAGTCTGAGTATTTGCAATCATTTTTGTGGCTTTTATATCATGAAATAGCTTTTCCCCATGCTTTTCCAATGGGAGAGGTCGCCTCGTGACCTGACCTCAGGGCACGAAATCGAAAAATCCCGGATATACACCTTGTAGACCCTGGAGGGGTCATGAAGTGTAGGAAGTTTCAAATCGATCGACTTTTGAAATGTAGCTCTTACAGAGCTCTAAAGGTGAAGTGAGGTGACCTTGGTTGACCTCGTCTTGTGACCTGACCTTGGGTGACCCGGGGTAAAAAATTTCAGGGATGATGGGAAAATGATGCAGTGAGAGGTAGAGCCCTCAACTGCGGTGCTGCGCCTCGTCGTTTTTCTGCTATCCCGGAAAAACCTTAGGGGGGCCATCGATGGCCCCCGGTGGGGCGAGGGTTAAAACAGCCCCCCAACTGCCGTGTGATCACCTAATCTCGCCCCCTCTCTCTCCCCGTAACTCTCATGCGGCAACGACTCTCTCTCTCCTGTCCTGTCTCCCCCACAACTAACTTTTCTCTGCCGCAGTTCCGCTGGGTTCTGTGCTGCTCCGGCTCGGGGTCCCCTTGTCGGTGCTCGCGCGGGCGGTGCCCTGGGCCGCTGTGGGCGCCTGCGTGTCGTGGCTCTGCGACCGCCGGTGGCTTATGCTGCTGAGGCTGGCGACTGTTGGCTCCGCTGCTGCGGATGGCGTCCGGCTGTGCTGTGGTGGCGGGCGGTTGGCGCCTGTGGGGTCGGCTGGCTGTGCTGCTTGCGTGTTGGTCGGCGGGCGGCGGGGCCCCCTGCCGGTGGGCGCGTGAGGTTTGTGCGTCGCATCTGTTGGCCCTGGCGGGTCGGTTGCGCACTGCCGGATTGTGTGGGGGGTATCAATCTGACTCCTAATGTTACGATTGCGCTGAGACTTGTATGTGCCTATTTCTTATATGAGCAGCGTTGGCCTCTTGTTCATGGTCGGATTTGCTTTCTCCGCTCGGCAGCATTCACGGTGCCTCCGTAGCCCTTGTACCTGAGTTGTTGCTGGTTCCGTCTGAGTGGCGGCGCGGGGTGACGTCAGCCTATGGCATCTGATGGCGCTGTCGGGATGCATATTACTTGTGTTGCCGGGTCCATCGACCAGGGGTATTACGTATTGACTGTGCTGGGTCCGGATGGTCAGGCTCGCCAGTAGCTGAGATGTGCTGCAATTTAGCAAAGTTTTTTCTTCGTGGCACTGGGTACAACATCCCGAATCCCCTCCACAATGTCCGGATGTAATCGTTTATTTTATTTTTTTATTTTTACCCGGCGTTCTATTTTTTTCTTTTTTTCTCTCCCCTGAGTGTATTTGAACCATCTGTGACTGCCGCTGCCCCCTTCCTCGCCATTGCCGCTTCGAACATGATGGCCACATTGCGCCCTGATATGGGTGACTTTTTTCATGTTTTTACCCTCACGTTTTCATCACTCCCAAGTTTGGGCTGTATCGCCATGCCTCATATCATTTCTGTGTTTTTTTCTTTTATCCCATGTGTACAAATATATATGTATGGATGTAAACTGCAAGGTTTGGTTAAAAGGACTTATTTAGGCACACTTGATAGGAATTCATGTATGAAACTTATACGAGCAAGGTGAAAAATGATTGAGGTTTCTTTTGAGACCCTGAAAGGCACATACGACCGCCTACAATTCAAGTTCTCTATCGGTAACCCAGAGGAGGTTTTTTCAGCCATGCCGGCAGGGCGCGTAACTCCCGGGGTGCTGGCAGAGCGAGGGTTAAGAAGGCATTGCCGCATGTAAGAAGGCATTGCTGCATGCCATTCGACTTGTTGAGCTGGAACAAGCACATTAATGCCGCAGGATACCTTCTACATCTTCGCACCGGGCCGTCGGAGCGAAGATGAACCTTGACGGTTTCCTTGCTGAGGCCAGATGAGGCTCCCCTTTCACGCTTAGACATATTGTTACAGTGGCAACAAACATGAAACCAACGGAAATAACTATTTCTGAAAGCCCCTGCATAGACAAAAATCAGTTACTATCCAAGCACCTTAAATCAAGTTAAGTTAATGCAGTAACATTATTATGTAGAACATACCAACTCCACCGGACACTCCCGCTACCCGTCATCTTCTGGGGGAGAGGAACAAAGCCGAGAGTTCGGCTTTGTCAAAAATGTTGAAAATTTTGTCAGGTAGCAGATACACAGATTGACAATGCCTCAATACGAATAATTTTGGAATTATTTTCAAGAGAAATTGAGATTAGCAGGTCCAATTGAATACTCAGTAGTTGCCGGAAACAAGCATCAGAGGCAAAACTTTTACTTACCCATGCATAGGCGGATCCAGGGGCGGAAAAAGGGGGCGCGTGCCCCCCCGATCGACCCTCGGCTCCCCCTGAAATGGTCACTGCGCCCCCCTGAAAGGTCGATGGCGCCCCCCTGAAATGCCGCTTCCCACCCCCAGGATGCGAAAGTCGGCGCCCACCGATAGGATTTGGCGCCCACCTGATAGGTTTTGCCGGTCAAAAGTAATGCCCCCTGGTCCGGATGGCGCCCCCAGGGAAGTGCCCCCCCCGATCGGCAATCCTGGATCCGCGTATGTGCCAGAAAATAACCATTCTTGTTAGTGTGAAGTTAGATGTCTACTGATTATTAGCGTGATGCAATTCATTTAATCATTCAAATGTTACTAACGGCTCCACTTTCCTATTCATCAAAATGTTGAATGGCGTTTGAACTTTGAAACGAAACAGAAGTAAACAATCAGCTGGCAAGTAGAGCAAACTAATTTTTGGCCCGGAAATCCGTTACGGAAAACATTTATTCCAAAATTGAAAATAACCCCGACATGCTTTCGGACAACGTTATTATACATTTCTTAAGCAGTAAGCAGCAACTACCAATGAAAACAAAGTTGCAAAAACTACACTGGAAGTATTCAAATAAAGCAGCCGTAATCCAGAAAATTCCTCCAACACATGAAATCATCATGTAGTCGGTCTAGGTGGCGCTGAGTGAATCACTGATTCAGGAGTACATAATAGCGTAATTTGCTTAAATAATAAATAAAGTTATCAAAATATAAATCAGACAATGACTCCTTGTCATATTTTCTATCTGACTATACATTTGTAGAAATATCCATACCTTTTAAACTAAGAAAACACCTGGCAAGTCAAGCAATTACCCAGCCCCACTCTCGACAAACCACGTCAGACTTAAGAAACAATGTTTGGGGGAAACAGGGGGCCGTCGCACGGGCCGGCGCACGTTGTCGATGGACTCAGGACTCTGGACCTCTGGAGAGTCGTGTGTGGTGGATTAACTGGGCATCACTAATGTGGGCGCGTTGGGTGGTCACCGATCTGTGGGGGTTTGACACCTCGCTTTAGAATAGGGTATTGCGTAACGGAGGCGCGCACGTTTCCGACGCGATTGGACATTGCGCTTATGGCGCGATAGAGAATTCAATTATGATTGCATGTTTGAATGTTGTGCTAATTTTTGAGATGGCAATTTTTAACTTGAGTTCCCAGGAGACCACTTAGTAAAAGGGCAGCCGACTGCCGGTGTAGGAACGTCCAGAACATTGGAGGCGGGCACGCAGTGTGTTGCGGTACCAGAAATGCCGACTTTTGAAGGGACCGGTAATAATCTGGCCAGGCTTGTCGACTCTCGTACAGCCTCATGGAAAGTGCAGTCGTTGTGCCCCTTCCAGTCACCCTTGACCCCGGGTATGATGTTGGCTCAGATTGGTGCAGCTACTCGAAAGGGTACGCCAATAGTGAATTTCTGGCTCGCTCGATGCGAATCGGTAAACAGAAATGCCGACCCTTCTCATGCTGATCCGCCTTTGGCATTTCTGGTACAAGTTTTGCCACGAGCAAACCAAAAATTCACCCTTAGACGCGAGATCGACATTTCTGGTTTCCTCGAATCAAGCAGGTAAACTTTACGTAGCAAAAATGACGACACTCCCATGCTGAGCCGCCTTCGGCATTTCTGCTACGAGCCAACCACAAATAACGACGCCGCGGCTCAGGGTGACTGCAAGGGGGGCGGGCATTTCTAGTCTGCTCGAAGCTAATAGGTAAATTTGTCGTACCAAAAATGGTCGACTACAAGGGGTACGTTGTGGGTCACGAATGACAACGCTGCCCTAACAGCCACTCTTAGCGGTATGCAGTCATCATTCGTGGTCTGCTGGTAAACATGTGGTACGACGGATCCATGGCTAGGGATATGTCAAAATTTTAGCACGTTGCAGCCATTTTCGGTGGAAACATGGCATTACAAAATTCGGAAATCACTAATACCTCAAGAACTGTTAGACCCATACAAAGGAAACAATTGTGTTGATGGCTCCGATGGGTTTGGTTGATGCAGATTTGGCGTTGCTAGAGCTTTCAAATGAGGCTCGAAGACTTGATCGAGCTGTATTAGAGCCCTAATTCCACCCTGGTTTTTCAGTCTTATTTAAGAATAGCATAATCGGCTTACATGACCTGATGTCGAGCTTCAGCCATAACCTGTTGAATTGATCACCCCGAGGGAAAAAAGCAGCTCCTGTCCGAAACCGCTATGTGGGGGCCTCAAGAATACCGGTGCTAAGCAGCGGCCATGAGCATGCCAACGGCCAGACAGTCATGGCCGGTTTGGGGTAACCAGTCATCTGTCAGCTAGGTCACAGTAACCAGTCATCCGTAGTCGTTTTCTTGTCAAAACTAGGTAGCTGGTACATGCGTCCAAGTCGTGCCAACGTCACATGCAGCGACATAGACAACGGTCCTAGCAAAGGTCGTTGTAAAGACGATGGCAAAGGTCATGGCAAAGGTGGAGGCAAAGGTGGAGGCAAAGGTGGAGGCAAAGGGGGCAACAAAGGGATGTCAAAGGTATGAGGTAGCAGCCGGTAGGGAAAGTGTCCAGATATGTTTGTAAGACGGAATTTCACAGAACAGACGATGCCTCTGCTGGAATTCACAGCAGTCATGTACAAGCCTCAGCACATCTTTCTCCGTTCCACTCAATAGTTGTTGCCGCCTGGCTTCCAACGGCAAGGGGCGTCTGGCTCAGGAGACGGGCAACAGTTTAAACCGACACCATCGTGCCGGGCCACTCGGGAGACATTTAACCGTCCATGCAATACATCGCAAATGATATTGCCCGTATTTCAGCACAAACTGCTGAGTCGTAAGAGTGTGGAGCTCCGGGTGGCAGCCCTGAATCTCAGCTGGTGTCGTGACCCAAGTTACGTTCGTCGACGGCATACCGGGTTTGGAAGCCTCCTTGCGCCTCATGCTAGCTGGGTGCAATCGTGACAGTGTCATCGCTGGACCGACAACATGTTAAAAGGTCGGATTTCAGAGCTCCATGGTGTTCAAGCCGGTGTGCCCCCTAAAATTCAATGGAACAACTTAACCAAACATTAATGCTGCAATTCGGTACACCAGTCCAGTGACGTCAGCTGCATTTTGTGCACTCGGGTGTGGGCAACACTTAGTACGCCCACAAACTCTGTGCACCGGTAAAGCTAAAATTTTATCGCCATGACCGATACCGCTGCTGCTCCCGCTCCGGCGAAAGCCTCCAAGCCCAAGGTGGCTAGGGCCAAGCCTACGCATCCTCCTACCGTGGAGATGGTGCAAGGCGCCATCAAAGGCCTGAAGGAGCGTGGTGGTTCTTCGTTGATAGCGATCAAGAAGTACATCGCTGCCAACTACAAGGTCGACGTCGAGAAGCTGGCTCCATTCATCAAGCGTGCCCTCAAGTCGGGTGTCACTTCTGGCTCCTTGGTGCAGACTAAGGGTAAAGGTGCCAGCGGCTCCTTCAAGCTGTCGGCGGCGACGCTGAAAGACAAGCCCAAGAAGGCTGCTGTCAAAAAAGTTGCCAAGTCACCAGCCAAAAAGGCGACGAAAAAGCCGGCCAAAAAGCCCGCCGCAAAGAAGGCCGCCAAGTCGCCGGCCAAGGCCAAAAAAGCTGCAAAATCGCCCGCCAAGGCGAAGAAACCTGCGGCCAAGAAGCCCAGCAAGGCCAAGAAAACCGCCAAGTCTCCGGTCAAAAGCCCAAAGCGCCCAAGGCGAAGAAGTCTCCGGCAAAGAAGGCAGCCAAGAAGTAAGCGGCTATTGCCGGTGCTATTTACGGCGACGCGTCAGCGATGGCTGGCAATGGCTCTTGTTAGAGCCACACCATTCTTGTCCAGGCATGCATTGCAGACGTCACGCCAATGTCTTTTGCTCAGAGAACTTTGTCTTGTTGCTGAGGTACGACTCCGTCGTGCACTTAAAGGGAGATACGCGAAAATTTTTTCTTGGCTATATGAAAAGGTTACAAAAAAGTTGTTTCAGAAGTTCCACTCTCATTTTTGAGAATTCGGCCTGCAAATGCCTTAAAATTGCTCTCAAAGACAACATTTCTAGACGACTTTACCGATACACCTCATATCGATGTATATGACGTACACACGGCCAAGACTATCAATTTCTCTAAGAAGTAGGTCATATCTAGCCTGAACAGTAATGTAGATGCTTGGACTACTACGGAAAACAATTACTTTAGAAAAACAATATTCCGAAACTCTTCCGAAATAGACATATAGGGCTTAAAAGAAATCACAATTCACCAATCAGAGGCCTGGGAATTCTCAAACCGGGGTCACGTGACCCATCTGACGCAAAAGTTTTGTCATCCTGGGACTGAAGCAGAAAACGACTCAAGATCAGCGGAGTGAAACCGCTGAAGACTTGAGTAATTATGCTTTTTTCCCTTTTCAAGGGCAAACTAATTCATTTTGTAGTTTTTAGAAGCTTTTTAGAAATAATTCAAACACAAATACAGAAGAACAGACCTTTGCATTATTAAATAAACATTACTTTTCAACTTTAGACAGTTTTTGAAAAGTACGTGATGGGTATGGGCATGGGTAAGTGATGGGCATTTTATCGAAACTGTTAACCTATTTCGATAATAGGTGAGTGGCCTCCCAAAATTTTGCCGAAGATACAAAAATAATTGATAGTTTCGGTATCAGGATTTTTCAAATAGCAAGAAACCACAATAATAACTTTCGCGTATCTCCCTTTAACACGCGCATTCACGGGGGTACCCGCCCCCCCCTTTGGGTTTTTTCGAAACAGGAGAAAAACGGCCGCGCGTAGCGTCGCCGTGCTTGGTATACTTTTTCCCTCATCATTTTACAACTTCTGTGAAAATTTTAAGGTTAAGTCATGTCAGGTCAGGTCACCAGTGCAGGTCAAACCACCCGACCTCAAAAAAGTTTTAGATAGCATAAGTCAGAGCAGAGTGAACTTATCCGATTGAAACTCATATCACATAATGGCCCCACCAGGTTAGTTCCGGTATTTTTTATATCGATGATCTAAGGTCAGGTACGAGGCATGACCTCACCATTGGAAAAAATGGGAAAAAAGTTTTTTTTACGGAATAACTCAGTAACAGGTGATGGGAGAACATTTTTTTTGCTGCATTTGACTCGCCTGGGCTTTGCGGTTCCAACAATATGCTTTTTATATAATTTGACCCTGAACTGACCTCAGGCCAGGTCAAACCATTGATTTGACCTAGCAAGGTCAAATTATATATCATTCGATTCGGCTTGCTGAGAAAATTCATATAGTTCCAGACGTTTTTCTCTCTCTTTACTTGTTTAGATGAAATGACCGAAAAACTTAATTTACATGTAATCCCTATTACAGCATGTTTTGACCTCTCGTGACCTTAACACGCGCATTGACGGGGGTCTGAGCCACCTTCGCATTGACGGGGGGCGGGTACCCGCCCCCGTCAATGCGCGTGTTAAATGTGACCTGAGAAAAAAATGGTTCAAATGTTTTTGATGGAGAAGTGGATGCGCAGCCCAACACCGTTTACCGTTTTTCGCCACCTACCGTGGTTCTCGAGATCTTAGGGGGGCGGATCCCCGTCAATGCGAAGGTGGCTTAGACCCCGGTCAATGCGCGTGTGAACCCTTACCCCACCGGGGGGGGCATCGATGGCCACCCCCCGGCGGGGCGAAGGTGGCGCTGGACCCCCGGTGGGGCGCGGGTCAAATGCGGATAGAACGTGCGGAGAATCCCATGCTCTGAAACCATAGCAGCTAGTGACTCGCTGTTTCCACCAATGGAATCGGCGTGGTCTGAAATGGGGCATTCTTGACTTTCTGATCCATCCGTAAATACCAACGCTATAACGTGTTTTTTTGTATAAAGGGCCCAGAGAATCAATCTCGTGAAGCAGCCAAAAATTATTCTCGGGAGTGCTCCCGAGAGTCATTCTCAGCGACATACGGCAGCTAGTCTTGGGGCTCAGGGGCACCTGAGAACAAGCTCGGACCCCCTGAGGCCAAACCCAGAAGCCCCAAAATCAATGTTCGATAATCCGGAGCCTTCGATATCGATGATCGGGGGTCCCCTGACACCAAGCTGGGGGAGGGGAGCCCTGAAACCAAGTTAGCGCAAATCTGCAAAGTGAATTGGAAGGGTCGAGCGAGTCCAGTAAGTTATTCATTGCATGTTTAAGCCCTCAGGTCAATGGTGTAACCATTGATCACCGCAGCTAGGATTGCTAATTGCTCCCTTCTTAATTTCGCAGGCCAAAAAGTAGCGCTTTACGTTAAGGCGTCAGTATTTATTTACAGATCGAAATGAAACTCAATAGTAGTCCGTTCCAGATCACGCCGATTCGATTGGTTAAAAAAGCGAGTCGCTAACTGCTCTGGTGACGGAGCATGAGTTTCTCCGCACCTTCTATCCGCATTTTAGTCCCTCCCCTAATTGCACCAATGAAAGAACATTAGCTGGTACGATAGTACCGCTTCCAATGTCCAAGACACTTAGTTTATTCGTTTAACAACGTGAGGTGGGAAATCGCTCGACAATTTTATTCCAACTTCACTTTTAAATTTTTATTTCCATTGTTTCACACTGCCCCTGAATAGTTTTGCTACCTTCTTATTGCCAATAGTAGTCTTTGCTAAAAAAAAACAGTCTTGATTCTGCTTCTTTTTCTTCATTGCCACTAAAGCAGACGGCCTCACTATTTCTGCTGCCAGTATGCCGCAAGGGTGTTTTGGCGCAGTCATGCATTCCCCAGTCTTATACTGGCCTCATCTCCTCAGTGTTCTTCCCAAACCTGGCAAAGAGAGCAGGCTCAGCGGATGACACAAGGCCAAAGGTGGAATTTCTGCACAAGCATTGGTCACGGTAACCATAATTGACTATTTTTGTTTGTTTTTCTTTTGGCAGTGCTCATCACTGGAACTTCCCAAGACAAGAAGGTGAGTGTGAAGGATATTTTGTCAACATAAATGAAATTGATATGTTTAAATTTTCAAGCATGCTGTGTGTTGAATTGTTTTAGTGGATGCATGGCCTTACAAATGCATGTGTTAGTTATGCATTTCCTCTTCACTGATTATTATTTGAATACTGACATCATTTTCGACTTGAGCCAAACTTGAGTTGGGTTGTGTTTTTAGTCACATCCTAATTGTGTTGGCCAGACTGAAGTTTGAGTCTGAGTTGTGTGGGTTCACTGTGTCGCCCCTGGTTAATTGAGTCAACCACTTTTTGCATGTGACAGGAGTGCGACACTCCATTTTAAAGGTTTGAATTGCTGTGGCGGTGCTAATATTAACAATGGGCATGGTATGCTGTGTACAGGAAATGTCCATGTAGCTAGGTTTTTCAATGGCCTTCCTGCCTGAGCCTGTATATGTCTTTGAACTATGATCAATGAATTCCACAGAGCCAAACAGAAGGCAACCACAGTGTTCAAGTCCGAGCATGCTGCTCATGGTGTGGGGCGTCTTGGTATCACCTCCAAACCTGAAAGCCAGTTGGACAACCCTAGCCAACCTGACAACGTCATGAGGTAAGTGAATGAGGTGAGTGTAGATGTCCACAACTTTTCAAGCTGTCAACACATTTCAATTTCATTTTCACTTTGTTTGAGTCAGCAGCCTTCTTGACTGAGGTCAACTTTAACCAAGCTGTGCCTATGCTAACTGAAACTAACCTCGACTCATCTTATTCAAACCTAGTCTAGCCAACCAGAACCTGCTACATGCCAGCAAGGAAGCTGTGGTCAGGGCTGCCAAAATAGCCACCTCCCCAGTGATGGGACCCATAATTGGAAGTTCACATTTCCATGGAAAAATATGCAGCACTTGTTTTCCAAGCAAAACCCAGGCTGCCAACAGATAGCATGGGAATCCGTCTTTCTGGCTGGTATTTCATCACGGCTGGGGTTTTCTGCCCGGTCGGTGTTCAGAAATTGTAACATTTTGGGCAGGTTGCTAGTTTAGATAGCATAGCTGGACATAGCTGTTCAGAAAATGCATGAAATGTACTGGAAGGTCATAAACTTGTGATCACTGAAAAATACCTTCCATATATCCACCAAACCAAAGCTGCCAATGCATGAGGAAACGTGTTGGTTCCGTGGAAATCTACCTTCAAGCAGAGTGGATTCACCCTGGTGATTTTAGCAGTATGGCTGAACTGTATGTTAGATAAACAAAGGTGAAAGGAGTGGTAATTGACAAGGTTTTGGAGCAGAAATTGCTTCAGTTTTATTGCAGCCCCAGAAAATACCGCAATGCCGTAGCCAAACAGCATGTAAATGTGTTCCCATTTGGATTTTGTAGCTATTATAGCCAACTCTGGACACAGCTTTTCACCACTGGTGAGGGCGCCTTTTTTAGCACATTACCCGACTTTGCCGTCGACTGGTGTCTGCATCAAATTTAAACGACAGCTTAGTGGTCCTGATAAGGACCTGTTTTGTTGACGCACAATGTCGTCACTGCTTAAGCACGCTCGCCACGGATGCGGCGCGCCAGCTGGATGTCCTTGGGCATGATGGTGACACGCTTGGCGTGGATGGCGCACAGGTTGGTGTCCTCAAACAGACCGACCAGGTAGGCCTCGCTGGCCTCCTGCAGGGCCATGACGGCGCTGCTCTGGAAACGGAGATCGGTCTTGAAGTCCTGGGCAATCTCACGCACCAGACGCTGGAACGGCAGCTTGCGGATCAACAGCTCAGTGCTCTTCTGGTAGCGACGGATCTCACGCAGGGCGACCGTGCCGGGGCGGTAGCGGTGGGGCTTCTTGACGCCGCCGGTGGCCGGCGCGCTCTTGCGAGCGGCCTTTGTGGCCAGCTGCTTGCGTGGCGCCTTGCCACCGGTGGACTTGCGGGCAGTCTGCTTGGTACGCGCCATGGTGAGTGTCGATCTGAATCTGAATACCTGGCGCCCTTAACTGCGATATATTAGTAAACTTGTCCGCCTATAGGTGGCAGCACTGAAGTGGCGTGCTCCCACATTTGCTGGTGCTAAATTACAGCGGTGCCCCATGGTGCACCTATTATGGGATACGCGAGCCATAGTCGATAACACCGAATATCGATATCATCCCTGAAAATCGAAAATGACCGGACGCGGCAAGGGAGGAAAGGGACTCGGAAAGGGCGGAGCCAAGCGGCACCGCAAAGTTCTGCGTGACAACATCCAGGGCATCACCAAGCCCGCCATCCGTCGTCTGGCTCGCCGTGGCGGTGTGAAGCGCATCAGCGGTCTGATCTACGAAGAGACCCGCGGTGTGCTGAAGGTGTTCCTGGAGAACGTCATCCGTGACGCTGTCACCTACACCGAGCACGCCAAGCGCAAGACCGTCACCGCCATGGACGTCGTCTACGCCCTGAAGCGCCAGGGACGTACCCTGTACGGCTTCGGCGGATAGATTACCCCGGTTCGAGGAAACGCTTTCTTCAAAGCGACGACAACAGGCCTTTTTAAAGGCCACCATATGAGTCGATTCTGGTTTTGCATGACAGCGCTTAGTTAGGGCCTTTATTCCTACTCATTTTCTTTTCGCACCACACCCGATTGATATCCCCCCGTGATCCCTTACCAAATTAGGGACTTGTAGGGATGAACTTGCCTCATTGCTACCTCCCTTCGCATCAATAGCATTGATAATACCGAACAATATTGAGGGAAACGACATAAGATATATGCTATGCATGGAATTCCACAGAGTTGAAAGAATATAACAGAGCAGTTGATCGTAATGAAATACTTTCAATTCAACACCACATAATCTATCTAAATCCTTCATAGAATGTAATGCTAATTAGACCAATAGATTAGGAAAATCAAATTCATAGATACCTGTTGAAAATTGGATCTGTACAACCCAACCCCGATTTACATTGCCATTTTTTACATTCATTGCCTGTATTTTCTCGTATTGGTAATATATAATTATAACAATTTATTTTAATTTTTGCATTGTATTCATAATGCAGCCCCACCTTACGAAGATCTGTAACAGGTATTAAAATTCCAATCTCAATTATGGTGATACTAAAATAAATATAAATGTATACATATGAGTTACAAATAGCATGCCACATAAAAATAGTTTTCCAAAGTTGTATTTACATTTAGAAAAACATGTATAAATACATATACATATATCTGATAATTTATGACAAGAATTTGTTTTATTTTTTTCAAACACAAATAGCGATGAAGTTACGTCTCCAAAAATTCATGGCAGCATGTATTTGTTCATGTCTGGTGATTTCAAGGATTGCTGCACTAAATTAAAAATAGGCCACCAATAAGCCTGATATGAAAATATAAATCATATATGCACCGAAATATTGGCACACCATGGCACTGCTATGTTGTATATCTACCCATAGGTAATAAATAATTGTTTTGTAAGCTCATTTTATAATTGATACCTAATTTTTACTCTTCATCTCAAGCGTAATCATTTTAAAATTTCGAATTTAGTACGACATTCCTAGATATCAAAAACTATATACCATTAGTTTCTTAGTTCCATATTTGTTTGTACACATGGTTCCATCAAGATGTGTTGTCAAATAATTGATTAACCAATTATCGCTGGCTTATCTTTAATCGTGAATGGCATTTATAATTAAATTCATGGTCTCACTCATTTAAAAACTACCTGACGCAGTCCCGTTTCCATAACATTGAGCTTCTCTTCTTTATACTTGTGTGCCATATTTGCTATTCATGGAAAGAAATTGAGTCATAATCATAAACAACTCGGAACAAATTAAAATAAAATAATTTAAAAACTAATATGCCAATAATCTAGAATCACATAATAATGTCAACGATGTACATTTGCAAAAGAATAGTACTAATAGCGGTATATCACCGGTGTGAGCTGCTCAATGGGTATTTCACGGCAGTCTGCAATCGAATCCACGCCAACGCAATTAGGTGGCCTTCAAAAAGGCCTATTTTGTGTTGGCCTTAACAAAGACCTTTCTCCCTCAGGCGCCAGCCTACTTCTTCTCAGTCTTCTTGGGCAGCAGCACCGCCTGAATGTTGGGCAGCACACCACCCTGTGCGATTGTCACGCCCGACAGCAGCTTGTTGAGCTCCTCGTCGTTGCGGATGGCCAGCTGGAGGTGACGCGGGATGATCCTGGTCTTCTTGTTGTCGCGGGCGGCGTTGCCAGCCAGCTCGAGCACCTCAGCGGCGAGGTACTCCATGACGGCAGCCAGGTACACCGGGGCACCGGCACCGACGCGCTCGGCGTAGTTGCCCTTGCGGAGCAGACGGTGGATCCTGCCGACGGGAAACTGCAGTCCCGCGCGAGACGAGCGCGACTTGGACTTTCCCTTCACCTTTCCGCCCTTGCCGCGTCCAGACATGTTAGCGGATACTGAAGCCTCAGTGATTTCCCAACAATTTGGCCCCACCTGGCCAAGCCAAGTTAAGCAGGAGAACTAGTGTGGCCGTTCGGCCCGCTTCGTGTTCGCCCTGGTGGCTGCGGCGCAAACTACTCGACACTTGGTGTTATATACAATCTGAAGACCGTGCGGACTGCTAATATTCGTGTATCGTACCAGCTGTCAGTGGAAATGCCGCCCAAAACCAGTGGCAAGGCCGCCAAGAAGGCCGGCAAGGCCCAGAAGAACATCTCCAAGGGAGATAAGAAGCGCAGGAAGAAGAGGAAGGAATCGTACGCCATCTACATCTACAAGGTGCTGAAGCAGGTGCACCCGGACACTGGCATCTCGTCCAAGGCCATGAGCATCATGAACTCGTTCGTGAACGACATCTTCGAGCGCATCGCCGCCGAGGCCTCCCGTCTGGCCCACTACAACAAGCGGTCGACCATCACGTGTCGGGAGATCCAGACGGCCGTCCGTCTGCTGTTGCCCGGTGAACTGGCCAAGCACGCCGTGTCTGAGGGCACCAAGGCCGTCACCAAGTACACCAGCAGCAAGTAAATCCGCATGGGTGCAGTGTTTGGTCTCGCGTTCGTCGGTGATGCTGCCTCATTCTCATCAATCATTTCTCCTCATGCTCATCAACGCCGGCGACTGACGAGACACCCGCGTCGCAACCAATAGGTCTTTTTAAGACCACCACTCATTCCCGTACAAAGCGATTGTGGAACTAACGTTGCTCGTTGGAATCACCACTCTGGACCTCTGGAGAGTCGTGTGTGGTGGATTAACTGGGCATCACTAATGTGGGCGCGTTGGGTGGTCACCGATCTGTGGGGGTTTGACACCTCGCTTTAGAATAGGGTATTGCGTAACGGAGGCGCGCACGTTTCCGACGCGATTGGACATTGCGCTTATGGCGCGATAGAGAATTCAATTATGATTGCATGTTTGAATGTTGTGCTAATTTTTGAGATGGCAATTTTTAACTTGAGTTCCCAGGAGACCACTTAGTAAAAGGGCAGCCGACTGCCGGTGTAGGAACGTCCAGAACATTGGAGGCGGGCACGCAGTGTGTTGCGGTACCAGAAATGCCGACTTTTGAAGGGACCGGTAATAATCTGGCCAGGCTTGTCGACTCTCGTACAGCCTCATGGAAAGTGCAGTCGTTGTGCCCCTTCCAGTCACCCTTGACCCCGGGTATGATGTTGGCTCAGATTGGTGCAGCTACTCGAAAGGGTACGCCAATAGTGAATTTCTGGCTCGCTCGATGCGAATCGGTAAACAGAAATGCCGACCCTTCTCATGCTGATCCGCCTTTGGCATTTCTGGTACAAGTTTTGCCACGAGCAAACCAAAAATTCACCCTTAGACGCGAGATCGACATTTCTGGTTTCCTCGAATCAAACAGGTAAACTTTACGTAGCAAAAATGACGACACTCCCATGCTGAGCCGCCTTCGGCATTTCTGCTACGAGCCAACCACAAATAACGACGCCGCGGCTCAGGGTGACTGCAAGGGGGGCGGGCATTTCTAGTCTGCTCGAAGCTAATAGGTAAATTTGTCGTACCAAAAATGGTCGACTACAAGGGGTACGTTGTGGGTCACGAATGACAACGCTGCCCTAACAGCCACTCTTAGCGGTATGCAGTCATCATTCGTGGTCTGCTGGTAAACATGTGGTACGACGGATCCATGGCTAGGGATATGTCAAAATTTTAGCACGTTGCAGCCATTTTCGGTGGAAACATGGCATTACAAAATTCGGAAATCACTAATACCTCAAGAACTGTTAGACCCATACAAAGGAAACAATTGTGTTGATGGCTCCGATGGGTTTGGTTGATGCAGATTTGGCGTTGCTAGAGCTTTCAAATGAGGCTCGAAGACTTGATCGAGCTGTATTAGAGCCCTAATTCCACCCTGGTTTTTCAGTCTTATTTAAGAATAGCATAATCGGCTTACATGACCTGATGTCGAGCTTCAGCCATAACCTGTTGAATTGATCACCCCGAGGGAAAAAAGCAGCTCCTGTCCGAAACCGCTATGTGGGGGCCTCAAGAATACCGGTGCTAAGCAGCGGCCATGAGCATGCCAACGGCCAGACAGTCATGGCCGGTTTGGGGTAACCAGTCATCTGTCAGCTAGGTCACAGTAACCAGTCATCCGTAGTCGTTTTCTTGTCAAAACTAGGTAGCTGGTACATGCGTCCAAGTCGTGCCAACGTCACATGCAGCGACATAGACAACGGTCCTAGCAAAGGTCGTTGTAAAGACGATGGCAAAGGTCATGGCAAAGGTGGAGGCAAAGGTGGAGGCAAAGGTGGAGGCAAAGGGGGCAACAAAGGGATGTCAAAGGTATGAGGTAGCAGCCGGTAGGGAAAGTGTCCAGATATGTTTGTAAGACGGAATTTCACAGAACAGACGATGCCTCTGCTGGAATTCACAGCAGTCATGTACAAGCCTCAGCACATCTTTCTCCGTTCCACTCAATAGTTGTTGCCGCCTGGCTTCCAACGGCAAGGGGCGTCTGGCTCAGGAGACGGGCAACAGTTTAAACCGACACCATCGTGCCGGGCCACTCGGGAGACATTTAACCGTCCATGCAATACATCGCAAATGATATTGCCCGTATTTCAGCACAAACTGCTGAGTCGTAAGAGTGTGGAGCTCCGGGTGGCAGCCCTGAATCTCAGCTGGTGTCGTGACCCAAGTTACGTTCGTCGACGGCATACCGGGTTTGGAAGCCTCCTTGCGCCTCATGCTAGCTGGGTGCAATCGTGACAGTGTCATCGCTGGACCGACAACATGTTAAAAGGTCGGATTTCAGAGCTCCATGGTGTTCAAGCCGGTGTGCCCCCCTAAAATTCAATGGAACAACTTAACCAAACATTAATGTTGCAATTCGGTACACCAGTCCAGTGACGTCAGCTGCATTTTGTGCACTCGGGTGTGGGCAACACTTAGTACGCCCACAAACTCTGTGCACCGGTAAAGCTAAAATTTTATCGCCATGACCGATACCGCTGCTGCTCCCGCTCCGGCGAAAGCCTCCAAGCCCAAGGTGGCTAGGGCCAAGCCTACGCATCCTCCTACCGTGGAGATGGTGCAAGGCGCCATCAAAGGCCTGAAGGAGCGTGGTGGTTCTTCGTTGATAGCGATCAAGAAGTACATCGCTGCCAACTACAAGGTCGACGTCGAGAAGCTGGCTCCATTCATCAAGCGTGCCCTCAAGTCGGGTGTCACTTCTGGCTCCTTGGTGCAGACTAAGGGTAAAGGTGCCAGCGGCTCCTTCAAGCTGTCGGCGGCGACGCTGAAAGACAAGCCCAAGAAGGCTGCTGTCAAAAAAGTTGCCAAGTCACCAGCCAAAAAGGCGACGAAAAAGCCGGCCAAAAAGCCCGCCGCAAAGAAGGCCGCCAAGTCGCCGGCCAAGGCCAAAAAAGCTGCAAAATCGCCCGCCAAGGCGAAGAAACCTGCGGCCAAGAAGCCCAGCAAGGCCAAGAAAACCGCCAAGTCTCCGGTCAAAAAGCCCAAAGCGCCCAAGGCGAAGAAGTCTCCGGCAAAGAAGGCAGCCAAGAAGTAAGCGGCTATTGCCGGTGCTATTTACGGCGACGCGTCAGCGATGGCTGGCAATGGCTCTTGTTAGAGCCACACCATTCTTGTCCAGGCATGCATTGCAGACGTCACGCCAATGTCTTTTGCTCAGAGAACTTTGTCTTGTTGCTGAGGTACGACTCCGTCGTGCACTTAAAGGGAGATACGCGAAAATTTTTTCTTGGCTATATGAAAAGGTTACAAAAAAGTTGTTTCAGAAGTTCCACTCTCATTTTTGAGAATTCGGCCTGCAAATGCCTTAAAATTGCTCTCAAAGACAACATTTCTAGACGACTTTACCGATACACCTCATATCGATGTATATGACGTACACACGGCCAAGACTATCAATTTCTCTAAGAAGTAGGTCATATCTAGCCTGAACAGTAATGTAGATGCTTGGACTACTACGGAAAACAATTACTTTAGAAAAACAATATTCCGAAACTCTTCCGAAATAGACATATAGGGCTTAAAAGAAATCACAATTCACCAATCAGAGGCCTGGGAATTCTCAAACCGGGGTCACGTGACCCATCTGACGCAAAAGTTTTGTCATCCTGGGACTGAAGCAGAAAACGACTCAAGATCAGCGGAGTGAAACCGCTGAAGACTTGAGTAATTATGCTTTTTTTCCCTTTTCAAGGGCAAACTAATTCATTTTGTAGTTTTTAGAAGCTTTTTAGAAATAATTCAAACACAAATACAGAAGAACAGACCTTTGCATTATTAAATAAACATTACTTTTCAACTTTAGACAGTTTTTGAAAAGTACGTGATGGGTATGGGCATGGGTAAGTGATGGGCATTTTATCGAAACTGTTAACCCATTTCGATAATAGGTGAGTGGCCTCCCAAAATTTTGCCGAAGATACAAAAATAATTGATAGTTTCGGTATCAGGATTTTTCAAATAGCAAGAAACCACAATAATAACTTTCGCGTATCTCCCTTTAACACGCGCATTCACGGGGGGTACCCGCCCCCCCCCTTTGGGTTTTTTCGAAACAGGAGAAAAACGGCCGCGCGTAGCGTCGCCGTGCTTGGTATACTTTTTCCCTCATCATTTTACAACTTCTGTGAAAATTTTAAGGTTAAGTCATGTCAGGTCAGGTCACCAGTGCAGGTCAAACCACCCGACCTCAAAAAAGTTTTAGATAGCATAAGTCAGAGCAGAGTGAACTTATCCGATTGAAACTCATATCACATAATGGCCCCACCAGGTTAGTTCCGGTATTTTTTATATCGATGATCTAAGGTCAGGTACGAGGCATGACCTCACCATTGGAAAAAATGGGAAAAAAGTTTTTTTTTACGGAATAACTCAGTAACAGGTGATGGGAGAACATTTTTTTTGCTGCATTTGACTCGCCTGGGCTTTGCGGTTCCAACAATATGCTTTTTATATAATTTGACCCTGAACTGACCTCAGGCCAGGTCAAACCATTGATTTGACCTAGCAAGGTCAAATTATATATCATTCGATTCGGCTTGCTGAGAAAATTCATATAGTTCCAGACGTTTTTCTCTCTCTTTACTTGTTTAGATGAAATGACCGAAAAACTTAATTTACATGTAATCCCTATTACAGCATGTTTTGACCTCTCGTGACCTTAACACGCGCATTGACGGGGGTCTGAGCCACCTTCGCATTGACGGGGGGCGGGTACCCGCCCCCCGTCAATGCGCGTGTTAAATGTGACCTGAGAAAAAAATGGTTCAAATGTTTTTGATGGAGAAGTGGATGCGCAGCCCAACACCGTTTACCGTTTTTCGCCACCTACCGTGGTTCTCGAGATCTTAGGGGGGCGGATCCCCGTCAATGCGAAGGTGGCTTAGACCCCGGTCAATGCGCGTGTGAACCCTTACCCCACCGGGGGGGCATCGATGGCCACCCCCGGCGGGGCGAAGGTGGCGCTGGACCAACGGTGGGGCGCGGGTCAAATGCGGATAGAACGTGCGGAGAATCCCATGCTCTGAAACCATAGCAGCTAGTGACTCGCTGTTTCCACCAATGGAATCGGCGTGGTCTGAAATGGGGCATTCTTGACTTTCTGATCCATCCGTAAATACCAACGCTATAACGTGTTTTTTTGTATAAAGGGCCCAGAGAATCAATCTCGTGAAGCAGCCAAAAATTATTCTCGGGAGTGCTCCCGAGAGTCATTCTCAGCGACATACGGCAGCTAGTCTTGGGGCTCAGGGGCACCTGAGAACAAGCTCGGACCCCCTGAGGCCAAACCCAGAAGCCCCAAAATCAATGTTCGATAATCCGGAGCCTTCGATATCGATGATCGGGGGTCCCCTGACACCAAGCTGGGGGAGGGGAGCCCTGAAACCAAGTTAGCGCAAATCTGCAAAGTGAATTGGAAGGGTCGAGCGAGTCCAGTAAGTTATTCATTGCATGTTTAAGCCCTCAGGTCAATGGTGTAACCATTGATCACCGCAGCTAGGATTGCTAATTGCTCCCTTCTTAATTTCGCAGGCCAAAAAGTAGCGCTTTACGTTAAGGCGTCAGTATTTATTTACAGATCGAAATGAAACTCAATAGTAGTCCGTTCCAGATCACGCCGATTCGATTGGTTAAAAAAGCGAGTCGCTAACTGCTCTGGTGACGGAGCATGAGTTTCTCCGCACCTTCTATCCGCATTTTAGTCCCTCCCCTAATTGCACCAATGAAAGAACATTACCTGGTACGATAGTACCGCTTCCAATGTCCAAGACACTTAGTTTATTCGTTTAACAACGTGAGGTGGGAAATCGCTCGACAATTTTATTCCAACTTCACTTTTAAATTTTTATTTCCATTGTTTCACACTGCCCCTGAATAGTTTTGCTACCTTCTTATTGCCAATAGTAGTCTTTGCTAAAAAAAACAGTCTTGATTCTGCTTCTTTTTCTTCATTGCCACTAAAGCAGACGGCCTCACTATTTCTGCTGCCAGTATGCCGCAAGGGTGTTTTGGCGCAGTCATGCATTCCCCAGTCTTATACTGGCCTCATCTCCTCAGTGTTCTTCCCAAACCTGGCAAAGAGAGCAGGCTCAGCGGATGACACAAGGCCAAAGGTGGAATTTCTGCACAAGCATTGGTCACGGTAACCATAATTGACTATTTTTGTTTGTTTTTCTTTTGGCAGTGCTCATCACTGGAACTTCCCAAGACAAGAAGGTGAGTGTGAAGGATATTTTGTCAACATAAATGAAATTGATATGTTTAAATTTTCAAGCATGCTGTGTGTTGAATTGTTTTAGTGGATGCATGGCCTTACAAATGCATGTGTTAGTTATGCATTTCCTCTTCACTGATTATTATTTGAATACTGACATCATTTTCGACTTGAGCCAAACTTGAGTTGGGTTGTGTTTTTAGTCACATCCTAATTGTGTTGGCCAGACTGAAGTTTGAGTCTGAGTTGTGTGGGTTCACTGTGTCGCCCCTGGTTAATTGAGTCAACCACTTTTTGCATGTGACAGGAGTGCGACACTCCATTTTAAAGGTTTGAATTGCTGTGGCGGTGCTAATATTAACAATGGGCATGGTATGCTGTGTACAGGAAATGTCCATGTAGCTAGGTTTTTCAATGGCCTTCCTGCCTGAGCCTGTATATGTCTTTGAACTATGATCAATGAATTCCACAGAGCCAAACAGAAGGCAACCACAGTGTTCAAGTCCGAGCATGCTGCTCATGGTGTGGGGCGTCTTGGTATCACCTCCAAACCTGAAAGCCAGTTGGACAACCCTAGCCAACCTGACAACGTCATGAGGTAAGTGAATGAGGTGAGTGTAGATGTCCACAACTTTTCAAGCTGTCAACACATTTCAATTTCATTTTCACTTTGTTTGAGTCAGCAGCCTTCTTGACTGAGGTCAACTTTAACCAAGCTGTGCCTATGCTAACTGAAACTAACCTCGACTCATCTTATTCAAACCTAGTCTAGCCAACCAGAACCTGCTACATGCCAGCAAGGAAGCTGTGGTCAGGGCTGCCAAAATAGCCACCTCCCCAGTGATGGGACCCATAATTGGAAGTTCACATTTCCATGGAAAAATATGCAGCACTTGTTTTCCAAGCAAAACCCAGGCTGCCAACAGATAGCATGGGAATCCGTCTTTCTGGCTGGTATTTCATCACGGCTGGGGTTTTCTGCCCGGTCGGTGTTCAGAAATTGTAACATTTTGGGCAGGTTGCTAGTTTAGATAGCATAGCTGGACATAGCTGTTCAGAAAATGCATGAAATGTACTGGAAGGTCATAAACTTGTGATCACTGAAAAATACCTTCCATATATCCACCAAACCAAAGCTGCCAATGCATGAGGAAACGTGTTGGTTCCGTGGAAATCTACCTTCAAGCAGAGTGGATTCACCCTGGTGATTTTAGCAGTATGGCTGAACTGTATGTTAGATAAACAAAGGTGAAAGGAGTGGTAATTGACAAGGTTTTGGAGCAGAAATTGCTTCAGTTTTATTGCAGCCCCAGAAAATACCGCAATGCCGTAGCCAAACAGCATGTAAATGTGTTCCCATTTGGATTTTGTAGCTATTATAGCCAACTCTGGACACAGCTTTTCACCACTGGTGAGGGCGCCTTTTTTAGCACATTACCCGACTTTGCCGTCGACTGGTGTCTGCATCAAATTTAAACGACAGCTTAGTGGTCCTGATAAGGACCTGTTTTGTTGACGCACAATGTCGTCACTGCTTAAGCACGCTCGCCACGGATGCGGCGCGCCAGCTGGATGTCCTTGGGCATGATGGTGACACGCTTGGCGTGGATGGCGCACAGGTTGGTGTCCTCAAACAGACCGACCAGGTAGGCCTCGCTGGCCTCCTGCAGGGCCATGACGGCGCTGCTCTGGAAACGGAGATCGGTCTTGAAGTCCTGGGCAATCTCACGCACCAGACGCTGGAACGGCAGCTTGCGGATCAACAGCTCAGTGCTCTTCTGGTAGCGACGGATCTCACGCAGGGCGACCGTGCCGGGGCGGTAGCGGTGGGGCTTCTTGACGCCGCCGGTGGCCGGCGCGCTCTTGCGAGCGGCCTTTGTGGCCAGCTGCTTGCGTGGCGCCTTGCCACCGGTGGACTTGCGGGCAGTCTGCTTGGTACGCGCCATGGTGAGTGTCGATCTGAATCTGAATACCTGGCGCCCTTAACTGCGATATATTAGTAAACTTGTCCGCCTATAGGTGGCAGCACTGAAGTGGCGTGCTCCCACATTTGCTGGTGCTAAATTACAGCGGTGCCCCATGGTGCACCTATTATGGGATACGCGAGCCATAGTCGATAACACCGAATATCGATATCATCCCTGAAAATCGAAAATGACCGGACGCGGCAAGGGAGGAAAGGGACTCGGAAAGGGCGGAGCCAAGCGGCACCGCAAAGTTCTGCGTGACAACATCCAGGGCATCACCAAGCCCGCCATCCGTCGTCTGGCTCGCCGTGGCGGTGTGAAGCGCATCAGCGGTCTGATCTACGAAGAGACCCGCGGTGTGCTGAAGGTGTTCCTGGAGAACGTCATCCGTGACGCTGTCACCTACACCGAGCACGCCAAGCGCAAGACCGTCACCGCCATGGACGTCGTCTACGCCCTGAAGCGCCAGGGACGTACCCTGTACGGCTTCGGCGGATAGATTACCCCGGTTCGAGGAAACGCTTTCTTCAAAGCGACGACAACAGGCCTTTTTAAAGGCCACCATATGAGTCGATTCTGGTTTTGCATGACAGCGCTTAGTTAGGGCCTTTATTCCTACTCATTTTCTTTTCGCACCACACCCGATTGATATCCCCCCGTGATCCCTTACCAAATTAGGGACTTGTAGGGATGAACTTGCCTCATTGCTACCTCCCTTCGCATCAATAGCATTGATAATACCGAACAATATTGAGGGAAACGACATAAGATATATGCTATGCATGGAATTCCACAGAGTTGAAAGAATATAACAGAGCAGTTGATCGTAATGAAATACTTTCAATTCAACACCACATAATCTATCTAAATCCTTCATAGAATGTAATGCTAATTAGACCAATAGATTAGGAAAATCAAATTCATAGATACCTGTTGAAAATTGGATCTGTACAACCCAACCCCGATTTACATTGCCATTTTTTACATTCATTGCCTGTATTTTCTCGTATTGGTAATATATAATTATAACAATTTATTTTAATTTTTGCATTGTATTCATAATGCAGCCCCACCTTACGAAGATCTGTAACAGGTATTAAAATTCCAATCTCAATTATGGTGATACTAAAATAAATATAAATGTATACATATGAGTTACAAATAGCATGCCACATAAAAATAGTTTTCCAAAGTTGTATTTACATTTAGAAAAACATGTATAAATACATATACATATATCTGATAATTTATGACAAGAATTTGTTTTATTTTTTTCAAACACAAATAGCGATGAAGTTACGTCTCCAAAAATTCATGGCAGCATGTATTTGTTCATGTCTGGTGATTTCAAGGATTGCTGCACTAAATTAAAAATAGGCCACCAATAAGCCTGATATGAAAATATAAATCATATATGCACCGAAATATTGGCACACCATGGCACTGCTATGTTGTATATCTACCCATAGGTAATAAATAATTGTTTTGTAAGCTCATTTTATAATTGATACCTAATTTTTACTCTTCATCTCAAGCGTAATCATTTTAAAATTTCGAATTTAGTACGACATTCCTAGATATCAAAAACTATATACCATTAGTTTCTTAGTTCCATATTTGTTTGTACACATGGTTCCATCAAGATGTGTTGTCAAATAATTGATTAACCAATTATCGCTGGCTTATCTTTAATCGTGAATGGCATTTATAATTAAATTCATGGTCTCACTCATTTAAAAACTACCTGACGCAGTCCCGTTTCCATAACATTGAGCTTCTCTTCTTTATACTTGTGTGCCATATTTGCTATTCATGGAAAGAAATTGAGTCATAATCATAAACAACTCGGAACAAATTAAAATAAAATAATTTAAAAACTAATATGCCAATAATCTAGAATCACATAATAATGTCAACGATGTACATTTGCAAAAGAATAGTACTAATAGCGGTATATCACCGGTGTGAGCTGCTCAATGGGTATTTCACGGCAGTCTGCAATCGAATCCACGCCAACGCAATTAGGTGGCCTTCAAAAGGCCTATTTTGTGTTGGCCTTAACAAAGACCTTTCTCCCTCAGGCGCCAGCCTACTTCTTCTCAGTCTTCTTGGGCAGCAGCACCGCCTGAATGTTGGGCAGCACACCACCCTGTGCGATGGTGACACCAGAGAGCAGTTTGTTCAGCTCCTCGTCGTTGCGGATGGCCAGCTGGAGGTGACGGGGGGATGATACGAGTCTTCTTGTTGTCGCGGGCGGCGTTGCCAGCCAGCTCGAGCACCTCAGCGGCGAGGTACTCCATGACGGCAGCCAGGTACACCGGGGCACCGGCACCGACGCGCTCGGCGTAGTTGCCCTTGCGGAGCAGACGGTGGATCCTGCCGACGGGAAACTGCAGTCCCGCCCGAGACGAGCGAGACTTGCTCTTTCCCTTAACCTTGCCTCCCTTGCCACGTCCAGACATGTTAGCGGATACTGAAGCCTCAGTGATTTCCCAACAATTTGGCCCCACCTGGCCAAGCCAAGTTAAGCAGGAGAACTAGTGTGGCCGTTCGGCCCGCTTCGT
>JAOTON010001696.1:0-304495 GCA_034440635.1 Lepas anatifera
TTCCCACAACACTGGGCAGTTTATGCACCCCCACTGCATCCAGGCTTTGCGAGAACAACGCATAAAATAAAATGATTTAAAAGTAAAACGCTCCCCTATACACTAGAGTGGTCGCGCCCCCAACTCGGATAAGATTTTTCCCCCTTGATAGCACTTTTTTTTGGTTGCGACACTGAATCATCACCGATCAATGAAGCAACAATTCCATGATTACCTATTTAAGCGGAGCAACACAAATTCGCCGGTCCTGGCAGCATCTCCAACAGATAATCACACAGTATTGCTGACTCATACCTGCCCTTCGTGACGGTGAGTTCAACGCGATCCGGTCAGCATATTGTGGTGTCGCTCCACAATGGAGCTTCCTGCTGAAGGTCGGACCATTTTTGGCAGATTTATCGAAGCTGGGGAGCCAGCCTGGCACACGTGAACAAGGAACTTCACTTCGCAGAATACCAATTCAGAACCAGCGTTTACAAATCGGCCATTAAGCATACATGACTGCCTGTTGCAGTCTGCTATGAATGAGTCAATTTGCCCTGGGACCCACATAACTCATATGGTTAACTCCAGCTTTGCGACACAATTTGGATTCCCTTCATGGTTTCGTGTCTTTTGGTTTGTCTTGCGGGGTTGTCTGACGGCTTCTAATGATTTCCCGATTATATAGCTTATCTATACATCTATGAGGGGAGTTGTCCATCCTCCTCACGCAATGGCCGGCCGGACCACAAAGTCGTCTGCCCGCCAAGGTCTCTCCGTTCCTGGTATCTCGTCTATAATCGCAAACACGAATGTGGCATCGAATGCCGCCTTTGTTTCTTAGCACCTGGTAACGTTTTTTGGCGATCTCCACTCGATTCGCACAAGTCCAGATGGTCTGTTACTACTGAATTACAAACGAAGCTTACGCTGTTGGCAAATGACTCTGTGCTTGGAGGTAAAGGATCCCGTGCGTGTTTTTTTTCTTATAAGCCAACATTTTTTTGCAAATCTTAGGATATAGTCTAGTACTTGTGTTTTGAGATGACCTTCATCATCCTTTCTGATGGCCTTCATCCTGCCCACAGCACTTTAGAAAATATGTTTTATTATTGCACAGCCGGGGGTCCACTGATTAAAAAGGGAATGTGGCAACTTGGCGTAGTTCCAGACTGTGGTGGCTTTAGGGGAAATTTTTGTTCGAAATAATGAATAAACATATTGTGCCAAATCGAAAACAACTGTGTCAAAAATGAAACGAATACAAATTATTTAGCTAAAAGAGGTTACCATTAGGAAGCAAACCAAACCAGTGAATGAATAAGCTCCTAGAAGAGCTAAATCAAGTTTTGAACTATAATACAAAAGCTCGTGGGAATAAAAAGCTGGGCTGTGACAAATATTTTCAGGTCAGGCGCATTCCACGTTCACTGGAGGTCACCAAAAGTAACACTTCCGCATGAGTTTGCGTTTATGCGTTTTGAACCAGAGAATAAGACACAATAATAAGTTTGACATTGTAAAGCCAATCATAGTCTATGAATTAGAAAGATTAAGAATTACAGTGAAAAAGGCCTTTTTACCTTAATCTAAATTCAAGGTCACTCTGAGATCTATAATGGCTAAGCTGCATATCATATGACTCCTTGGGTGAAGACAAACCCTAAGCTAATTTTTACACTAGTCCTGTTTAGAAGTGTTTGATTATTGACCGACTTGACATAACCAATCGTTTTGTTTCCCTCAGTTTTGAGTGGGGAAGGGGCGTGCAAGCATGGTGCCAAGTCTGAATTTGTGGGGTATGCTGCAGGACTTGGGTTCAGCTTTCTTCTGGACTGATTTTTCTTTCTTTATCGAGCGCCAAATTGAGTGTTGTATTTTTAACCCAGTCATTGTGGAGCTGAACGTACGCCTGCTTCGTTATGCTGGTCACGGCCAACCGTTTCGCGGTCTCTGTGACCTTTGACTTGATGCTATGGCTCGGTTCCAAATCTGTGGCGCAGATATGAAGAGAGAGAATCGCCTAAATTTGATCGCAGCGAATTGAGCAATGAAGTGCTCAGGCGGTCAGGCTCTCCCTACCTAGTCGATGGTCCTGAATCGGTGTTATTTTCAGGACTGTTCTGAGCCTAATGATTTGCTTTCAGCACCGTTCTGATCTATTCGTACCACCGCTGGTTCCCGAGATTGTAGGGGGTCCGATCTGACCTCCAAGGTGGTGTTTGGTACGAAAAGTGCCCAAGCGTTTGGAGGATTGAGGGCTGTCTATTGAAACAGGTTGCGCAAAGCATATCACCTTAGGCAGCCCAGTCAGTACCAGGGAAAGTACATATGCTGGTATCTAATATATATGAGTACACACATATGGTAGGTATGTTGCATATAGACAAGTAATGGTGGAGGCGCAAGCTAAATTTGTCCTGTACATACCAGTCGCATCAAAACACCTCATTAGCATTTTCCAAGCTATCGGTACGTTCTTTTTTAGCAATAAACCTTGCAAAGCATGCCAAAATCGTGCTAAATATGCCGACAACGTTGGGTTTACATTTCATTGCTACAAAACGCACCACTTGCAAATACAAAATTAGGAGCGAATCTCTGCCCCACTGCTGCCGCACTCTGCAAAAATGAAACTCCGAAGCTAAGACACGATCCGCAATGAAAAGGAGAATGGCTGTGTTGTCTGTCAGGGAAGTTTTATATACATATAAAAAAATATTTTATATATATTATATATTATATATATATATATATATATTCATTAACTGTGGCAGAATATCCAGTGTCGACTTTTTTCTTGGTGAGGCTTTCAACTATGCGGAGTAGTTGAAGTGGTGAAAGCCTCACCAAGAAAAAACAGCACTGTATATTCCGTCATAATTAATGAAACTTACCCGCGAATTTCAGCCCTCATCCTTCACTAATACATATATATATATATATATATATATATATATATATATATATATATATATATATATATATATATATATATATATATATACATGAAACTAGGATATCTTCGTGTCAATGTACAGTTCAAGTTCAATATGTGGGAAAATTTAATTGCACTGGACAGTTGCACGAAAATTCGATTATTTTATGACTACGGCTATGTATGAAACGAGCTACTGATGTGGCTAATGACGTGTGCTGATGGGGATACTGAAGCCACCAGTTTTCTTTTATATCCCCGTCTTTGAACAGTGCATTCCACCAAGCGTACTGTTTGACCTTGCTTCACCCCTAGTTTGGCTCCAAGAGTACATTAATCTGGCCATCGTCCGGTAGCAAAATTATTCAGCGAGCAAAATCTCCTGATAAGGTTGACGACTGAGATGGGAAGATTCAGCTCTTTACTTCTGAAGCGCCGGTGCCGAACTTGTTTCGCCGCGAGGGGCCAATCCAGCCCAATCGCTGATCAGATAAACCCTTCAGAGGCCCGGCCGCTAATCTAATAGAGAATGCGAGCGGCCGCAGAAGAGAAGTCAATCCTAGCTGAGCCACAAGTGCAAAACCATTGCAAAGCACGTGCAAAACATTTAAATAATGCAGGTGGATATTTGATTGGTATTGATTTGATTGATCGGCATAGTATTTTACTCGAATCTAATTAAAGCACCGTTTCGTTTCGTTATAAAACGGCAATCGCCTAATCCTTCAGATATGGAAAGACGAACCGTATTTGATACTTCATCTGATCTATCAGCACGGGCACCACCACGACGGGATAGGGGAGTAACTTTTGGATAGAAGTGTTTCCTTTTATATTTGGATCTAGTTACAGGCCTGCTAAGGAGGGCAAAGCTGTTGTAATATTAAATCTCTCGAATAAATAGCTGTGTATTCTTATCACTAGGCTATAGGTTTTCATCACTATAGTGATACTGGCAGACCAATAGTTCTGTTTCCCTCCGTTCAAAATATGGCTACTGCCCTGTCCACTAAGGAGGCAAATCTTAGTTCAGTCGTTGTAAACTGTGATATTTTAATTGGTTTGTCAATAGTTTTTTACCAAATGCTGTTCTGGCATGCAATAGGGAGATACATGTTTGTTGTACATATAAACTGCGTCCAAGCTGTTGCAAGTTCGGTTTTTGGAGTCGAAGTCTCACTGGAAGTCATCACTGAAGCCATGGTGGAAGATATCGGATATTTTTCCTCCCGGCAGAAGTGTTACCGTCAGATTGGAGGGTGCAGGCAGGGGACTCTGCAGTTCCGCTACCACTTAGTATCGGACAAATTTCTTATCCCAGCCCGTTTGAGTTTTATCAATATCATAAGCGGGTGATAACAATGAGGTCAAACCCAAGGATTTGTTATACCGCGGTAATTCTTATCGGCGAACAGGTAAGGTTTTATTAGCAGGCACTGCCACCCACTACCCCATACGTGTTGGTTGGTTGCAACATGGGAAGCTTGCAAAAGCTTCATGGGAAGGTTGAAAAAAATTACAGTGTATACAGTCGATTAACACGCGCATTGACGGGGCGGGTACCCGCCCTCTGGGTTTTTCGGAGATAGTAGAAAAACGACGGCGCTACGCGCCGCCGTACTTGGTATCCCTTTTTCTCATCATTTTTACAACTTCTGTGAAAATTTTAAGGTTAGGTCATCTCAGGTCAGGTCACCAGTACAGGTCAAGTGACCCGACCTCAAAAACAGTTTAAGATAGCATAAGTCGGAGCAGGGTGAACTTATCCGATTGAAACTCATATCACATAATGGCCCCACCGAGTTCTCTAACATATGTTCCGGTATTTTTGATATCGATGACCTAAGGTCAGTACGACGCATGACCTCTCCATTGGAAATACATGGGAAAAAATGGTTTTTACGGAATAACTCAGTAACGGATGGTGATAGAGCATTTATTTTAGCTGCATTAGACTCGCCTGGGCTTTTGCGGTTCTAATGATATGCATTTTATATAATTTGACCTGACCTGACCTCAGGTCAGGTCAAATCCTTATTTGACCTAGCAAGGTCAAATTATATATCATTCGATTCGGCTTGCTAAGAGGATTCATATAGTTCAAGTCGTTTTGCTCTATCTCTACTTGTTCAGATGTAATGCCCGAAAAACTGAATTTTACATGTTATCCCTATGACGGGCATGTTTTGACCTCTCGTGACCTTAAATGTGACCTGACAAAAAAATGGTTCAAATGTTTTCGATGGAGAAGTGGATGGGCAGCCCAACGCCGTTTACCGTTTTTCGCTACCTACCGTGGTTCTCAGATCTTAGGGGGCGGGTACCCGCCCCCGTCAATGCGAAGGTGGCTCAGACCCCCGTCAATGCGCGTGTTAATGTTGCTTGCGGGACCTAACATGGAAAGCACTTCTGACAGGAAACTAGCAGGAAGGAATTTCTTCCGACCGGAATTTCTTTTCAGGGTTATAACTTTCAAAGGACTGCTATTGAGAGCCCAGGCAAGTTACCCAACTGACTTAAGATTTGTTCAAAATATACCAATTATGGTGCAAATATATCTGCCTTTACAGCTGAGATAAGCCAAAGTTGGGTTCATTGACACGAGTAACGACCGAACGGCACTAACGGTGATGCAAAGCTATTATACACTCGAACACTGCTGGTGCTTGAGCAGTGAGAGTCACACGAGAGCTGATAGATGTTCCCGTCACATGTAGCTCAACCTCAGCAACGGTCTGCACTGTACAGCAGTATAGTACTGTACCAATAGCACTGTTCGTCTAAACAATGCTGATTGTCGAAAATATATATCCTACGAAATTGGCAATTTTGACTACAAGCTTCAGGGAGGTTTCCGAACACTTACACGATATTTATCGATGGCTTGTTACAATTCATGGTGTGTGAACACTGACAGTTTGAATGCCAGGGATAGATTCTTTGCGTCACTAGAATATTGTAGGCGTCTAGACCTGAGCGAGGCATCTGCAAGTGAAAACATCATTGGTGTCCCTGGCAGACGCCTCTTTGGGCCCAATCCAGCCATCACCAACCAGATAGAAGGCTCGATAGCTTTAGCTGTGACATCCGGGAGCCTAGCTGCGCATACGGGCTCTCCAGGCCTCGAACGGTGATGTCAAAAACCAAACCCAGACTAGGTATTCATGAAGACGGTCTTCCATAGAAACCCGGGCGTAAATATTGACAAAGTCTGCACCAAACTCCGTGAGGTTAAGCTCCCTCGTGAAACCAATGTTGGAAAGATAGGTCTACCAACCTGCAACAACAGTGTTTGAAAAACCCATTTCAGGCCTCCATTATGCAGCCCTGTCTCTGGAGATCAGGCACAATTATCCAGCAGGGACCACTATTGTTCAGAATTTTACTAAGCCCAGGGACCCACTCTGGAGATCCAATTTTCCTGGAAAGCTCAACCAGTTAAGGTCCTTTTTAATAGTAAGGCGGCGCGTAGCTTTCCTTTTTCCTATTTTTTAAATTTTGTAATTTTAGTTTATGTGGTGTAAGTGAACCTAAAAGTTTAAGATAGCATGTAGTAACTTATATTAAACTCATAACACATATGGCCCCACAGTTTTGATAGTTTATTTTATATCATCCTAGTAGTAGAACCTTCATTAAATAATGAAAAATGTTTTAAATAACTCAGTAACGATGATAAGTTTTTTTAGTGCATTAATCTGCTTTGTGTTTAATGATATGCATTTTATATATTACCTGACCTGAGTGTCAAATATTTATCTAGTAATTATATATATTATTTTTAAATTCATACAGTTTAAGTATTTTGTTATTTTACTTGTTATGAAATGCCCGAAAAACTTTTTACATGTTATCCCTATGACGGGCTTTTACCTTGTGACCTTAAATGTGACCTGACAAAAATGGTTAAATTTTTCATAGAAGTGGATGGCAGCCCAAGCCGTTTACCGTTTTTCCTACCTACCGTGTTCTCGATCTTGGGTGTAATGGGGTGCTGACCCCGTCGGCGTGTTAAAAATTTGTCTGAATCGCTTTGGATGCAGGAGGTGCCAGCATGAGATTTCATCTGGGTTTATCAATCAAAAACATCGTTTTTAAGTAGGTTCATGGTGATGATGTCCATATGAACGACGGCAGTGCAATTTTCTGCTCTTCTCCTCAGAGTTCAGCCGTCTTCAAAAATAGCTTATTTTCTTTGCAGGACAACTAGCATTGCACCGAAATGAAAACTTACCAGACTATGACATCACAGTGATCTCAGACATGATCCATCATGTGTCAATTGTAAATCGTAACTGACACCAAAACCAGCTCCAATAGGGTGATATTTCTAACACCTTATGGAACGACAGCACCGAAACAGCACAAAAAAGTAGCCAGCTACGCCACCAGTTGGATGACTCATGACACGGTTTCAACGGTTTATATCGAAACTCAGCTTAGAGATGACAGCTAATCAATTGAGCCCACAGAAAAACGCGGCAAGCATGTCGCCTACAAATACCTTGTTGAATTTACTCCTAACCTGCCTGGGGCCCAGCTCAAATCAATTTGTCACTCAGCTAGGAATGATAACATGGCCAGTGAGCTAAGCCCGCTAGAAATCCCTGTTTCGGAGGCGATGCACACTAAAAGTTGGCACAGCTCTACAACACGAATCTTACAGTGTCAGGGCAGCTATCTATTATAGGTCATACCTACCATCAAGTCAAGAGATTACATCAGATGAGTTATCTATCCTCCCTTACTGCAGTACCTCAGAATCACACATAAGCATAGAACAAATTCGCGTGCAGCAAGAGGGGTCAATGGGGTCAAAGTATGCAGGTAAAATTTTGAGAGAAAATGGACTCTCTCTCCCCCTGACCTAAGCATGAGTGACCTAGGTAAACATTTTGCTGTATATTGGTTAACCATATAGTGCACAAAAATCTGTATAACACACTTGTTCTGCAAATTTATCAACTTATCAAAAATCAGGATGTTATTGATCCGATTATTGCTTTTGATATTGTTATTGATTTAACTCCAGCCTAGGCTCGGCTTCAGGATTTTCCTACATTTAGTATCCACGCACGAAGTGAACACACAAACACTTCGTCTGTGAATAACAGGAGAGATGTTGTATTTAAAGTAAAAAGTGTTCTCTTTCAAAGAGAGAAGTACATACATTTGGTACACTCGCAGTAGACAAGGATGCTTAAGCACCCAGGAGGGTTAGAAAAATGTTTGTTCAGAGTTCTATGAGGGCTCTGGTGATGTACATACATATATACATACATATATTGTAGTCAGCTTTAATTGACCTACGACGAAATCTTCAAGGTCAAACAGGTAAAATCTGGGCTGTGCCAGGGACCAGTTGAAAAATGGTGTGATCATGCGGAAAAGTCTCAAGCTCACTGAAAGTGGCCCAAGTTAATGGATAAGTTGGATACAGTGTTCTTTGGAATTCGGGGGTCGATTTCGTTGAAAGTTATTGATCTAGACGTAATAACATAGTATACATTACATTAGATGACATAATCTGACTGAAGTTACTGGCCCAATAACCTTAAGAATGAGTGTATAACCTTGACCTGTGAATTTTGAATTTGATCTGCATGTGAGGTGGTCTTGGCATATCATCTATGTATGACGTTACCAATCGGTTCACAGCGCAGCTGCACTATTAGTACGACCAAGCCCATATGTCAATACCTTATTGACTGGTTTTCAATGTTTTCTCAAATCGACGTGCACATCAATTTTTTCCTTCCAAATGCAGTCAAGTGGCATTTTCTGGCTGCAAACGGAAAAAGAGGTAGGCGTGCTTCAGAACCCCTCCCCCCAATGTGCATGGCAAGGGTTTGTTCATATACATTATTTTCATTAGAATTTGGTGTTTCTTTTTCAAATAAGTCAGCAATCCGATCTTCCCAATAGTTTATATGCACCAGAGAGCCACAGCCAGACCAAGATGATTCTGTACCTTTAACAAATCTCTAACACCAGCCCGATCAGGTTACATACGATACTCACAATTCCATGATGAGGATGTACTGGTGCTCCGTTTCGAACACCTCGCGCAGCTGTACGATCCTGGGACAGCGCCGACAGTGCCGCAGCGCTGCCACCTCGTGCAGAATCTCCTGGTGGGCGTACAGACCCAGCCGCAGCTTGTGGCAGAACTTGGCGGCGTACTCGGCTCCCGAGCTTCTCAGCCGACACTTGTGCACGCTGGCCCACCGACCTCTGAGAACACAGAGCGGGGTAGGGTAGCTAGTAAGCTCTGTGACGCTTGGTCTCGCTCTCAGAGCTCAGAGGCTCCAGTGAACAGTCATAAGGATATTTGAACATACAGTGAGGTGGGATAGTTGATAGCTCTGTCACGATTGCATAGTGTCTGCTCTCAGAGCCCAGAGTCTCGTGTGAACAGACAGTGGGGTAGAACAAACAGTTCATATCTCAGTCATGCTACTAACGCAAACAACTTTATGTGTTTTTTCTTCTTTTTACTCAAGGTATCTTCTTATTTTCACAATACATTGCTTCCTGCTCTACTCTCTAGAAATGTGTTTGTGTGCAGTGAGCAAAGTCTTAAAAAAGAGAATCGACGAATCGCCCTAAAGCTTTCTTTTTCTGCTTCAATATTCAAATCAATAATACTATTGTCATTTTGCGTTGCATTTTTATTATGCTGCCTTCTTCGATGGCATAAAAATACTAATTTATAATAATATTTAGTCTTATCGACGAAAGAGTGAGCAGAAATGCATCATATATAAATATCACCAGCCGACACTGAAGGTATAGTTAGCAGGGCGTATCGCCGTGTAATTCTAGTTCATTTCAGCTGCAAGGATACCTCCTCTCTTTCCTGCGGTTAGGCCATCAGTCAGAATGTGGGCAGTGAATGTGACAGAGGATGGTCCGCTTTTCGCATAACCGCTAATTAAGATCATACTTGCTGGCGGTTAGCTGAGTGGACTGCAATCACAGACAGACATATTCATTTTCTGAAACGCCGTGCGCTCGTAAAGCCTGGGTGGTCCCCACATCACAGCAAGGAGACGCCACAGAGCCAGTTTCTGGCTGCACGAGCGAGATAAAATACGAATGTGCCTAAGATATGTCCTGATACCGGTGTTAGCTCTAGTGTCAATGTAAAATGTGAACACTTTGAATTCAGTTGGTGCAACTAGGTTTTTTGACAGCCTGGGTAATCTTTGATCTGTGCGCTACATTTCTTTCTAGAATATTAAGGCCAGGGAATCAACGGAACCAATTATCTAAGAATATATATCAAAATAGAATATATATCTAAGTTATTATTTGTGGCAAGTTCATGCAAATATTTCACCGCTTACTTGATGTGGCAGCTCATTTTATAAGAATACAAATTGCGTTGTCATTTTTTGGAACTGGTGGACAGCTATCTTAAAAGTAAGCCCATAAAAACTTGCATCATATATTTTGGGTGTAGTTGTGGTAGACATCATGTATACATACGCCCTTTGGCTCAATGTAATGTCACTGAGGCGGGCAAAGGTGCCTCACACGGAACGTCTTATGAAAAGCCCTTTAGTAAGTAAGTCAATGTAATGTCTGTGGTAACGCAATAACTCATGTGTGTCTGCAGAGTTGTTGTCTTAGTGCTTACCGGCCAAATGCGGATGTATGTACACTGATTGTGGAGCATGTTTCGTTCAATCCATGAATGTGCTGAGCCAGAATTCTGAGCATGCTAGTACACTTCACGGCAATACACTTCCCACACACCCTCAATCAGAAGCTACAAATACCTAAACGAATCAGGTGAAAGGAGCATGTTCTTGATCTGCAGCAGTGAACGGCTTGCTTGAAGCATGGCGCTTCTGCGCCTTTTCTAATCGAATTTCATGTCGTCCGAAATGTGGGTCGTGATAACTGTGACAGTTTTGTCCTCACCACAGCGCGCGCTGGGCAGGGGAAAACGTCGAACCATTTGCACACAAAGAGATGGTGTGACAGATTTGTTGTACGGAAACAGTGCCCTAAAAATTAATGCTCGTCCAGAAATTCCCAAGGCAACTTTTTTAGCTTGAACTTGGAAACGATTCAGTTAGGACTCTTCGACCATGAAAATGTTAGCTCCTACGAGCAGTGGCATTGAAATTAGGTGTTACCATTTATAAACTTTATTTTTCTTTTACTTGCATTAACAATTTTTCTCCTTAATCATTATATTTACTGAGGAGTACTAAAAACATCATAACATGAATAGTAAATAATGGGCATACGTTTGGGTCCTCATTGCCCCTCTGTGGGCCCAACAAGTGCTAACACCGGCATTCCACTGAATTTTATTTCGATTATTCATGCTTATTCGAAGAAAAACAAGGCAGTAATTGATTGGCGAACGAGTCTTCAGTCGCCAACAGAGCCGAGAACCATTAATCCTGCGTGCTTTTCCATGTTTCTGAGCGGCCGTAGATGGCGCCCGTGGCAGGACCTGGCGCGGTAGGACGTGTACTGGAGGTGACAGGACCACCGGCCCACAAGCCCTTTGTGAAGCTCAGGCCAACGCTTGACATTCGGATAAATTTAGGGACCCATTAGAATACACTGTTACCGTATTTGCATTTTAGAGAGGACTGCGTGAAGCGCAAAGCTCCGCCATCAGAATTTTAAGCGCTAAGGCTAGTCCCGCCATTCGTCCCATGAGGACACGGCCGTGCATGCTGCAGGGATGCTAGTAAATTTGTGCTATAGATGGATATCATGTATGTAAACAAGGGCCAGGATTTTTTATTGAGCCGAATCAAAAGTGAGCACGTAACTTTATCAAATTAGCACTCGTCCGTGCACTTATGTGGTTTAAGTGTTCGGGCCGAGACCTTCGCTGAGTAACTCACAGGCAAATGCGTTAAGTCATAATGAGTCTGCCGTGTTTCAAACACTTCCGTCATGAGCCAATTTCTCATCGTCTGATCAGCATCTTATCTTATCGATCTTTGCCCCGAAACGATATCACAGACCTATTAGCACATCGACCGAGCACACAGCCCATAATGCACGCTCTTAAATAAAGGATAATAATCAAGGTAATTACGGTGTTAGTTCATTCATGGCCTGGTCCATCCCTGGACATATTCGGGTTGTCAGACGAAACCTCGCCAGGAGGTGGAAAGCTATTGCAGTAATTGTACAAAGGTTTTGGGATTTGGAACTACAGATAAAATTTGATAGTAACTGTTAGGCAATATAACAATTTTATTTGAACAATTTAATAGCAGGGACGACTTATTTTCAGGAAACCATAATAGAAAGTGAGCGGCATCCAAAAGTTCTGTCGAAACCATGATCACGAGCGCCAAAGGATGATGAGCTCACCTCGCACTACGGAAAGCCTCTGACGCCTCCATCTGCTCAGACAGCCGCCCTCGCTCCCCAGCAAGCGGCAGCGGTCACGTGCCTTTCCCCGCTGGGGGCGGCCACGTCCGCGTTGTCATGGTACCCGCCCCGCGGGCGATCCGGGAGGTCGGATGTCGGTAGCGACTTCCTAGGGCCCATTATATATGCTCCCCGCGCGTGGTTCAGACGGCTTCGACCACGACACACGGACATCAGGTTGAAACATGATATTGAAATAAGGCACACTATTCATAACTCGTCAATGTTTCGATATAGATACAGTGACAGTGACTAATCTATTTCCCATGTATTTTCTATCTCTCCAGCCACAAATGTAGGTATTTCCGCTTTGTGTATTTTCTTGTGGGTGTATCTTATGGTTAATCAGGTCCACAGAGTCAGGCAGCAGCTTCCTTGAACAAAAGGCAGTTGGATTGACCGATCACCAGGGATCACTATGCGCGTCAGGCTTCGGTTGTTGGCACAGCTAATGGTCAGGTTCATTGCTGCAACAATGGGCCTATAACTCGACAAGATAGTGTAATCTACTGAGGAGGTGCGGCAGAAGGGGCGCCAGCAGGAAATGGTGACAGAGATGAACGCAGTGATACATTGCTGGTGACCTCTACCGGGGTATGAATGGTATGAATGCCTGTAGCTGACGTCCATTTCTTCAGATTCCTTTTTTGGTGTTCTAGGGTGTTGTCACTGGAACTTGAAGAGTTAATCAAATTGCATGCATGTGATGTGAGCTTTTGGTCCAAATCTGGGTTCAAATGCATTTCCATTGCGATTGTCGCTTTGGTAAAACAAACATATGCTGATGAAGTTTGCCTATAACATCACTGCAATCTTACAAACTTATTAAATCGTAAACATCTACAAAAAGTGTAATTTTTTTGAGATATCCATGTGTGCATGAGATATCTGTAATGAGATATCTACCATGAGACAACATGTGCCTGCACTAAAGCAGCCAAAGACTTTGGGTGGATATTTTGACGAAAAAGGAGAATCATCCTGATTATTACCTTGTAGTTTTATGTTTGCAAACTTCAACAGACTAGCGTGACACATAAGATATGAGACTTACACCTTACACTTGAAATTAAATGCATTTCTTTTGTCAGTCACTTCAGTAAAAAATATAATCTAATTAACAGCCACAGCTGGGACAAGTTCCTGTTTTCATAAATGACCATTGCCCCTCCCTTATTTGCGTTTGCTCGTCTCTCTTCCCCCGCTCTCTCTCTCTCTCTCTCTCTCTCTCTCTCTCTCTCTCTTTCTTTCTCTGTATCTTTCTCTCTTACTCTTAAAGCTTTCTGCACATGTGTTAAAGAAAAACGATAAAAAAGTTATCATCACAGAGCAGCGCTGTCTTATAGACAGAATGACTATATGCATGACTCATCAAACCGGCTTTGCTGTCCTCTCAGCCATTTGTTTTGAATGTGGAGCCGTCAGATAATGGAGCATTGCATGACGCGCAAGTCTCGAGCTGTGCGCCACAAACGTCTCGACACTGACGAGCGCCATGTTTTGCCTTCGAGACAGCGGGTATCCGCAGACAGTGTGTCTGTACTGAGGAGAAAATTGGAGAGCGCTGAGGTAGGTATGCGTGTCCGCACGCAGAGATTCCAGGAGATAGGATAACAACATGTTAGAGGCATGACCATGTTATCCACCACAAGGTGATGTTTCAATATCTAGTTAAGACTGTCACTAGCACCCGGAAGTGTTTGCCACACTGCGGCGCGCATTTTAAAGCGGCAACAAGATATTTAAACAGAGATATTGAGTTGTACTTGGATCAAGCAGTGAAAACATGACTGGGTTGACTAAATACCCATAACCCGAAAAGGAAAAATACAAGAAAAGATTAAATGCACTTTTGCATTAAAACATAATTTTTGCCAGACCACTGCTCACAACTATGCCAACATATTCCAGCAACTATTTTAGAGGAAAGAGTCCAGCAAATACGGAAATAAACGGAGTTTATTCAAGTAGCACGCAGGTCCTGGCACTAAAATCCTTTGGCTTGGTATTCACGATAAATCTTAATATATCAAGTTTTTTAGCAAAGCAAAGCAAAAATAACTTGTTTTTGCACTTCATTTATAAACGAACTTTGTATATTTTGTTCGAATGTTCCGTACCAAGCACATTGTACAGTGGGTAAATTTGTTATTTATGCATCAGGCAGGATAGGCCAGATTAAATGGGGACATTTTCTCTCCGCTGAAACCAGTAAAAATATGGGGCTTAGTGAAACATAACCCGTTACTCCTGTATTTATCGTGGTCCTATTACAACCAGAAAATCTTTGTGTATCTTTTTTGTCATCAGTTGCGAAGATTTCCAGGATGCTAAGGCGATTTCTAACTGATATCGTAATGAGCATGACGCGATGAAAAAATGATAAGCATGAAGTTAGTTCCTATTCCTCCCAGACACGGCCAAATTATTTGTGACACAGAACAGGAGGAAAACAGGAAGCTAAAATTTTGTATGGTTGAAACGTTTTCATGAAAATGCAAGGAGGATACGTATTATCATAATTTCAGAAGCACAGTCAACTTTATTTACGGACAAGTAATCTGCGAAGGAATTTGTTCTTTGCATTATTCGAATATTTGTATGGTTTGTGGTCATTCTACTAAATGCACATTCCAGCATGGTGCCTACAAATTTATTGATAACAAATTCAGTAACTTAAAGCATTTTGAGCAGACAACGATCTCTTGAGCCCGAAAATTTAAACACAACATTTCTGAGTGAGTGTGAAAATAGTGGTTTAAAATGTCACGCCGACATGGGCGGTAAAAATATCAATTCCAATCTATCGAAGAGTCGAGATGTGGGACACATGAGGTTTTATGGATGTTGCCAACATCTTCTTTGAACTGGTGCTGTCGTCTGGGAGCTGAGCGTGCATTCATCACCAGGATCGGCGTTTCTCCTTTGCTGCATGGCTGACTTCACCACTTAATTGGTCCTTGTGTAAAGATCACTCTGCCATGTAAGGCTGTCATAACAGTAATGGCTTTAGGCTTAGGAAAACAAATGTGCAAAAAGGCGTTTGGTCGGTGTTGCAAAATATTTCACTATAGCTGAGAGGTTGAAACCAAAGGCGCAGAAAGCATGCAGGCTGGCACAAATTTAATGCGACAAGTGCCTGCTCTGCCACTCAGGGCTGGAATCTGTAGTAGCATGTTTGTATGCTATTTTCCATCAACTTATTACGATCATGGGCAGTGACGGATCCATGGCGCAAAAAGACGAATGGCACACATTTAATGCGACACACTAAAAATACTTTAACATAACCATGTTTTTGCACTCCCCCCTCCCATTGTGAATATCTGCTGGGTCATGGACGTAATATTATGTCTATGGGCCAATTAGTTTAGAGGTAATACAATTATCATAATGGGAAGATCCCCCATGAGGAAGATCGTATTAAACTCCATGCACATCAGGTTTCTTGGTGTGCTATTTCTAGGCTTCACAGACTTGGTTCAGTAGACTCTTTGTAATCGTATCTACACACGCAGTTAGAACTTTTTCTTTCATTGTTGCTGCGCCGTTTACGTAGATTTGCTGCCCAGTTGTTTTTAGTAGTTTTTAGATGTGCCGAATACTAGCTCAGGGAATAGGAGCCGCTAAATGGAAGATACTTAAAGTGCAACTGTGATTTTCCTTACGAAATAATACATGGTTGGTTAGAAAAGTGCGTTATCGTTTGTTTTACTGGTAATGCTTACAATATATTCTTGCGATAATATGATTTTACCATTTTTGTGATAGCAATTTACCTGACACATATCAGGTTTCTTACCTGGTACTAACTGCCAACTACCACCATTGGGTCGTATGTTAAAAACTGGCAATTGTGCCTGCGAAATACAGGTGTGCTGTTAGAGGGGGGGCTACAATTTTAGTAGCAACGGAACAAATTACATATATTAAATCACTAACCGCGCGCAGTGCAATTGAGAAAAAGGGCTACTAAACTAAGATAAAAGCTGCGCGCTAAAATCTGTATTTCGATAACATATTTTTGAGTATCGACCCTGCAGCCAAAATGTATATTTTGTCACAGCCATACACCTCGCAGTGGCGCAAATGTGCCACCTACCCCAGTAGTTGCGTTGGCCAGTTTCTGCAGCCCCGGTTGAAGCATTTCGATAACTCCTTGGTGATATAAATGGCTCAGAGAGCCAGTCCATGAGCTAGACGGGGTCAAACCGGGTTTTGGGGTTATACAACTTCAAGCATTTTCTTCAAGAACAACACCAGGATCAGCTTGAAAAGGAGCAGTGACCTTCAATCGCTTGACTGAAATTCCCTGATCCGAGCACGCAACTTCTCGCAAAATGAAGAACATTTGAAGGGCCAAGGCCACGTGACTTCCTTCCATAGTGCGCCGAGGCAACGTATTTCCTGTTTCACCGCCCCCCGCAGACTTCCCAGCACTATAGCCGGAAGTTTACGCGCCAGCGTGCGTATATCTGGCTTAGGTCGTGGCTGCGGCAGGCTAATCGCTTAACGCCAGGAAACTAAAGTCAGGCGGCAATCTCGGAGGCCTCAGAAAAACATGTGTTATCAGAGATGCATGATCACGGCGGTACACTCTGTTTAGGCAGCCACGGTAGACGAAACCTGCTTGTGATCGCTGGAAGAGATCACGTTTTCTGTTCAATTAACCCTCGCCCCGGTGGGATGGGGGTTGTTTGTACACACCTCGTCGGGATTTTCCGGCGGCACGAAAAAACAGCAGCGCGAAGTGCCGCCGTACTTGCCACACCCTATTCATGATCAATTCTGCAGCTCTGCCCAAAATTTTAAGGTTTGGTCATCTCAGGTCAGGTCACCGATAGAGGTCAAGTGACCTCACCTCCAAAAATGATTAAGGTGGCATAAGTAAAAAATGGGTGAATCTATAGGATTGAAACTTATACCACATAATGGGTTCAACGAGTAATACAACACATATTCTGGGATTTTTTCATATCGATGACCTAGGTTAAGTACGGATCATGACCTCTCCATTGGAAATTCATGAGGAAAACAGGAATTGGGCTTATATATATATATATATATATATATATATATCGAAGAGTTTGTTTTTATTAGGATGTACAATGCTCAGAAATCGAAAAAGGAATAAACTTGCTATAAGTGACATTTATTGGACCGGTTTCGTATCTCAACAGAAACATCATCAGCAATAAGTAGATAGTAGAAATTAAGTTCAAGGAGGCATAATTGCCGAAGGCATACCTAAATATAATACAGTACATAAAACACACGGATTACAGTTCAAATACAAAACACAACACAGAAGCGGCTGCACTTTTAAAAGGTTCTTCCTATTTCAACTACTGTACAATGTTTAAGGTAAAGGCTGAGCTAGTATTGTTTAGAACTGGTTTAATTTCATGTATATGAAGTGATTCTAAAACTCAATCATTTCTGATGAAACTTACAAAAGCTTACATGTGTCAGGCTCCACTCCGGGAATTCTGTATGGCCTCCCAAGATCCATAAGCCAAGTATCCCGTTGCGCCCCATTTTTTCAGCCTGTGGAACTCCTGTATATAAACTTGCTAAGTACCTAGTCCTATTTTGGCCCCAATAACTGTAAATGAATTCTCCATAAAGAACAGTTTCCAGTTTGCTCAAGATATACGTAATATAGAACTCAAACCGGGCATGGTACTTGCCAGCTTCGATGTCGAAAACTTGTTCACCAATATACCTGTCCATGAAACTATAGATATAGCTGTTAATTCTTTGTTCAAAACTGTTCCCAAGTGTCCGGCATACCCAAAAACTTTTCCACTCAATCTTAGAAATGGCTGTCAAAAGCTCCTATTTTCTCTTCAACGGACAACTATTCAAACAGAAGGAAGTAGGGATGGGACTACCCTAGGTCCGTCCTTTGCAAATATATTCTTATGTCACCATGAAGCACGTTGGCTTGAAAACTGCCCTCGGAATTCCGTCCAAAATATTATAGGAGATATGTTGACGATACGTTTGTGATATTTCAGAAAGAGACCCATGCTAATAAATTCCTAGACTATCTAAATAGTCAACATCCGAAAATGAAGTTCACTAAAGAAGTTGAAAAGATGGGTGTATCCCCTTTCTTGACATCCGAATTAAAGAAAGGTAAGAATCTCGAGACCTCTGTCTTTAGAAAGACGAGTTTTACTGGGCTGGGAACTAGTTTCTTTAGTTTTATTCCCTCGGTGATAAAACGTCCATCATTAAGTCTGCCATCTTCCGTGCCTTCATGCTCAGCTCTAGCTTCAAGAACTTTGATTGCGAACTTAATTTTCTAAAAGTTTTTCTCCAGTAATGGCTTCCCTCTTCACATGGTAAATACGGCCATAAAGAGTTTCCTTGACAAACGGTACGCCAACCCTCCTCAAAAGTTAAGTGTTCCAAAACTCGTGAAATATTTTGTCCTCCCCTATTTCGGTAAACAGTCATTGAACATGCAAAAGGAATTGACTTCAATTTTAGCAAAGTTTTACCCCTTTCTGGACCCAAAGATAGTGCTAAAAAACAGCTTCACTATTGGTTCATTTTTTCGGTTTAAAGATTTGATTCCGAAAGATTGCCTTTCTGGAGTAGTGTACAAATACAGTTGCGCTTCTTGCCAAGCGTCGTACGTTGGGTCTACTCAGCGTAGTTTGATCTCCAGAGTTAGGCAACACCAGGAATTTCAGAAAGAACTAAAAAATGTTAACAACTCCAGATTCTTCGGCAATCAGAGACCACTCTTTTGAGTGTGATACACCCATAACCTTAGATCAATTCACGGTAGTAAATAGAAGCTCATCTAACATTGACCTCAGAATTTTAGAATCACTTCATATACATGAAATTAAACCAGTTCTAAACAATACTAGCTCGGCCTTTACCTTAAACATTGTACAGTAGTTGAAATAGGAAGAACCTTTTTAAAAAGTGCAGCCGCTTCTGTGTTGTGTTTTGTATTTGAACTTAATCCGTGTTTTTATGTACTGTATTATATTTAGGTATGCCTTGGCAATTATGCCTCCTTGAACTTAATTTCTACTATCTACTTATTGCTGATGATGTTTCTTTGAGATACGAAACCGGTCCAATAAATTCACTTATAGCATTTATTTTTTTCATTTCTAGCATATATATATATATATATATATATATATATATATATATATATATATATATACGTATTGTACCTGGATACAACTGCGAATACCTTCATATTCTCCAAATCGTAATACCCTGGGCCCCTTTCCAAATTATTGTTGCAACTTTTGACCTGTAACCTTTGAGAGGTCATCTGGGGCTACTTAAGCAGGTTTCAGACTTAGGCCAATTAACTTTGCAGAACGTGATGATAAAGATTTTATTTTGATACCATTACGTTTGGATTGCTATTGCAAGTCAATTGATATGCATATTGACTATGCTAGGTAAGAAAGTGACCTTGACCTGACCTTAGGTGCCAAATGACCAAATGATGCCTAAACAAATATTCTAACTTTACTCTGTCAGACGCTAGAGCCCGGGAACTCTTCACTAGCATGCCACCTTCTTTGACCCGTCATGACCTCAATATTGACCTGAGCCAAAAAAGTGACTCATGTAGTTTCTTCATGAATTTGTAAGAACTATCCAACAAAATTCACGTTTTTTCGCCATCCTGCATAAGGGTCGAGTTCATGTGGGGTGTTTGAACACCCTCTCCCACCAGGGCGAAGGTGGCTCGGAGGCCCAACGGGGCGGGTGTTCATTATTTTCATAATCAATAACGGTTCGCTAAATATGTTATCAACATTTCATCGCATACTAAGTTTCAAGGACAATTCTAGAAGGCAATTGGCTTGATTGTCTTTTTAAGCGCAAATGCCAATTACTAAGGATCAGGGCGTGTGTAGCAATAATCTTTGTAGTTGGAAAACGCGGCAATACTAGCAGATCAGCAACCCTGTAGGTCTATTCACAAATGTTCTTAACAATGTTCATGATCCAGTATCGCCCACTCCAAAATCATTTGATGGACGTTTCAAAAATTGTTTTGAACAATTGAATTAAATGGTTCGGGGTCTACATACATAGCCAGTGCTGAAAACATAACTTATTGACCAGTAGTTGTGTGTGGTAAAACAATGAAATAATGAACGGTGAATCGAACCCGTTCTAGGGTTTTTCCAGAACCACAAATGGCTAGCTCTTGTGTGCATTCGCAGCCAAGTAACATCCCACTGATTCCCTCGGACACAAAGGTTCTGGGGGATGGCATCTACATATTTTGTTTGCTGTACATTTACATACCTTTTTATTCTAGGCCGAACCAAGAGAGGAGATAAAATGTAGGATTTCACGTGAACAGCTACTTTATATTTTTCCCCAAGCTCCTGGTCATTGTTTTACAAGCAGGTCTGCTAGTAAGCGTCACTGACACTACTCCCTAGACTTCAGTAGTTTCAGACAAGACGCTGGTAGGGTAGGGAATGTACCGGCGAGGCAAGGCCCTGGTACGGGGGTCGGATTATTTAAATCCTTTATTGAAGTTTTGTCCGATGCTTAAGTCATGAGAACTGTTTTGTATGATTCTCGTAATTAAGATGATTAGGGATCGGGTTTTACAAATCCTCTGTCCTTGACTGTCACCACGGGAGGCAAACTGTCACCTTTCATGAGGCAAACTGTACATAAGTAAGTGGATTTCAATATCAGTAAAACAATGACCTTGGCCTGACAGAAATGCAATACTCAAAGACCCATTATTTATGTTCTAATAAGTTGTTTAAAAGCCCGAATTTTTTGCCAAAAACATAAGATTAAGTTATTTATAAATCACGAGCCAGCACGTTTCCTACATTGGACTCAGAGCGTCCGCACTTTCCGGGCGTTAGACACGTAAGTACCCGGAAGCAGCACCGTACCATCTCTATTACATGAAGACTACCAATCGCGGGCTGTTCTAGTTAGCTCAGTGAGGATCATCGATAGTCCTTACCGCGGGGGTTCTACTGAAGCGTCAGGGTCACTTGGCCTGCCAGCACCTTAGAGGCGCGGATAGGGAATATCAATAGGGCCGGGAGCTCGGCAGTGAGATGGTGCCGGAACGATGTTGGCATGAGATGTTTATGTAGCGTACTCACGAACATAATTTATTATACCTATTTTGAGTCACCGTATCAGCACAAAATAATATTTGTTGAAATAACAATTGTTAGCCTATTTATTTTCAAACAATGGTTTTTCCACAACTGCACAGACGAGCACTATAAAAGTCGAGTAACAGCCATAAACAACAAGATCATGTCGTGTTGTCATGGTGAATCACAGATATCACCCGACAGCAGAGATGTGGCATTTAGTAGAAAAGATGACAAATCGGTTGCAGATATGTCTCGTAGCAGAGAAACCGTTTGCGGTAGAAGTTTCCATGGCATTGCAGGAGCAGATGAGGTGGCAGTTGCCAAGCGGTACGTCATAACCAATTTTTTGGAAAGGAGTCATTCTCTGGGGGTCCCCAGATCCCTAAGCTTGAACCATGACTGTTAAGCAAGACAGCTTTCAAACATCCTCCTTCGATTTAAGAATGACAGATACCTAGCACTCTACCTTCAGCATACTGGTATGTGTCTTGATTCGAGGGCAAGATTCTTTATCTTCATGCACGCAACATACAGAACGGATTTTCCAAAAACACTGTCTATGGAAAATCCTAGAAAGAGGAGGCCAGAAAAAGTATCTTCTGTGGACCTTGCCTCCAACAGAGCTAAAGGATTCATAAAAATAAATCAAAATATGCGCAACATCATTATTTGTTTCTATTGGGAGCATGGGTGGATCCAGGATCAGCTTGGGGAAACCCACGTTTGCGGGGGGGCTAGATTGAGAAAAGCGTGAAAACATGGTACTTCAAAACAGCCAAAATTTGGCCCTTTTGAGGGGACCAAAAGATACTATTTTAGGCTTTGGTGGGGGCCACGGCCCCTTTCGTCACCCCTTGCATCCACCAGTGATTGGGAGTCTTAATTATCCGGAGGAGGTGTGTAAATAGGCGCAGCCACAAAATTGGCAACATGATAATTATATAACAGTGGTTGACAGGTATTATCACTTAAACCCTGTGCTGTGTTGGTTTAAGTGAGGATAACTATACTTGCTTTGTTAAAAGCTTCTGACGACTAGCCCTATTTTTTTATAAATCGGTACCTCATCAGTTTTATCTTCGGGGCCGTATAGTCATCAAACCGTTGAAAAGGGGGTCATCGTACCGCGAGGTCTAGATACCACTACCCTTAGAACCCTGGTTTACATTGGACCGCGGGCAAAATGGTTTGTTTGGTCGTGGATATCACAGTAAAGACAACGCTCGAACCACGAATGTTTCTGAATGCGCGTTTCTGACACTATAAAACCAATTATCCAGGAACTACACACTGCCAATGCACGGGCAACTTCCGTGAGGCTGCAGTTCAATGGCGTTCGGCGGTTCCAATGGCCCATGACGTCATCTGTTTCCAAATCGATGACGTCGCCTGCCCATAGGATGTACTATCCGTACATGGTGCGTCCCGCATACATATTGCAAAATGTATCGGGACGTGCTGGGCATACCGAGGTCCGAGTCCGAGGCGTAGCAAGGACAATGGAACTGATATCGACAGACCAACAATACATTAAATGGTAATCCATACACGCCATTAGTAAGTAATGGGTTGTTGCAACAACAGGGTTTCACCAGCAATAGCATACAAAGTTTCACGACTGAAAACAACAATGCCAGGAATTGACAAGTCAATAGAGATCTCGAGACTTTAATGGAAATGAGAACTTACCACACCCCACCATTACTATCATAATTTACGTTTTAAGTTTTACATTCACGATTTGTTGTATTAATTGTGTCGTTTTAAAATGGGATAAACATACGCTATGTAGCTCTGACTTTCTAACCTAAGAATCATGGAAAAGAGCAAAATTTAGCATTAGTTGAAGTGTCAAACACAACGAGAGCATGTTGTCATTGGGTAAAACGGACAATTAAAGTAAAGCTTAACATTTGCACTGGAGAGGGGCCTCGGACGCCCCACCTATTTTTCTGGGATGGCTGGAGAATTGCTCGTAGCCAAAAAACGATACTCGACCAAATTTGAGACAGTTCTACAGCACGTGGATCAGTGAAATAATTTTGAAAATTGATCGAGCACTTTTTGATTTGCATGCCTTCAAAATCAGACCTACATTTTACCATCACCACCATCGCGCGGTTGAACCAGTTTGCTTGCATTGGAGACCGAGTGGTGACGTCACAATGTCATATAAACAGAATGATATGTCCACAGGTCAAGGTCATAACAGCCCTTTCAAGGTCATTGGCCCCAGTGCTTCCGGTCAAATGACGGGACCTCGTCTGACGCATATTATGCTATGTCATAGTTAAGGAAACTAAATGTAAATTTCAAGGTCAAAAGTCATGGGTAAAGGTCAATCCTCATTTTCCACCCGATGGTTGCTATGGTGTTAGTTAAAGTGTACATTATAGGGAGTAGACCATAGTGCAACGTCATATGTCAATGATATTGAATGACCTTTCACCCCAAATATTTAGAAATTATCCTTTGCAACCTTTCCTCTATGAACCTGGTTCAACTTTAGCATGCACCCGTCTTTTTTCGCCGTGCAATTACGGCATTTTCCAATAGGTCCCCAGCACGGCCAAGATTTGACCTTCATGACCTCGTTTAACCTTGACGATATTGACCTAGGGCAATGAAAATTGGGTATGATGTAGATCACCATAGCCCCCCACCCAGCCTCTAACCGGTCTGTTTTATAAGTCTCTCATTTTCCGAGATCTCAGGGAGCCTACCGGACCCCTTCTCGTGCGCGCTAGTGGCAGACCTCAGTAGTACCCCCTCAAGTTCTTGGAAACCAAGAGAGTTAGAAAATCGCACATTTGGAGGGCTTGTGGAGGCTATGGTGGTATACGTTGGTAACACTTTTATTGACCTAGGTCAATATCTTTCAGGTCAAGCGAGTTCGTAAATATTAAATCCGGGCCGTTCTGAGGACCTATGGGAAATCCTGTGATTAGCTATGGCAACAACCGGTAATCCACTGAAAGCGGACCAAGATTATCGAGGAGATGAGGTCCCAGAAAATTTTCTCTTAAATTTTGTGGTTAGAGTTATTCAAGGTCATTGACATATGATACGATATATTTCCAATAATATATGTTCGATAACGTACAATATAAACGACACTACAGCAGCCGTTGGGCGAAAATTGAGGGTTTGATCTTGACCAATGACCTTTTGAATTTGACTTGCGACCTTGACTTTAGCATTAAGTAGCCTTAACAATGATGTCACAGCATAAAATACGTCATTCCTAGTAACGCCATCTGAACGAGGGCACTCATAGTCAGTGACTGAAAATTCTAGTATGACCTTGACCTGTAACCTTTCACCTTATTCTTCATATAAGGTAGCCTTGAAATATTATCCCGATTATATGACAACGTTGCGTTACCACTCGGTCTACAGTGCAGGCAAACTGGTGTGACCTCGCGATAGTTGCTATCTCAAAATATGTATATCTGACTTTGAAAGCATATAATTCAACACTTACTTAACCAATTTTCACTATTACTTCGCCAATTTACGCGTCCTTTGCTTCTCTCAAATCTAGCTAAGTTTTGTGTTCCGGCTACGAACGGTTCTCCAGCCTCTTTGGAAAAATAGTGAGGGGCAGGGGCACCTTAGGACCTGCTCAACTCCACGTCATAAGTCCAGCTAAATAACTTGGTTGAGGTAAACAGTGATAATTGCTTTGAATCCATTCCACCAATAAATCATTACGTTACACCTCTGATGCTGACATAATACAGATGTCCATCCATGGGTCAAAAGAATGCTACCTGTGGGCCTTTCCTCATACCTGTGGAATACTGAATGAAATCACTACACGCCAAAGTTAGGCTGGATAAAAAATAGCATTGAAGCAACAATCATCAGACAAAGCAGGATTCGGCAGCGCTTACTACAGTCTTACCCAGAGGAAAACCGCACTGTCACTTTTCAGAATAGTCGGAATGATGCATTGGAGCAAAAATTCAGCGCGTGTAAGATACTTTTAGTCGGTTCGAAACGTAAAGATTTTGAAGAATTTTCCGCAATATACGATGGTCAAACAGTTTTCCTCCGTTGAGCCAATGGTGTAACCAAGTTACATTTAACACAGGTACATTAGTTCACGAGAAGCATGTACCCAAACTATGATCTTTTATATTTCAAAGATAGGAAATAACTTATAACCGTATGCTGTATTTCTACTTAACGTTAATAATGGATTAATAAACATGCATTTATTTTGTTTCCATATATTTTTGGTCTATATTGATATTAAGTATTTTTTAATACGTCACATATTCACGGGAAGCGAAACGCGATTTTTAACGCTCTGCGCAATTATTGAATGATCTGCACCAATAACTGAAATATTCCTCCAATATGGCTGCAATGTTATGAAAGGACCTGGTTCCTCCCTTACAAAGACCCGAAAAACTTAGGCTATGTTCAAATCACGTCCTGGTCGAGAGGGATTGAATGACGTTGTTGTTTTTATTTCCATCGAATGCCTATTTTTGCCAATACTTTGCATCCGGTAGCCTTAGGAATTTTTGTACAAATGTAAAACAAACTTCAGTAAGGTTGCAGTTACTTTTCCATCATCTAATATCCACGCCCAAGAAATTTTGAAAATGTTGTTAACATGTCGGCTAAATCCATCGAAATTGCAGCCAGCTAAAACTGGGTAGGTAGGCAACTGAACATATTGCGCTCTCATTTTTGGAGCACTGTTTATACGTTCTCACTCGGATGGACCAATAACGACACAACAAATTCACAGCTTGACCCAGGCAGGCACAAGGGGAAATCATTTACAACCTTCAGCTCCAGCGAGAGCTATCGAAATTGGATCAAGATTAAAGCTTCTTCCCAATGGCTTATGTTTATATCTCAGGAATGTCTTATATAAATTGGGCCAGCTTTTGAACCTTTTACAGGCTGTACATGCATGATGTCCCTTTTTGGAAGGGTTTCCAACCCCCGTCTCCATGTTATGGCGTCTTCCCCCAGCATGGCGTCACTTTTGCGCTGATCCCCATGTCTCACAGTCAGTATCATTTAACACATGAGATTACAGACACTTAAAAATGATATCGCTATAAAAAAATCTGTATGTTGCAGTCATATGACGTTTTACGACGACTAGGCACGACATTGATGAACTAGTGCCTGACATTTCAAGCCACTGCCTCCCTAAAGGAAACAGCATACCTTCAGGTCTCAGGCACCTCCACCTTCCCCGAAAACCTCAATTAGAACTTAACAGTGAAAAAATATCCGCTGGAAAAAGCCCACCCCGTGTCAGAGCACTACCCTTTTCGGCCAACCACCCTCCGCCATGACCACCTCATGGCACCTCATTTTTCGGTCAACCCCGTCCCTCCTCAGCGGGTGACGCCATTCATGAACAGTCCCTAATATGTCAGTAGCTGCTGTGGACAGGCCCAAAGGTGATCCAGACCGCTGAAGTGAAGTCTTAAATCGTCGCTAGCGATAAATAAACTGCATAACGCATTATCAATATACATTTGGTGCCTTCTACATGAGCATATGAATATGGTTGCAATGATGCCTTCACAAACATGATCTGGTGTACCATTCCTCACATAACCTCGCAATTTATACCACATATTCGCTGTACCATTTTTCTAAAGATAGCATGCTATATGAGGGCGATCACGATCACGGTCTACTTCTGCATTTGTTTAGATATAAGTGCCACAGAAAATGATGGACGAGATGGTTTAATGACCCTTACCGAGACTGCTATTACCAGGTCTGGCCACAATAGGGCATTGAAAATTAGCCATGATTCAGTTCAGTACGTTTCTAGCCTGGCAACAACTTCGCCACACTTCGATCAGCTACCGTCGCTTATTTATGCATTCTCTCAGCACGAGAACTCGCCAAAGAAGAAAGCTCGGTGTTTCCTTCGACGGCCGTGCCTCGTATTGTGGGTATCAATCGCCGCCGTTGTGAAATCCATGTCGTCGCCGACTGATGGATCATTCAGGGGTGCACCGGTCACTCATTAACACACGGCAGGGATCCGAGCAGCACCCACACTTAGAGGTGAAAAGTGTGCCAGAAACGCCACACAAGATAGTTCCAGGGCCCCGAAATCTGACTTGCTTTACTTACCATGATGACTTCTAGCCATAGCCGTCACTGTGGCATGACTAGGATTCGCTACGCATTTGTTCCATCTTTGGCATTGTTTTCGCTGTTCTATCAGGTACGTGCGTTTTCCATATACCAGACAGAAGGCACGTCCCGCCGGAGCTGTCGCAACACGGACCTCCGACCGTGATCGTCTGTTGGTTACAGAGAACAGCTGCTGAGCCGTCGGGCCCGATGAGACGCTGTTGGCAGGCCCTGTTACTAAGGCGAATCAACTTCTGAGCTGTGATTGGTGTGGTGAACGGATACATCTGCGCCAGGCAGTGGTTTGAGCTCTCGACACGCTATTCACCTATATCAAGTTGTATAGCCTCAGACATATTTCTAATTGTTTCAGAGATGAACGAAACATAAAATGAATATATATGAAGATTAGGAGTCTATCCGGAAATTGTTCATAAACCTGAGCAGTTATTCAAACTATAATAGTAATAGTAACATTCCACTAAAATACAGATAATGCTTTCTCTCAGCTCAGCTGGCGTAAGATCAAAACTAGTAAAAATATTCCACGTGTTTTTTTACATGTTTACATTTAAATACACATACACTCGCCCAGTACTGAGCTTTAAAAAGCTTCATAAATTCAGAAGATATTCACCAGGTGTAATGAAACTTTCATGAAGCTATATCTATCAAAGCCCAAACGTCAGTGTGTCTTGATCCTCCTGTTTAGAAATTTAACTCCCTACTGTTTTTTGATTTGTTGATAAGCAACCTGAAACTGAATTCAGTTCAAATTTGAGCGGTTGGACTTTAAAAGCCGAAACAGATTAATCTATTCGATAAATGCACTGCTTTGGTATCCTGTCAACCAGTGAGTTGGGGAGTTTATATCAATTAGACTATAGCCTTTTGGTGGGTTTATATGAGCACATTAAAATTCAGTTAACATGCGCCCCGCTGGGTCCCTGGCATGACGAGCTCCGCTGGGGGCGTTTTTCGCCCCCCTCCGTATCTCATTCCCCACGAAATATAAAGGAAAATCACGGGAGGATTTCGAAAGCTCTTGACAGGACAAATATATTTAATACGAATAATTTTTATGTCGGGTCAATATTGAGGTTAGCATAGGTCAAAGAAGGTTCCATAGGCTTACAACAGAGCAATGTACGTTTCTCTCTCTAGATCTGCCCTCAATGGAGCTAGAGCAAATCTTTATGCACCATTAAATTCATCTCATTGCGACAAACCGAATGATGTATAATATGACCTTGCTAGGTCAAATAGTGAAAATGACCTGACCTCGAGCTAGGTTAAGGTCACAGAGTGACCTGGTATGGTCATGTTGCATATCAGTCGACTCCCCGTGACAATATAAGCACAATGAAAGCAAAATGGGAGCTTTATCTCAACTCAGTGGGAAGTTATTGACAAAACAATCACTCTATGCTCTATGCTCCCGTGACCTGACATGACCTTCGAAAGGTCAGATGCTCAAAAGTTCAACGTAAAGGTCAAGATTGTGGTAAAAAAATAGACGGTTTGAGGATTTTCAGTTTTATCTATCCAGTATTTACTGAAAATGAACCCATTCTCTTTTTCACCATATACTTATAATGGGGTAACAAAAAATTGACCCCACCTTAGGTCAACAATGTCAAAATTCTGAGATAGCTGATTTGTAGACCCTAATGACCTTATCATATTGTGCAAGTTTCAAATTGATCGGTTCGCTGATGTTCCCTGGGCACCGCTTCAAACTCGTGATTTTAGGTTTTGAGGTCGGGTCACTTGACCTTGAATAGCTCCTTGACCTGACATGACCTTAACTAAAACTTTGGCCAGATGTGTAAAATTGATCAGGGATAAGGTACTGTAAGTTTCGTTGTTCTGCGTTCCTTCGTTTTTTTAGTTATCTAAGGAAAACCAGGAGGGGGCAAATTCCCCCCCAGCGGGGCGCGTGTTAATACAGACTAGCCAACATAATCATATTTTGATTTTTGAACCCTTGCATCATTACTATTTGATATCGGACTGGCTTTGAATCACATTGCAGTCATCAGAACCGAACTGCTGTCATCCTTCATACCACGAAAAGCCATCTACTGACTTAACCCTCGCTTCGATAGGTGTGTTTCCCTCGGATTTTTTTCAACTGTGTAAGAAAACGATGCCACGGAACGCCGCCGTACTTGGAAAACCTAATCTTTGATTTGTTTTGCAGATTTTATCACAAATTTAGGTTTGAATGGTCTCAAATCAAATCACCAGGCCACGTGAAGTAGCCTCATCTTCAAAACTGCCACAGAACAAGCAGACTGAGTACAACACGTGTTGGTAACGCAATTGTACATCGATGATGTTTGGTCAGGTCCAAGTCCATTGCAAATGCATTGGAAAATTGGAGAAGTTTTTTCCTGTTTCGAAAAGTCTGTATCTGCCACCTCTGCCACCTGAGACCTTTCATGGCCTCAGAATTGCCCTGACCCAAAAAGTGACTGGCCTAGCTTCGTTATCATTTTTAGAGTACTATCTAGGAATTTTCACGTTTTGCATGTTCTTGTTTCGCTATCCCGTACAGGAGCCAAGATTGAAGGTGTTCAAAGCATGTCCATCGGGATGAATATGATCACCGGTCCCCTGAGGTGGAATCTGAGGTTCGCAAAAATAAATATTTTATATTATCTATATCAATCGAGGCAGATCAATATTGTTTTCCCCAAATTCCACCAGTAAGAGAAAATATACTTGCTTGATTCTCTTTTCAAGTAAAACAGAGGTTTTCAGCGAAAACTCAGCCTCCAGCAGAACAATGGTATTTTATTGTTTTATTTCCGCACCAAGCTCAAGTAATATGTTTCCTTTCAAGTCATCGACGGCCTCTCATTTCTCATTCTTATATTTCTGTCTCCAGTCGATACACATGGTAAGGCATATGAAATGTCCTCATCCATTTGGAACAGCTTTCAGTGCCCCTTTCTCATTCATATGGAATAAACGTGATATGTGACACAATGCATTATTCATGTCTATTTAATCTACTCAGCAACCAACCGATTGCTCTGAAATTCTCTTCCTAGCTTTATAACAAACTAAAAAGCATTCGCCAAGATATGCTCACAGTCCAAACCACTGCAATGGCGATCTGGGCAGCGACAAGAGGCGGCAGGCGGGCCTCAGCACAGTGTCTGTGCGGCGGCGCTCTCACAGTGTGACCAGCAGTCCACTACTGACCCAAAGCCGCGGCCCTAACGAGCGCCCGCAGCGCCCCGACCGTTACCCAATTGACACAGACGTATGAGTTTTTAAATCGCGGTGCCTTGTTTGGGTATGGTGAGTGCGACGATGCGTCGCGCCCGACCGCCCCGCTGTTTCTCTAGCCTGCGTCCCAGACGAACTTTGTCACAGTGTACCGAGGATCAGCGCGTTCGTGCATAGTTGAGTGGTAGCTTAGTTTGTAGGTAAAACTAGAATCGACTCATTGGTATTAGATAGAGTTCATGAAGAACAATTCATTATTGTTATTCGTGAGTAATAACACAACCATTAAATATCGTACATTATGGATTATTTTTCACAATGTTTACCCCCGATTGATGCTCGCAATGAGGAAGTAAACACAACTCAAGGGTTTTAGAGCAAGGTATTTCCCATTTCCCAGGAAACTTAAATAAAGATTACGGACGGCGCTTGAAAGCTCTTGTCGAGACAAAGAGAAATTATACCAAGTACTTTATGGGAGGTCAAAAGTGAGGTCAGCATAGGTCAAGGAAGGTTCCATATGCTTACAACAGAGCAGTGTACGTTTCCTTCTCTAGAGTTGAACTCAGCGGTGCTAGAGCAAATATTTAGGCATCATTGGGTCCTCTCATTGTGGTGAATGGAATGATGTATAATATGACTTTGCTCAGTCAAATGGTGAAAACGACCTTACATCGAGCTGGGTCAGGGTCACATGGCGACTTGCTATAGTCATGTTGCATATTAATCGACTCCCAGTGACAGGATAAACACAATGAACCTTGTCTAAATTCAGTGCAAAGGTATTGGCAAAATCATCATTGTATGCTCACGTACATCTCCTTAGACAACCGGGCGACCCCGGAGTCATCCAGGGCCACCATATTGATGCCAGGCTTAGTGCGGACACTTGCTAGACACAGGCCGTATCAGAGCAGGACTCTCGTCCAGGAGCGATCCTCAAACCCATGCCTCCGAGTAGCCGGATTACAAGAGCGTGCCACCACTCCCAGCGAAAAAAGGTTATACTCACCACTCAAACACTCAACTTCATGCTCAATATTTCGGTAAGAATACATGGTATGAAGGCTTCCAAGCTCATCTATCGAATATTTACTGTAACGGAGTCCTGTATACTTTTCATCTTAGGCTTAAAATGGGTCACCAAAAATTTGACTCATCTTAGGTCAATAATATGAAAATTCCGATTTAGCAGATGGGTAGGCCCTAATGGCCTCATTATATTTTGAAAGTTTGAAATTGGTCAACTGTGAGGTATTCCTTCGGCGTCGTTTTAAACTCGTGGTTACCGGTTTTGAGGTCTCGTTGCTTGACCTTGAACAACTCTTTGACCTGACATGACCTGACCTAAAAAAAAATTGGTCGGATGAGTAAAATTGATCAGGGACAAGGTGCTGTAAGCTGCGTTGTTCTGCCTATCTTCATTTAAGCGTTAATTGGGGAAAACCAGGAGGGGAAGGGAGCGAATTTCACTTCCAACCCCCAGTGGGGAGCGTTAACCCGGGAGGGGAAAAAAAAGGAAAAAAAAAAAAAAAAAAAAAAAGTTAAGCAGCAAGGGTGTGTTTATAACTGAAACCGAACCATCCCTTATTGACAGGGCAATATAGGAAAATTATAAGCTTAATAGTAAATAATAAGTGGAGTACTAAGCTGTTCGTGTACCATACCTTATACTTTGTGAGCAGCAATATGCAATAGAAAAATAGTAATACATTTTCGTTCCAAAAAAGTATCCTCTTACCATGCACATGAGTCTAAAAAATTGAATAAAGATCGAGTAAATGCTTAAGCAATTTGGAGAGCATAGTTCCGGTATTTAGACTTTGCAAGGTAACATAGAAATATACCGCAGAAAGACATATACGATGACATCAAGGATAGTATACAGCTATTTAAAGCTTGCGCTGAGTAATCGAAGTACGCGTCATCAAAAAATAGCCCATGCACTTCCCTCCGGCAGGACTTCATCAGCGACAATCTAGCTAACTGGTGCGTAACAGCAACGAGAATTTTTGATCGGCATGGGTTATTGAAAATAATTATTATTTCGAAGTCAGTTTTAGAAAAAACAGACAATCATATAACGATAAAACAATAAATAATCACACCAAGAAGGAGTGACATGCGTTTAAAAAAATGCGTCCTATGTGATGTTTGCGTTGTGTTATTTTTTCTACAATTCCGTTGGACTACCATGTTCGAAATACATGACATTTGTGTTATAATTGTTTTGCATCTTATACATACTTGACGACGATTTTAAAATAATCATCTTAATAGCTTATTTTAGTAGGTAGCATCTCGTACTCCTCAAAGCATAAGCTTCGAACATTAAACAAACTGTTATTTGTCGTTTAAACAAAGGTGAAGATATACTATTATTGCCTCGCTATTACAAATATCTGCTGCGTGCCTGCTGTCAATTTTTCAGTCCTCCAAACTATTTCCGAGTGCGTTCTCACCAGCTAGATAGTACTGAATACGACGTGCACCACGGGCCAGTAACGAAAAGTAGGGTGATCATCCCAAACAGAAAAAAACATTCCTTAATGTTCAATCTTACCAATATCTAGTTTGATATCAAGTGCACAATTTCTGCTTAGCTGTGCAGAGGTGTATTATTAAAGGCACATAGGACGCATTTTTTAAACGCATGTCACTCCTTCTTGGTGTGATTATTTTTTGTTTTGTCATTATATGATTGTCTGTTTTTCTTAGCTTAGTAAAACATTCTGCTTAGCTGTGGAGCGAGCCATTCCATAATACTTCTGTGAAAGAGTACTCAACAGTCAATGGTTATTGTGCATTGAATAATTTAAGGTCACTTGACCTTCCTTATTCGATACACCTCGGGTTATAGGAAATCATGAGGAGACCATTATTGGTATTCTGTTGAACACAGCACACAACTGTGTTCTCAGTTCTGGTTAGTCTTTCTTTATGCAAGAGGCTGCTTGAAATATGCAGGGCTGGACATTAATGAGCCTCAAACCGAGGTTATTTTCTAACGTCCTGCTTTTAGTGCTGTCAACATAGTGATATATCCTTGAAGGCACCATACTTGTGCCAAGGGGTGCTGCGACTCAACACGGGACCGCGGTTTTCCAGGACGAAATAGTTCTGAAGAAGGGTGCTATAGCTTCACAAAAGGACATGATGCTTCTTAGAGTTCCTCTTATCTTATGGACCTGTTCAGTAAGGATTGCCATAAATTTTCCGACGGTGATACAAGCCACTTAAGCTTTCACAATCTTACGCAAGCCTTTTACCGCATGAGGGTTCAGTCACAGCCCTCCCCTTCTCGTCTTTTTCGTGTATGACTGCCTGTTGATTTTAATTGAATTTGTATACCTTTGAGGTGAGCAATTGGACATATCATGGCTGCAAATTGATATAAGGTCAGGTCAGGGCACTGAGCTATGATCGAATTTCTAGACACATGTGAAGCTAGTTTGTTCTTGTAAAAAGAGTAACTCGGTTGCTAAAAATACCTAGATGAAGTTTCTAAGCATCATTTGAAAGCTTTTGGGAAAGGCAAATAAGGTTGAAAAATTATGTTACGTTGAATTGGCCTCACCTGAAGTCAATTTTCGGCGAAGAGTTGTAAAATTGATGGAATTTCATGGATGGTAAGCGTCACGTCTTTCATTCTACTGAACTTGGAATCAGTTGCGAAGAAATTGAAGGGGTCCGGAGCCCGCAGGGGGTGAAGGGTTAAAGCTACCCATTATTGGACTGGAGAGTGCCCAGCCAACTCTAAACATATAAAAATCCACACCCCCGACAAGGACAGTGTATAATGAAATGAGGTGCACTGCCACTTGTTACATCACCTTCATTTCATGGACTCTGGCTAATTCATATTCGAGCCCGCTACGTCACTTCCTCGAACTCTCATCTGTTCGAACCTCTTGGTAGGTGTTTGATACTCAAATTTACGCATGGAAATTCCAGCATTTCCATGTCGCCTGAATTTACACAAGCCAAGTAGCTGTCGAACTGTTGAATATGCAATGTCTTCTTAATGAGCCTGCGGTACACATTAATTCCTTGTTTCGTGGAAACAGTTTGACGCTATGACGTGCTTTCAATAAAACAAGGGTATAGACACGGGATGGGAAATGTACTTGACCTCAGTATCTGGTGTGTGGGCATTAATGTTTCAGGGAAACCCATGAGACTACCTTAAGCCATGTAACCCTGTCAGTAATATGGGGCTCCCATAGCATTGGATCCATTGTATGGATATGAAAAATCGTGAAACATATTATCAATTCTGGTTCTAGCATTTCAACATCCTGGTTCTTCTGCTCCTCTTACAAGAATCACAATACGTTGTCAGTGCTTCAAACCGCAAGACTGGAAGACTTTTTGCTACCGCAAGTAGCTAACAGTCAAGCGGGAAATTTTACGGCGTGAACTTCACATTGTTTAAACATGCATTCCATAAAAACGTGTCCAACATAATCGGTGAGCTCTGAGAGGCAAATCTCGTTCCAACAGTTTCTGTCTTAGTCCATTAAAGGGAATGTGGCACCTTGGTCGAATCCTGGAATTTAGTGTAATAACAAATTTAGTAAATAACACGTGTAATTAGGCGTACTTTTAGTCAAAAATAATGAAACCACTCATGATTTCTCTAAAAATGTACAATAAGCTCAATATTTTGTTTTTAAAAATACTCCTCTAGAAAAAGAAATAACTATCAGACTGTGGATGATCTCACGATCTGGCAACCACCACCATACTTGAAAGACTTCAAGGGCTTCGATTGGCTGATGCTCATCGTGACGTCAGCATATGTCGTCACACCAGTAGCTCACAACAATGACCGCCGGCGACGGGGGGCTGAGGGGGCTGGTGTCAGGTAGGTTTTAGCTTTTTTCTACGGAAATATCGAGTTCCAAGACAAATGAAATATGGAGTACCGGGTTTTCCGACCTGCTTTACAACTTGGCTATCTCAGTTAAAATCAAGTTGCGAAGGTGCCACATTCCCTTTAAGATTTATTAGGCTAGAAACTCTTAGAACACCTTCAGTGACATCACTGTTTCACGAATTCTGTGAAATATAAACCTCAGTGAGGTGTCTGATAGTGATGTTTTGGACTGACATTGGCTTCTCATTTTGGTTCTACAGTGTGATGAAGACATATATTATCTGTCAACGTGGAATTGCGAACTGAAGCGGTGAACGCGAGAAGGCTACAACTTGTTCGCTACCATATAGCCCATTCCTCTCAAAATAGCTCTAAGAGTAATTGTTTCAAGTAGTCTTATGCCCAAACTTCAAACTAACATTTAAGCATTTTCAGAATTTCGAATAATCTAGATAAAACGAGCTCAGAAAAGTGACAATGCTCTGGTTTTATAGGCCTCAAGTCTGCCCCCTCAAATCGTTCAAATATCCAATAAAAACTACCAGCAAGCTATCAAGAAACCCCAAGAACATCCAACAAATCAATTTGACGTGAGAGGTCAAATTTTGTGACATCTGGTTTAACAAAATGTTCTAAATATTCAAAATATATTCATATTTTCAACGGCTATTTACGTCTGAATTCTCCTCAAGATATGCAGGTATCTAAGATCATTTGGCCTGCTTACGTGACGGATATCAAACTTATCACAATCTCCATCTACATTTACTCTTTGATGTTCACAAGGCAATCTTCGTCGCTACCCATATGGGCATACTTGTTACCACAAATGCATTCAACCATGCCTGTTATAACTTAAACAGAAAATCCTTATATAATAAAGGAGTAGAGGCATACGGTTGACTCACTCGACGGGGAATATGAGCTATATGCATGAGGCCCCAAACAAGGAAAACATAATTAGCAAACGGCGCAGATGTGGCCTTTCTTTAAACATGAGTGATGGCCGTACTTAGAGACACAATGCAAGCTGAGCAGAGTGATAACGACTTCTAAGCACTAATCAATCAATTCACAACACAAGGGAAGCATTCGTCAAGGTCCGCCTTCCGTCTAAAGACTGCCTACTGCACCACCACAATAGAGCAAGCCATCGAGCGCGGCGGGAGCGCTGAATGACCTCACGGCCTAATGACTGCGACGCTCCAGATTCACGAGCGAATCATCCGAGCTAAATAATCTGATGGTATCACTGGCGCGGGAGACGGACGAGCTGCAACTGAAGTCGGCGCCAGGCGCACGGCGTCGTTGTGAGCCAATTAGCTGAAGCTGGAACTCATGATGACGTCTCAGTGGAAGTACGTGACAGGGTGGCACGCCCGAGGTGATTTGTTGTTCTAGAGAAGATAAAGAAAATGGCGAGTGAGAGATAGATGGAAAGAGGGGAGAGAGAATAGAAGCTAGGGAGAAAAATATGGAGCAAAACATTGGGTGCAGTGAGTAGGAGTAGGAGAGAGTAGGAGTTGGAGTAGAGAGATAAAATAAAGTAGTAGGCGAGAGCGAGAAAGAGAGAAAGAGAGAGAGAGAGAGAGGGAGAGAGAAAAATACTATTCACCTATCTTCTTTTAAGGACACCAAGAAGCAAACGATTGCGGATGAGATCTGTCTGTAGCATTATCTTAGCATATGTGACTTTGAAGGAAATAAAATTATCTACGAATAAGGTCAGGGTTGATCCTAAAACAGCTTAATCTTTGAAACAGTGTTTGGTTTATTCCCACCTAATGCTGAAACATGTGTCTATTATCCCCAGTATGTCAGCTGAGAGTTTTGGTATACTAGGAACAGTGAAGTGTCATAATTTGTACTTACACTACCAGCTGGGTGGGTCAAAATATATGGAAACCGTAAGAGCCCAGAGGCTATACGAATCGCAAAAAATGGAGCGCCTATATGACAATTTTACAGGAAATTACTCTGCGTGTTTAAAAGAACATACCTAGGAGGTTGTTATGAATGAAGTACTGATCAGATCACAGCATTCCTGAGTTGGGAAGCTAACGGTGTCCGGGGAGAGAGGTTTCGTGGCCAGCTGGCCCGTATTCGGTGGGACTCCACCCCAGATAACGCGCCCTGGCCCGGCCGCACTCACCCAAACAGGAGAACGCTTTCATTCCAACACTCACTGCTGTATGACAGCTGTGTCCACCTTTTCATTCTCAGTTATATTTTTGGTTGTGAACGCTGAAGTTATCGTAATATAATCTCCTATTTTAGATTATTTTAACACTAAAAGTAGATTATGAAACAGTGGAAGTATTAGGCCTCGGACACGCAGCTCTTTTCCTGAATTTATTTCACCTTTCACTTCCAGCGGATAATGACGATAGCCTATCGGATTTTCTGTGAGCTTATGCAGAGCTTTCCACCCATTAACACTTGCGTAGCAACTGAGCCTATACGTGGATTTGCTCATGTAATCTGAATCAATCTGCTTGCTTCACTTTTCCTTCTTGTGTTTGTATCATCGCGTAAGTTGACCGCTGTACATTAAGACTAAAATACTGGATTTCATTGACTTGAGGTTAGGTTAACCTTTGTATTTGACCCAGCAAAGGGAAAACATGAAGAGTTATACTTTCAATGACAAGAGAATTGCAATTATGTCTCAGCCTTTTCTGTTTCTGTTTGGTTCGAAAGCTACTAGTGACAAAGTGAACACCCCATAACACTGCAGTACTGAAGTAACGCATTGGCCCCGATCTCTGCCTGTATTTACAAATTCATCTGGTCTGATCAAGAGTGATGCAAACCCGCTCCAAAAATTCAATGCCACCCTTGTTCCTAAGAAACCGTATTTAAAGCCGTTTCTCCGGTATTTGTTGTCATCATTGTGATGCATAATAAATAAATAAATCTGTAAGGATAATTATTGATGTTGAAAATCATAAATGGGAGCTATCGACGGCCCTTTGAGCTAGGAACGAACAAAATGTAGAAAAAACGAATGAACCAGTGCGACCTTTTTATTGGTGGAAGAAAAAGGAGAGTAGAACCCATGCACAAAGTACAATCATAAAATGAAAATACCAGGCTCTGAGTGGGATAAGCTACAAAAAAGTGTCATGAATCATTACAACATTTGCAAAGGGTGCAGCATAACCATGTTAATGCTACCAAGAGAGAGTCACGCCAACGTAAAATATAATGTCCTTGATAAGATGTAAGCCTGCTTCCATATTGTGTACCCGAGAGCGACGCTACCTTGGCAGTTTCGTGAGACTATTCGACTTTTCGTCACGTGCGAAGCAACGAGGTTGTAATACAAATGGCGCCAATGTATTTCCTGAATTTATTTCACCTTTCACTTCCAGCGGATAATGACGATAGCCTATCGGATTTTCTGTGAGCTTATGCAGAGCTTTCCACCCATTAACACTTGCGTAGCAACTGAGCCTATACGTGGATTTGCTCATGTAATCGGAATCAATCTGCTTGCTTCATTTTTCCTTCTTGTGTTTGTATCATCGCTATAAGCTGACCGCTGTACATAAAGACCAAACAAGATCACTGCATTTTCTTGACTTGAGTTCAGGTTAACCTTTGCATTTGAACCAGCAAAGATGAAAACATGTAGAGTTTGATTTTCAATGCCAAGGGAGTTGCAATTATGTCTCAGCCTTTTCTGTTTCTTGTTTGGTTCGAAGGCTACTAGTGACAAAGTGAACACCCCATAACACTGCAGTACTGTAGTAACGCATTGGCCCCGATCTCCGCCTGTATTTACAAATTCATCTGGTCTGATCAAGAGTGATGCAAACCCGCTCCAAAAATTCAATGCCACCCTTGTTCCTAAGAAACCGTATTTAAAACCGTTTCTCCGGTATTTTTGTTACCATTGTGATGCATAATACATAAATAAATAAATAAATCTGTAAGGATAATTATTGATGTTGAAAATCATAAATGGGAGCTATCGACGGCCCTTTGAGCTAGGAACGAACAAAATGTAGAAAAAACGAATGAACCAGTGCGACCTTTTTATTGGTGGAAGAAAAAGGAGAGTAGAACCCATGCACAAAGTACAATCATAAAATGAAAATACCAGGCTCTGAGTGGGATAAGCTACAAAAAAGTGTCATGAATCATTACAACATTTGCAAAGGGTGCAGCATAACCATGTTAATGCTACCAAGAGAGAGTCACGCCAACGTAAAATATAATGTCCTTGATAAGATGTAAGCCTGCTTCCATATTGTGTACCCGAGAGCGACGCTACCTTGGCAGTTTCGTGAGACTATTCGACTTTTCGTCACGTGCGAAGCAACGAGGTTGTAATACAAATGGCGCCAATTGGTCGGCGTTATGTCCGTGACTCCCTAATCATCCTCCATAATGGCCGATATATCCGTGTGCCATTGGAGCGGCGGTGACGTGATTTCTAATCAGAATAGGGCCGTTCTCTATCGAAGGACGAGCTCAGTGGCCGCCAGCACTTGTTAATAGATGGCCACAATTACACCGACTTGCTCCTGGTGAGACACCGGCTGGCAATGCGTTCATTTTCGGCGGCGACGCGACGGAATAGTGTCGGCCACACAGACATCAGATTGAGATATTGAAACAAGATCGCTGAAGCATGGAAGTCTGTGCCGCATGCAAACAATAACTAATGGCACCGATCGGATGACCAGCCCGTGGTGTACATGTATTACACCGTCTGACGACAAACATTCATCTGATAAGAGAGGGACTGCAGAACATAAGCCATCAATTACCGACTCAGTCCGATGGTCTGAGCAGGCCGCCCGCTAATTACATGGATATATGAATATTCAAGCATGAAATTTCGGTACGGCACGCGACTTTCCAACTCAGGAAACACAGGCAAACAAAGGCAGCTTGTTCGTCTACTTAAATAGCATGTATTGCTGCCGTTTCCTTTGCACGGTGGTACGAGGAAACATTGTGACAGAAGATTTCCGTGCGATAAGATGATGAGCTATGCCATATATTAGCAAACATAAATATGTATATCTGAAGTAATTTCAAACATTCCATAGCTCTTCTCTTGCAATGACAGCACAGATCACATCACATAGGCTGTGTAAAGTAAGCGGCATAGCTCTTATATTTGTCACTCTTCCCGGAAAAAACTCATTTTCTTAGAATCGAGCAGTCAGCAAGGATTTGGGTCGCGTAGTGGGTTAGCACGGGCGTTCGACCCTCGTGCTCCGACGTCACATAGCCTAGACGTTGGTGCGTCGTGAAGCCCCAAGTATAAAAATTCATCATAATAAGGTCAAAATAAATAACTAAAGACCATCGATACGGGTCATATTGCACTACTTGTACATTGAACACGCTGCTGAAGATTAAACCATTAAATGTTCTTTTTGTTGGAAAGTGCAGCTGTGTAAGACTTTGGTCGCTCTCCCCAGTGCGCTGTTGCTGTCTTGCCTCAGAGGCCCCGCGGCTGACGCGGTAGTCGTGAGGAGGCGGTGAACATGCCCCCGGGGCACCCTGAACCGCACCAGCCCACGCAGCGACCGCAGCTGGCCGGGCGGGCAACGCCCCAGCTGGCAACATCACCGGTATACATATATCTACCGGGCCGGTATACTTCAGCGGCACTCACCACAAACGAAACCTAGGCCGCCGCTCTGCATTTCCATTCACTCCCTCCATTATTGTTGCCGTTTTCACGCGCATCTACATCTGCGGTCATTCCGCTATTCCCCCCCCTCTCTCTCTCTCTCTTCGTTTTGTCCCTGATCTGTTGCGATTTTCAGTTGCTCAAACTTAAGTAGGTAAGAGGATTGCAGTAACACCTGTCGAGAGAATTTGTGTCCACACCTATGTCAGCCATACACTAAGCACTGCGGTTGGTACTTACAACAAATGAATGATTTCCTGATTTGGGCAAAGCTCCACTTTTACACTTTAACACGCGCATTGCGGGGGTCTGAGCCACCTTCGATTGACGGGGGCGGGTACCCGCCCCCTAAGATCTCGAGAACCATGATTGGTAGCGAAAAACGGTAAACGGCGTTGGGTGCCCATCCACTTTCCATCGAAATATTTGAACATTTTTTGTAGGTCACATTTAAGGTCACGAGGGTCAAACATGCCCGTCATAGGGATAACATGTAAATTCAGTTTTTGGCCATGAAATCTGAACAGTAAAGATAGAGCAAAACGACTTGAACTATATGAATCCTCTTAACAAGCCGAATCGAATGATATATAATTTGACCTTGCTAGGTCAAATCAGGGATATGACCTGACCTGGGTCAGGTCAGGGTCAAATTATATAAATGCATATCATTAGAACCGCAAAGCCCAGGCGAGTTTAATGCAGCTAAAATAAATGCTCTATCACCATCCGTTACTGAGTTATTCTGTAAAACCATTTTTCCATGTATTTCATTGGGAGGTCATGCCTCGTACCTGACCTTAGATCATCGATATAAAAATACCGGAACATATTTTGAGAACTCAGTGGGGCCATTTGTGGTGTGAGTTTCAATCGGATAAGTTCCCCTGCTCCGACTTATGCTATCTTAAACTTTTTTGAGGTCGGGTCACTTGACCTGTACTGGTGACCTGACCTGAGATGACCTAACCTTAAAATTTTCACGAAGTTGTAAAATGATGAGGAAAGGTATAGTGGCGGCGTACGCGCCGCGTTTTCTGTCTCCGAAAACCCGAGGGGGCGGTACCCCCCCTCATTGTTAAACCATCACAAAAGTGATGTGAACATAAACAACATCAACTTTCTGCAGCCAGGTCAGAACTGAACATTGACAGGATTACGCACGCAACGGTACAACCACAAACGCACGTTATCCGTCTAAGATACTGTATGATACAAAAATATAGACGGATATCTTCACTCACCTTGTGAAGATACAGGATCCTCGTTATCCCACGGTGGAGGGGTGGGGTGGGGAGGGGTGATGATCTCAAGCGATGCGTGCAAGGCTGGGGGCGCCATCAGATGATGCGTCGGCGTGCCGGGGCGCCGGCGGCGGCGGTGGCGTGAAAGCAAGCACTTGAGATCCGACGGGGCAGGCGCATAAACGCCTGCTCCGCGTGGGCAGCGATTATCGCCAACAAACACGGGAGTTACCAGCCAACTCTCAGGTCAGCGGGTGGCGCCAAGGGCATGCCCCCTGAAGTGGTGCACAAGACATGTACTTCCTCGCAGGCGGTGTGCTGTTGAAAAACGCGCCAAGGCCGGCGCCAGAGTGCCGCCTGGCTTGCGACACGCTTACCAAAAATGCATGTGGCCAGATCGCGGCAAAAAATGACATCAGAATGTCACTCATCAGGTGGTTAATGGCTCTCCAGTAATTAGCCCAGGAGCTAACGGGAGGAGAAACTGCAAGTAAGGAACCTGTTACGTGAGCCTTGTTAGAGGTTGGATAATCCTGCACAATCTTGAGGATCGCTTGAGAATTTCCCATGCCCGTGCAGAATTCGGAGAAACAAGTCCATCACAAGGCGTTCCTGCTTCTCCGCCTGGCGGGCATCGCTCAACATTGCCAATGATCCATGCACAGTTTCTGGAAGCGTTCATCACTGCCCATGGCATAGCCATCTATGGCGAACGTCCGCACACTAGGGTCGGAGTTCCCAGTGACGGGACATCGGTGACAATTCATACCCACGCAGCACTGAAGGAAAGTCAGCCAGTTTTCTTAAGGCCGTCACCATTGAATCACCGTCCACCGCCAAATACAGCGGCTCGAGACTAGATTTTGGAGCGGAGTGATGCCTCCACAAACGCGCCACTGGTTGCTAGAGATACATGTGACGTCACAGGCCACTCTACGCCTTGGTCACGTGTCCGGTGCTGATTTGCGGCACGACTACGCAGAATTGAGCTTTGCATCTGTCCGGCCCTTGCCCGGGCGGTGGCATGAAGTGATGCAACTTCGCTGGAAAGAGGACATTGGAATGCGAGCTGAGATCGCCGACCATGCCTGTCCAAACAAGGGCAGTGCCTGGGTGACATGATTGATCAGTTTTACTATAAATATTTTAACGTGGTGCCTGTTAATGACACAGCGCCACCACTTGGTGAAGGTCACGGTCAAGCCGTGAGAAATAGATCCTACCACCGCCCCTTGAACCCTTCGTTACGGAGGACGTGCACTGCGCTACATGCAGATGAGCAAACGTGACGATAAAGATTTCTGCACGCACACGTGCGTTTGATGTGTTGCCGAGGCACGGGGACTGCAGCGGGGAAAGGGAGCGAAAACCAGACAAACTATATCTCCAAATGCTGCTCCGGTTACCTTCTTAACTGAACAGAGCAGTGCCTGCATACCATAGAATATGAGTAGTTATAGCGCTGGCGTGCTGTGCCGTTAAATTTGACGATGCTTACATCTGATGTTTCGCACTAATAACGGGACGTGGCAATACAATTGTACCATAACATAAACAGGCGACCGATATTGACTTCAGTGGACGCTCAGCATTGCGGTATTTATGACGTCATCAGCGTGGCGACGTTGAGACGGCAGCGGTGCCACCCGACACCGTTGTGATCTGCGGTGCATTTGTCACCAGCTGCCGCGCACTTGACCACCTCCCGGGTAGTTATGTGGGGAGTCACTGGAATCTTACGGGGTAGAACTGTCATAGTGGACTTGACATAAGTGAACTTAGAAAACAGACGAAAGAACTTATGTCCAGATGAAGTCTAGCGCAACTTTTCGACAAAGCAGTCGAAATATTTTCCCTCTCTCTCTCTCTCTCCTTTCTATCCCCTCTCTTTCCTTCCCTCCTCTCTCTCTCTCTCCTTTCATGTATACAACGGCTATACCCGTCCCAGTCGAGCAGTATCTTACAACTCACCAAAATATACGAAAATACTCATCTAAATAATGAAGATTGTTGCAAAATCAAACATCACAAATGAGGATCACAGAGAATCTTTCGTATAAGGTAGGTACTAGAATTCAAGGATATATTTTTATTATAAAATCTTGGGGCCAAAAATGACTGCCAGGCCCTCCCAATGATTTTAGGCCCTTCATATTTTCTTTACTGGGGGCCAGTACCCTTCTAGCCCTAAGTAACTGAGGACCTGTCCCCAGTTTGGCCACGGCTATTTTGGTTGTAGTTATGGGCCACTATGGCGGTAACAAGATGTGCTCCGCAAAACAGGAAGCAACGTTATCTGACAACGAAATAGAAGAGCCCTTTTGATTGTTGACTGTGCCCCATTGAACTCTCGTAGTGCTCCTTTTGTTCTTTCATCTCCATGAAAAAATGAGAAGAATTAAGATAGACAGATAGATAGATAGAGAGAAAGAGAGGGAGAGAGAAAAAGATACTCCTCCGTTAGCTCTGCCGAAAACTGCTTTGGGCTCTATTTGTGTATAAGTGAGGTGTAAGAATTCAATGGTGACATACGTGGCACAACGCCGTCTCAACATGGGCACTGCAAACATCTGAACAATGCCTGGCTCATTTTTCATGCTGGGTAAAACCTAAAATAATAAGAATTTTGCTGTAGCCATTGCAGTATTACCACGATTACGACTCAGACAACTTTACTTTTGGAATTTGCTATTTTTGGTGTTACATGGTTAAAAGCAAAGACACCAACGGAAAATGGGCATTTTAAGATTTGATTTGTTTTTTTTAAAGGTGATCAAAGCTCCGAAATATGCTTCGTCTCTGCAACGGCATGGCCTGTGATTTTATTCACTTTGTGATTTTAATTTTTAAGCTTGTAGGAGACAAACCTTAAGCATACTGCCTGCCTTTGGAAATGCTGCTAATTCACTTCACAAGCAACGTAATTTTGATCATTTACGCAGGTCCCTGCAGGTAAGAGAGAGAAAATGTGAAAAAACCTGAGTCAATTTCCAAAATTTTGAGGGAAATTTCCTCTTGATTCGCAAGATGGGGGAGCGTGTGCTCCTACCCCCTGCTTTCGGCACCCATGCAAGCTGCTTGACCACCTCTTCAACGTATGGATGAGCTTCGCCTCTGAGAAAAAATGGCCTACCATTGTATACCAATCTAGTAGTAACGGACCCATAGCTGCGTCCGGGTCTGATGATGTCAGACACGCTTGGTACCATACCATACGCAAATGGTAACGAAGGTCGTAGCATTTGCTGTTCAAGCAGTCTGTCAACCCTTGAAGGCAGTCGGTATTCCGCCCCCCCTTCCCCTACCCTGAAACAACGACACCTGTCAGTCAGTTTCAAGCTAAGACGATAGAGGCTACAGGACAACAACAAAAAAGCCATCTTGCGCCGATGCCAACAGACTCAGATAGCATCCGACAGAAGTAGCTACTTCTCAGCCTTACCCTAATGTTCTACGCTTGCGTGAGGATGATAAGTGGTAGGGTGTCACATTGGTATCGGAAGTTGGCCCATCCTTGAGCCTAGATAATCAACGACATCGGGAAGAGGTACTACCATTAACCCTCGCCCCACCGGGGGGCCATCGATGGCTCCCCTCCCTAAGGTTTTTCCGGGATAGCAGAAAAAGGACGAGGCGCAGCACCGCGGTTGAGGACTCTACCTCTAACTGCATCATTTTCCCATCATTCCTGAAATTTTTTACCCCGGGTCACCAAAGGTCAGGTCACCAGACGAGGTCAACCAAGGTCACCTCACTTCAACTTTAGAGCTCTGTAAGAGCTACATTTCAAAGTCGATTGATTTGAAACTTCCTACACTTCATAACCCCTCCCGGGTCTACAAGGTGTATATCCGGGACTTTTCGATTTCGTGACCTGGGGTCATGTCACGAGGTGACCTCTCCCATTTACAGAGCATGGGGAAAAGCTGTCTTATGATCTAAAAGTCACAAAAACGATTGAAAATGCTCGGCTTTGTCAGAAAAGCGTTCTTAGACACCCTTTCACGGATTCCAGGGGCCATGTTTTCCCTTTGACCTCTTCAAGGTCATCAAAGGTCACCAGGGATCAAAAACAGTATTTTGAAAATAACTTTTGACCTATATAAGCTAGAGCGCTGAATCAAACACCATCGTGTATGTCTCATCACTGGCTTTCGTTTGATATACAGCAAGGTCACTTTCTGACCTTTCGTGACCTCAGGTCATCTTAGGTCACGAGGTCACCTCTGGAGGTCAAACCACTGGCGGGAGGTCATTACGTTCAACACAGCGGGAAAAGGTCTGAGATTTTCCTATCCAATGTAATGTACCACATCTCAATAGCTCTAATGGCACAAGAGTTATGCCCAGTTTGCTTAAGCATTGCATATTTGAGTCAAAATAGCCGATCTTGACCTAATTTGACCTCTGGAGGTCAAACCATTGACCTGAGCGCCAAAACATGCCAAGTAATTTCTTACTGAATTCACGCGAACTTTCTAATGCACTTTGCAGATTTGCGCTAACGCCTATACTTTCGGAGTTAGAGGGGGGGACCATCGATGGCCCCCGGTGGGGCGAAGGTGGCGCCGGACCCCCGGTGGGGCGCGGGTTAAAGAGTTCAGCAGCTGTGCTAGAACAGCATCCTCTTTCATGACGGTAAGATATGATTTAGTCTATTTCCCTGAATCCGAGATTAAAAGTGAGAACAATGAACGGTTGTATCATTTATCATTGAATTTACTTAATTTTTTTCAGGTACCTATAGGTATTAGTTATTTTGCCTTCATCCTTGAACCAGAAATGGAAAATTGAGCAAAAGCAACTATTTGATAACACATTTCGCTCCATTGTTCAACTTGGGATTAAGCAGATGGGTAGCTCAAAGAATATATGCTCATCTTTGATCATGCCTCCACTCCTTGCAGCACCGATCGATCTCCCAACACTTTCTGTTTTCGATGTCGATCTGTGCCTGATGGAACACTGGTTATTCTCCTCTTTATGGGCGCAGTAGAAGTGCTCAATGACACCAGCTGGGGTGATGTAACCCCGGCCTCCTTATACTGCAGGATTAGGAAGGCCCTCATTTGGAGCGAGCTGGGCGTGACGGCAATGGCTTCAGCTTGATAGGCTCCAGCGCCGATATTGCTCTTAGCTGGTGCCGTCCGATAAGGCTTGGAAAGCTGGAAGTTATCCTCCGCATCTTCAACTGACTCTCAAAATAGACTAGACCCCTCCCAGTCAGTCTATGTGTTTTGTTATTGTTGTTTTCTTTGTTTTTTTAGCATGGTGATAAGAAAGTGGATTGATGAAGCACAGCCTTGCCAGTTGGACCGGGATGATGTTAATAATCGGCCACGTATTTTGAGGGTATTATTTTAGTGACTGCTTCGACCAAGACCAAGCGCGTAGCCACAAGGCGGCAACGGGCAGGGTCCCTAGACACAAAGGAAAGCCCACTTGCTTGTATGGCGTGTCTCTGTTCTTTATCAGCTTCTAGCTCACTCCCCCTGAACACTGCAAGGTTTATTCCATTTGTCATGAAGATTTCCTGGAGATGGCAGTTCAAGTACCCTTCTCCTAGTTAAAATGGCATTTACGTCACCAGTCAGGAGGTATCCTTAGTTGGGTTCCGAGCCCCTGCCCGCACCGTGGAAAAATGTGATACACCACCGTTGACTTATTAAGTAAGCCTAGCCTATCACAGGGGAACCTGTTCTCTTCGCTAAGAGCAAAGCTAAAAGCTATAGGTATTAACTTGCGAAAGTTATCGCCAGGATCTCTAGTTTTAGCACTACTTGTGTAACATCCGAAGTATTTGCGTTGGATAATAGTCACTGGAAATCCGATGATCAAACACGATTATGCCCTTCTTACCATCCTCTCCTCTATCTAAAGCCGGTTTAACCAGAATGAGGGGCCCGAGAAGATCCCTTTAGGATCCAGTTGAGGCAGCCAGATCGTAAGTGAGACACGACTGTCCAGCTGCTGCATCAGCTGTACTGCCCCAGCCTCCGCCCGCAGAGACACAGCTGTCCAGCTGGCGCATCAGCTGTATTGCCTCAGCCTCCACCCGCAGAGACGCAGCTGTCCAGCTGCTGCATCAGCTGTACTGCCCCAGCCTCCACCCGCAGAGACACAGCTGTCCAGCTGGCGCATCAGCTGTATTGCCTCAGCCTCCACCCGCAGAGATGCAGCTGTCCAGCTGCTGCATCAGCTGTACTGCCCCAGCCTCCGCCCGCAGAGACACAGCTGTTCAGCTGGTACATCAGCTGTACTGCCTCAGCCTCCGCCCGCAGAGATGCAGCTGTCCAGCTGGTGCATTAGCTGTACTGCTGCAGCCTTCACCCCCAGAGACACAGCTGTCCAGCTGGTACATCAGCTGTACTGCCGCAGCCTCCGCCCACGCTCTGTGTAGCCCTGTTCCTATAGACGAAGCCACCTCTCTGCAGTATTGACTTCCATGGGTGGTCGGCTTCACCTTCACACTCATTGCATGTTGCATAAATGCATGCTTGCTTGCTTAGGGCGCTCATGATGTGCTATGCGTAGGTATGTCCAAACGCTGTCCTTGAAAGTGATGATTAGATGGAGTCTATACAATAGTGTAGTATATCCTCAATGTGGAACGACATTGGAAACGCTCTCACCAGGCACGTGCCTTGCCACCACTTAGACTCATGTCACACAGGTTTGGGCTGCAGGCCTGTCATTGCTTTGGACTGCCTAGCAAACAATACCACTTTCTGACGCTGCAATGTTTACAAAGATGCAGCAGCAAATATATCCCAACAGGGTGAGAGCTGTCAATGCCGTATAACCCTGGCAGTTCGTGCAGCGTGAAATCCCAACAGTTATTAGGTGTAATCATTATTTTTATATGAAATACTTGAAAGGGTTTCTCGGAAATTACCGGCTCATTTTACGACATTTTAAATTATCTGGGGCTATCTTCAATATCACGTACACATTCCTGCAATTCTCAGCATCATCCATGGACAGGATTTGATTCATATAGTGGGAACATAAATTGAGTTCTCCCGAAAAGGACGTAATACTATTTTGCCAGCAGCCATTGAAGTTCTGCCGCAAACTGGGCAGAGTCGTCTGGACAGCAGACGTGCCAGATCAGCTCATGACCGGTTATGGCCGTTAGAAATCATGCCCACATTAGAAATGCAGTGAGTCACCAGCACCCGTGTCGCCAGTGGCAGCGAACGCCCTCGTGGTGTCGCCTGCTGGCCAAAGAAAGCGGGCCCGACGGCGCAGTCCGACTCCCGAGGCGGTGCTGAGTCACAGCCGGGCGCGCCGGGGTCGACACCCATGACACGCCGCAGACACGGAAGACCGGCGACTCAGCTGCCCAGTCCAACCGTGAAGCGCGCCGCAAACCTGCGAGTCTGGGCGATAAGTTATGTCGATGTTGTTATGGAGGAGTTGTGAATGATACTATATTCGATGTCAAAAATTTTAGATTAGTGGATTTGTTATTTCTGGAAGGCTATCTTGCGCTACGCAATACGGTCGTAAAGCCATTGGTCTTGTCAGCATTGGTAGCATCTTTTTGAAAAGAAATTTCCCCTATTTTGAATCATCTATATTATAGTGTCCTCATTCAAAGAGCATGGATCACCTATTACATACTAGTACATCATCTTAAGTTTTTCTAATTAAATTCAGGGATTTCTTCAGTCCAGCAATTTAACTCCTCACTGCACTCAAAATGAAAATACCGAAAAATAAGCACCATAATTTTGGTTAAGATCTGAACAGCAAGTTATCACCCGCCCCGGTGGGCCTCAAGTCACCTTCGCCCTGGTGGGGATGTTCAAACAATCCCCTCCACCCCCGTCTCGAACTCAGTTTCTATGCGGGATAGCGTTTTTACTCAGGTCAATATTGAGTAAATAACAGGTCAAATAAGGCGACATGTTGAGAAGAGTTTCTGGGCTCTAGCGTCGAACAGAGTTGGGTTAGAACAATTGTAGGCACAATCCACCTCCTCTCGTTACGGCAAATCGAATGGTGCATGATATAACTGGGTCAAAACATAACAATTACCTGACCTAAGGTCAGGTCAAGGTTACCATCTGACCTAGCATATTTATAGGCTACGAATCGGTTCTGATGAATAATCCAAACGTAATTGTATAAATAAAAGTTTTATCATAATTTCCTGCGACTTTATTGGCCCAAGACTGAAAACTTGCTTAAATAGCCCTAGATGATCTCTCAGAGGTCACAAGTTCAAACTTGCGACATGAACCTGGAAAGGGGCCTAAGATACTACGATTTGGAGAATGTTAAGATATTCTAACCTGATCTACACAAATAAAGTCATATTCCCAATTTCCGTTTTCCCCTTACATTTCCAATGGAGAGTTCATGATCCCTATCTGATCCTAGGTCATCGATATGAAAAAAACCGAAACATATTTGTAGCACTCGGTGGGCCCATTATGTGATATGAGTTACAATTGTATGGGTTGACATTGTTTTGACTTAATATATCTTAAACTTTAGGGGGTGAGGTCACTTGACTCGCACTCGTGACCTGACCTGAGATGACCTAAACTCAAAGTTTTGCTAAAAGTTGCAGCATTGACCAGGTGATAGGTGTGCTAAGCACAGTGGTGCTTTGCACCGCCGTTTTTTTTTTACTGCCGCCGGGAAAACTCGAGGGGTTGTTCAAACACCCCTCCCCCACCGGGGTGAAGGTTAATCGTATGTATTTAATATGATATGTCAGAACATATTCTCTGATGGTCAATCTTCAGTTTGGGCAATGAAATCCGCTGTGCTTGACCCTTGCCCCGGTGGCGGGTACGAGCCACCTTTGCCCTGGTGGGAGACTAAAAAATACCCCACGATCTAAAAAATACTAAGAGCTAGAAAAAAGCGCAAAAGATCAACCAAAAGCTCTTCAAAAATGATATCAAAAATACTTAAAGATACTGTAGAAAATACTTGCCGCTGGTCTTCATTTTTCTTGTCAGATCCATATCAAGGTCACCAGAGGTAAAAATAGGTCGAAATCGCTCATATGAGGTGTACTAAGAAAACCTCATATATCTCAGAAACTTTGATAGCTAGAAACATTTCCTGAAGGTCATTAAAAAAACTCTTGAGTTTCTCTTTCATTGCAGTGCTAATGATTTTCGGGTCAGGTAAAGGCCTAGGGAGCAGCAGGTCTCTGAACATTGGGAATATGCTTGGGAATGTCCACAGCCGCCCATGCATAAGGGCGTTTCTTTTTTCGCTAATAACTTGCGAACCAAGTAAGGTACAGCCATAGTGGATGCACCATTGCAATTGTCTCGTCAATACAAATCGACTGATATGTGATATTGCTATGCCAGGTCAAATTTGGAAATTTGACATGTCCCAGGTCAACGTTCTGACCCAACTTGACCTGGTATAGTCATGATGTATATAATTTGACTTGAAGTGAACATACAAACACTTTGGTGACAAAATAAAAGTTATATCTTTGTTTAATCAAAATGTATGGAGTAAAGAGTATAGATTAGAGTAAAAAGACCCCCACACGGGCGAAGGTTAATTTGATCGGTTCTGCTGATGAGCCACTCAATGGCGTGTAATAAAGTGATCAAACCACTAATGAGTGGTACTCTTATATAATCGTCTTGCCGAGACTTGAAAGCTCCACATCAATTTTTACCTACTCATGCTCCAGTGATATGCCATTCACCTGAGTTGAATCTCAGCATATAATATTGGGCATTTCATATGAAGCAGGTCACGCTCCGGGGCCAGATTTCGGCAGAAAAAAACATAATATGACTGCACGGTTCTAAGATACATTTGTGACAAATGAGACGAGCCGTATTCGGAAAACTTCGGTCTTCGTGGCAGGATTTTTCCCATTTCAAGAAACTTAAGAAGTGGCACTGAACAGAAAGAGAATACTGATCACTGTTAGATCAGGAGGGATTACGTTGTGAATCTGCGCTCAATCTGGTACCGTGAGAGCGCTCTTCAGCAGTCGATGGACTCCACCTACTTCATGAGCGTGTCCTCATCGCGTGTAAAACTTCCTTTGTATTGAACCGCATTCGACGGAGAACGTCCATCCCTCTTATTTTTTAGCTCTTGAATGCGCAGTAGCCATGCCAACATTCCCATATTTGATAAGTCTTAGGGGCTTACCTCGCTACACAAAGAATCACTACGCCCTGGCATATGCGTAAAAACATATCAATCCAAAAATGAGTGCGCAAAATATATGAACCTGGGCTTTAACTTAACATCATGAAAATTTGCAGCCAGCAAGACAAGGTTACAGTGCAGCTGAGTTTAAAATAGCCCAGATACAGACTTCAGGTGATGACAGCACCACAAAGGCTAAGTCACGTGAGAACCGTTGCATAATTCCTATTAGAGCCAGTGAACCACCATAATCGTGTGTTGGACGATTTTACTACGCCTCGGATGTAAAGCGAATCCTCCCGTCGCGTGGTGATTCGTTTCGTATGCGGTGTTGGCTGATTGTGCAGGCCTGCTCATGAATACGTATAGGAGAGCATTAAACACCGGGAACGCTATAATGACCACTGATGATCATGCATTTGCTTTTCGCCGATGCCGATCCGAATAGATAAACACCCCACTGATTTTAATAATTCTTCGCTCATTTCGGCGCCTGGCTAGGTTACGTGCGTGGAAAAGATCACGAACGATGAATTACATAGTGTAGTTTCATAAATTATGGATAATTATGATTTATGTGGTGCAAACATTTACAACTTTCAATTACCCAATGAATATGAGCTATTCAATCATTCAGCGTAAACATAGTAACGAAATTAATGAACGTGATTTGAATCAGGTGGTAAGCGACTATTTCCGATGATGTTGAAAAGGGAGCATATAAGCATTGCAAATGGCTGCAGGGTAAATAAACAACATGTCACAAGTCTTCCTGACAATTGTGATTATGTCTGTTTATCTTTCGTATGTCGTCTTTTGGTCTCCTCTGCTCAAGAGCCCACACATTTGATGCGCTGCGGGCAGTGTTGTCCGTCGGTGTGCGGGTGGACCGCGTTGGGTTGATGTGGGGTTGGTTGTCGTTGGTGTGGGGGTGACCGGTGTTGGGATGATGTGGGGTCAGGTGTTGTCCGTCGGTGTGCGGGTGTGACCCAGCGTTGGGGTCGATGTGGGATCAGGTGTTGTCCGTTGGTGTGTGGGTGTGACCCGGTGTTGGGTTGATGTGGGGTCAGGTGTTGTCCGTTGGTGTGTGGGTGTGACCCGCTGTTTGGGATGATGTGGGGTCAGGTGTTGTCCGTTGGTGTGTGGGTGTGACCCGGTGTTGGGTTTATGTGGGATTAGGTATTGTCCGTCGGCGTGGGAGTGTGGCCCGGTGTTGGGTCAATGTGGGGTCAGCTGAAATAGGCGCGGGCGGGCGCGCTGGAGACCGAGAGGGCTGGGTGGGGCCACACGTGGTGTGCAGTCAAATTTCTGAACAATGAATTGTCAGTGATTGAACTGATGCATTTTTGAACGAAAAGACCAGACAGCAACATTATATCGATAAATACTGGCACCTCGGTAGAGCATGCAAGATAAGATCATCCGGTTTTGTTCTGTTGTGCCTGAATTTTGTTTGGTGTATGAAGCAAAATCCTATGAAATCTTATGTTCGGAGGATATCTCGGCAAAATGTTGTTGGGATTTTTTTTCACCTTGTGAATGGAATGCTTTACTCCTACGATATCAATCAGGAGCTATATAGTTTTGCATGAATGTGTGATGAATCTAATATCACGTTGAGCTTACACGTTTGTCATATCACCTTACATTAAGTAAGTTTTTTTGAATAGTTTTGCTTACTGGGTGGTGTGCCCGGAAATCATACCGAGTGGTGGACTTATCTCAAATTGTTATTTCATATTTTTATTATTCTTTCATCCTATAATCTCATCTCAACCCATATTCTTGTATTAGTACAGTCAGCTAATTAGCTATTCGAGGATAGCAAGTTTTGTCTCTCACTTTTGAGAAGGGGATAGCATGAGTCACCCAATGGCCCACCAGGAGTTTCTATCACGGAATATGACCAACAAAACACCACAGGGGTCAAGCGACGAGGAGTTTCTCACATAGAACCTTACCAGCTGTTTCATCTGTAGGCTTTGCGACGATTGACTGTAAGCTGAATTGTACAACTAGGGTCCACAGGCATCTGCGGAGGCCAGGTAAATAGCTCAGGAGCTCTGCAGACGCTAGGAGGCTATTCAGTTTCTCGAACATGGGCTCGACGCAGGTTCGTCGGCTGCGACAGCATTGACTGTACGCGACCCGGGCGGTTCCGCGGGGTTCTGTAATAGCAGGATGCACTGCTGAATCAGCTCCAACGCGCTGTGTCGGGGTCACGTTCTTCCCTACAGGCACCTGCCGTGTCTGGCGCTGGTACTGGTACGGCTGGACTTAGATCTCGTGCTGTTCTTTACCAGTGTGGGAGGTCACATGGGCATGGACTGCCTAGTAGCAATCCAGGAGCTGTGAGCAATGCCTATAATGGGGTGGGTTTGGAGACGTACACCTGTCCAGATTTTATCCAGTGAAGATGAGGCGACACACCTTCAGATCCGTTATGTTTGTACTGCAGTCGTAGTACCACTGGGTGGCGAAATTTCAAAATTTGCCTGAGAGCTCCAGCTAACGTGACCGATTAACAGATCAGCAGGACACTTCACGGGTCCACTGGCAACAGCCGGTCAGGAAAAAGAAAACAACTGGCTCAGCGGTGGACCTGCAACGGATAGCACTCCCTCTCCGACGGACCCAACCGCTCCGAACTCATGCACCAGGGTGGGCCTGTTGCAACAGCCGTGACAGATGCTTCACAGGGCGGGCACGAACCAAGCCCAGCGTCGTGCATCACCACTGCTCTGTTTACCAAAATCAGGCACAAAGCTTCAAGCATCGCTTGAAATCAGCGGCGTGGTTCGTGTCATCACTCCACGCACGCGCCATCACCGCTGCGTCGCCGTGTGCGGCCTGCGTGCCCCCTGCGTGACCTCTGGTGACTCTGTCGTGACCTGCGGTGGGAGTGATCCGACCTTACCTGACCTCTGATCTGGGCGACAGGTAAACGGGAAGCTATCTTGAGATCTGCCATGATCATCAGGAGGCCACGTCAATCAGCCGCCGTAACTGGATAGGAAGTGATCATCTAACCACGGTCCAGACTTATAAAAACGGTTCAGCAAGTACCTCTAGTTGGTAGGAATCGATGCAGAATGTGCTGAATTATAACGTGTAAACAACATACCTATCTAAAGGAAGAGCAATAACTATGTCCATGCCGGTTATGGTAGGTAATCAAGATATTTTGTGAAATCGTCGTAATCAAAATAATATGCTTAACGATAACGAACCTTATAAGAAGCCAGTACCATTAAACAATGTCCGAAAGCAAGGATCAAAATATCAACCTAAGGCCAGTTACATAAACATAACCTTAACCTTGAGGAAATCCGTGAAAGTTGTTATCAGTTTCGTTTAAAATGTTTATATTTTTGGTCCTAATGAAGCCCTAACCAATTATCAAAGCGACAATCTTTCCGGGCTCAAGATGCCCTCAGGTAGCCTTCACTAAGCGGCCTGCAATACTTTCCTCAACAGGGATTAGCGTCATTTGTGACGTCAAAGTGTAATGTCATGACGCCAAGCCCAAATATCTTGTTCCATATCTTAAAATTCGACCCAGTTACTCAAATAAGCTCTGATACTTCCCTAAATACCCTCATGCAGTAACATCAATATGTTATCAGCTAAAATGATAAGTTAAAATATTTTTTTACCTAAATCCGTTACCAGGACTCAAACCAGCGGTCGTAAATTTGGACATCCCTAGCAAGCGTGCCTGGCACGGGAACCCAATTACACAGAAACATTTAACTAGAACATTAACTGCGTGGTTATCCTGATAACACCAGGGTCGACGAATTCACGCACAAATCAAATTTGGGATTTTTCCCGAATTTGATGTCACTGTATGCACCTGGTTATGTGTGCTGGGGCTAATCGATCACTGTTCAATAAATGAGTCTAGCAGCCTCTGATGCAGCAAGCGTTTTTGAAGAGGCACGAAAATTACTGAGACATTGCAACATACAACTGATACATCTCTTGTACTTAGCTTGTAGATAATCATGCTGCTATAGAAAGAAAACATTGCACAAAAGAAACAAGATTTTGTAGTTTTCTGCCCTAGCTGATAAAACAAAGCCTCACGGCTTGATATTAATCAAATGACAATATTCGTTGTGGTGTCCCGTTGCTTGGAAAACTGCAAAAATGTGGTTACCGTCATTTTCAAAACATACAAATAACTCATCTTAGGAATATCCATCAAATTATATTGTACATCCTTCTATTTGGCATCTGGTTCACTTCTAGCTATATTTGAGAGCGTTGAATGCCTGATGCTAACAATTTTATTGTCGTGATCATTAGCCTGACACAGCCAGTGGTGGATCGAGGGGGGGCAAAAAGGCATTGGCCGCCCCAAATGGAAAAGCTCGGGGCAAAACTATGTTTTTAGCCCCCCCAAACTGTCGACTTCCTTTTCGTCCATGCTCATTTTTAGCTTATAGGCAAGGTTTTGGTGCTTCAACTCTGAAATTCAAACAGAAGAAAGTGAACTTCGTTGTAAACATTAGGTCTTGGAAAGCGAATAGGCAGCTTGACGCTACACTTTTCACCCCGTAGTTTTTTTCTTTTCTTGGGTTTTCCCAATGCCTACCATCCAGGTTAAGTGTGGTATGCTCTTTCACTGCGTGACGTTTTTTATTACTTCAGCTTGTCCCCCTCTAAGCCTGCCGGCTAGATCCACCACTGGACATAGCCTGAACAAAACACTGACTACGAGTCGGAAGGGTGAGCCAAGAAAGGCATGTATATACCTGGCTTCCCTCGTGGGCTCGCCACAAGCTTTCTATCAGATAACTTGGCAAAAACGGTAAGTCCTCGATGGAGCTGCCGGGCTCAGCTCCGGGTTGCGACGTCGATTTTTGTGCGTCTCAGAGCAGCATCGATCACCGCACACCGGCGGGCGGCCATCGGGCCTGACGGCTGCTGGGAAGCTAGACCTCGACAACGACATCGCTCTCCGCAGAGGCTGAGGTCGCGCCCAGACCTGATATTCACACGTTATCAGCACCTAGTGCCCCCCTTTCGTAGAAAACTTTTTCTTTTTAGAGTAGGGTTGTGACAGCTTTCTTGGAAAGTTAGGAAGCACACTTACCTGCAGCCTGGAAAAAGAGATTGGAAGATAACAACTATGGCGTTCAAAATATATCCGGCAAAAATTGTTTATCAGAAAAAATACTTTAAGCACTGCAGCGCTTCTGTAAAGACGCTTGTAACCCAGGTGACTTCTTGATGACAATCTCTCCCAAGCTATCACGAATCTTAAATTACTGCCATTCTAAGAGGCACCTTGAGGCTGTTTAAGCCAGAACAGGCGGATATATCTGACACCTCGGATGTGTCTGGCGGCGTGATGAGCTAGAGCCATGGCCCTGTCACCACTGCGCCGAGTCTGGGCGCCCCTATGACCCGTATATGGAGACTCCGGGGCCACATCCACCGGGCGACGCGACAACAGTCCTCCAACGGGACGGCACGCGCTGCGTCACCGTCAACTCCTGAACTGCATACAAACACCTCCCCTCTGAGGGTGAGGGAAACAGTGGTCATTTTAGACCGGCTGAGAATGGGACAGGTGATTGTTCTCCTTTGTCGGATAATACTGTACTCACGGAAGTGGTACCGGAAGGATACCAGCTCAGCGTAAGTTAAGTCTTGATCCTACAAAATCCGTGAGTAATATCCTATCGAAAAATATCTAGCATAGCGTTGAACAGTGAGTTCCGGGCCATCTGCGTACTTTGCACATCTTTTGAGGTAATCCGTAAACATTTTTAAGACGAACTCCGGCAAAATCTCTGCAAGGTGCTTTAGACCTCGCAAAAATCGGAAGAAAAATCCGGAACCCGGTGAGCCTCACCACAGTTATTCAGCGTGGTAAGCGGCTCCGTTATTTAAGCCATAAGGGGAGGGATGGATAAGATATTCAGGGTCGGATGATAAATGTCAGTGAAATCTTGTCATACATTTCGTAGGCGTAAAGGGTTAAAATCAGGGGTATTCGGAAGATATCAAATTTTATGCATCCCTTCCACATCTGTATACACGCCTCAGATTTGAAGTTCTATAAGTGTCTAATGTTTCTGGCTTATACAGCTACTTGAGCAAATATCAGTCTCCTATCTTTAGACAAATACATCCATCCAGCATGCAATGATAACTGTTCATAATGTTTTCCGGAACCCACGTAGCATTGCAGCAGTAAATGTTGTCATTCATATGAAACTGATAGTCAACTGACTCCAGCCATAGTTCTGGACTCAGCAAAATAATGTAACGGCTATTGATCTGAAGTGACAAGTTTCCATCATAAGCAGGACACTCACTCTCTGTATGCTGTGGATTATGCACCGCTGGACCAGGCGGCTCTGGCAGGCTGCCACCGCCCCCGACCTTCAGCCTGCAATTCCAGTTTGAAAGGAATTCTGGGTCAGACCAGTGCCAACTGAGCATGACTGGGTGACTGGATTCTCACCAGGAGTGACGCCTTCTGATTCGCCCTGCCTCTTATGTGTGTCCTCGAAGACAATGAGTTTAATAAAAAACGTTTAAGGTTTCATAAGATTGTTTTCTCTCAAGGACTGGCTTGTTTCGGATTACCTAGCCCCCACGTCATCCCACGTCATTTATTTATTCATTTCCATTGGTAGCTCCCTGGTAAAACCCAGGTAAACAAGGTAATGCGTGGTGATGACGGGAGACATCCATTTCAAAACAATCAGCACTGAGCAATGAGATAAGGTTAGGTGAATTTTTTTCCGGTGCAGCTGTATTCCTTCAATTGATGTATTGGTTTTCTCCAGAAGTTTCTGCACCTGTGATGATGCATATGCCCTGCCAAACATGTTCTGTTCAGCCTGCTTACTTAGTTTGTCCACTCTTTGGGAAAGTACCCTGGTGGGACACATTAGGACCGGCTCGTTGCTCCTATGGGAGCGTGAAGCTTTGGCGCGCATGCTTAAGCGTAAATATGTATTGTGTGCCAGTTTTTATTTCCCACGGGTACCTTGCACCCAGACGGCGTACATTTCCATGCTTTTGGCGATGCAGATGTATCCCTAGCGCAATTTGTATCTCCAGCCGTTTGTTTTCATCCCCAATGCTCTCTCGTGTCTCTGCCCCAGCCGTCCTCAGAGCCCTGAGCCCGTTTCCCCCAGGGAGCAGGCATTAGAGATGCGATCTGAGCTTCCTGACTCACTAAAACATGGCCAGTGCCTAAAGTACCCCTACTGCGTCACAAAATCCTGGTCACCTCCATGCATTTGCATAACATCCCTGCTTTCGCAGACAGCCACTACCATACTTTTACAGCTACATCTCCGCTTGCAGCCGAAGCCCCTGCAATGGAAATCCATGGGTTTACAGTTTACTTTACGTACATAAAGCATACCAAGGCAACGAAAGATTCCCGGGGTTCAAGCCCCTCAAGAACTCTCCCGAATGAAGCCGGTTGTTGCAAGTAGCACCTCTGCACCGTGATAAGCGGGGAGGAGTACATCGTCTCATACCAGAAGCACTGCAGTGCTTGTTCTGCAGCACAGTGTCCTGTTCTGCTTCCTCTATCACACGGAGAATCAGTTGACCGGACCAGAACTGCGGCATGCCACCGCTACGCTCCATTCAACCTGCAGTCATAAGCGGAGCCAGGGGAAGGCAAGTGGAGGGACACCCTCCTGCCTGATCCACCCTCGCGCTTCCTGAAATGTCGCTCCACACCCCTCCACCTCTCCAGGATGCGAGCATGGGCGCCCACGCGGTAGGATTTGGCGCCCCTTTGGTCTGGATGGCGCCCCCTTCTGAGCATGTGCCCCTGTCTCCGATTGATATCCCGTATACGCCTATGCGTGCAGATGTACTGACAAGTTTTGGTTTGGTGTAATTTGGAATCTCATTGAAAGGTCGAATATTTCAGAGTTATCTCTTAGATGTTGATTTATGACCAACTCATTATTATCATACTAGCGATTCGCCCTCCCGGCAATGGAACAGAGCACAGTCCCGAGTGTGCCTGTCATCACCTGAGCTTCGACGGCTCTGAGGTCGGTATATTTATTAGCTGTACGTCTCCACAGGTTCACCGGCATTATCGGTCGAACCTTTATTATACTTCGTTAAAGAACAGCTGAATTCAATCAAATGAACCAAAACTACTATAATCCCGTTTTCTACTGATCATTTACACTTCTCAACTAATACAACATTCTGAAGTGATCATAATGCAACCACATTTCTCAGAATTGTTTTTTTGTGTTTCAATCATTTTCTACATATCAGCTGCCAATAATGGCTTCAAACTTTTGTTAGCGTCCAACTGCACTTGTTCCCAGTCGTGTGCTATTTTCTTCACCTTCAGCGGCCGACCAATCTCGCTGGGCGTTCAGGAAGTGGGCAGCTTCGACAGGCGACCCTGGCTCACGTGCGCGTCGCTGAAGTGGTCGACGACCCCCCACTGTGCAGCGCACCGCGGGCCCAGTCTGCGTGCATCCTCTAAATATGGCAGCCCTGCTGAGTGGAGTGGAAACAGCGTAATCATGCTGCCTGAACTGCGTCTTTTGGGCAGAACAACCGTAGGCCAATTTTACAGCCACTCTCACTTATACCGTACATGCATGCTATGTGATTTGTTTTGAAGCCTCCTTAGATGCCTAAGAAGCTTTCTGAAGAATATCATAGTTATGAATATTTTCGATCTGTTAGCATCATATACCTTTAATTTTATGCAATTATAAGCGATAATGGCCGTGAAATTGGCCATGGGGAAGAAGACTGATGTAAATTACATCTTACAATATGCTGAAAACAATAGCGACGGCGAGTCACCTTAAAGGGAATGTGGCACCTTGGTTGAATCCTGGAATTTAGTGTAATTAGGGGAACTTTTAGCCGAAAATCATGGAAGTGTCCATGATTTCTCTGAAAAATGTACAATAAGCTAAATATTTTGATTTTAAAAATGATCCTCTAGGAAAAGAAATAAATATCTAACTGTGGATGATGTCATGATCTGGCAACCACTACAATATTCAATAGGCTTCAAGGGCTTGGATTGGCTGATACTCACCGTGACGCAGGGACGTAGGAACGGGGGGGTAGGGGGCAGCTGCCCCCCAAATTTCATGATTCTTAACCATTAACCCTATGGCGTTAACTGGAAAGAAATGACTTGAAAATTCCCGCTGCCCCCCAACTTTGAACATAGTTCCAACGCTCCTCCCGTGACGTCAGCATATGTAGTCACACCAACGTCTAACAACTGTGGCCTGCTGCTAAGGGTACATGAGGGGTACAATTCGGGTAGTTTTTAGCTTTTCTCTAAGGAAATTTTGAGTTTCAAGACAAATTATATGTTGAGTACCGGGTTTTCCGACTTACTTCACGACTTGGCTACCTCAGTTAAAATCACGTTATGAAGTTGCTACATTCCCTTTAAACTGCTCCGTTTTCATGCCCTCATACGCTTTCAAGGGACTACGTCTTCGTGATTTCCGTATTAGCCAGGTACAAACCAATACCATGCACACTTCATGCGCGCTGAAAAAGGAATGAATGATTGCGTGTGTTTTCAAGTCATTAATGCGATTTCGTGCAAGCCAGTGCTAGTTCGGGAGGGCGTGATTTCGTCAAGTTTACATGCACTAAATACAATTCCAGTGAAATATTTGAAATTGATTTCTTTTGAGCAGGGTATACTGCCAAAATGTTTTCAGTATAGCTCAAAAATTGTGTGTGCCCTTTGTTTTTTTCAGCCTGTAGGACTGCCCTGTCCAGAAATGCCGCCAAAACTGGTTAATCGGGGATAATTTACATTGTCATGGCTACTAACGCAATCAGGGTGTTGTTTGCTAGAGAGGATGAACACAAATGACTCTAGAATAGGGAATCGTCAATTATATTTGCTTTTGAAGTATAGATCTTAATAATATTTTCTAATTTCGAGAAATACTGTCTTGTTCTCCATATTTTAAGGTTTTTAATTGTGGTTCTGAGCGTGCTAGTCATTATTATAGTATACAAGAGTAACCGATAAACGCTCATAATAATCTTAAGTCATCAATAGGGCCGAAAGGTATATTATAATTTTCGAATGCCGTGTGATCATTAAATAACGTTATTATAAGACTTGGATTACTTTGGATTATTATGAGCGATTATCGATCAATTTTGCATACTATAGTCATTGTTCCACATGTTTGCGAGGTGATTATCAGGCGCATGCAGAATAAATAGCTTCATTGTTCAAAAATTCCGTCTGCCCATTCACACTGCAAAGAAAAAACTCCAAGATATGTATCTTTCGTCAGCCATTCATTTGGCTTTTGGCTCAACGATTTACCAACTGCTAAGATCAAATGGCATAACAAATTAAGAAATTCCCCCATTGTAATGGACTCCAGGGGTGACAAGATACAACCTACTCAGGTAACTCCCAGGTTTATAGCTCTTGTCGACATCGCTAAAACACAGAGAGGAAAAGTGCACAAAGACGACTTGTGGAACATTTCCATGCTGAAGTCACGAAACGCGGTAGCCATTAAACGAACCATTGTTTTCTCGCTAAGTAGTATATTTTTCAACGTCAAAATAGCGCGCCACATATGTATTTCGACATCTGGTATGTGGCTCAGTCAGGACCAAAATACCTGACCACTGAATCATTTCCGATTCATAGTTCTGCTGTCCAGACCCGGTCCGTAACCGGCTTACTCATGGGCCTCGTAGCTCTGAGCCACATAACTGGGTCCAGATTCAATGCCCCTCATTTACATGAATTCAATGTGTGCTACACCATAGAAGTTTCTGCTTTTTATTGGTACTATTGCAGATTATTCTTATTGGCATTGTTGCCGGGTGTTATGTTTGTGTTTTTGCACTTTGATACTTATTTCCACATTATGAACACCGGTCGTTCCACACCCAATCGAGAATCCTCGCGCATTGCGCACAGCAAACTGGTGGGGAAAATAGTTCGACCATCGAGCTCCCTAACTACAAACGGAGTTCAGAAGCCTAAGGCGACCGGAGACACATAGGCGAGTCCTTTTTCAAGCAAGTGAATGTTTTGCACTGACTCATGGAAGTGGAAATGCACACGTATAACCAGTGCGGGTCAATACACTTTCAAACGTAGATGAACTTTTGCGACGTTGTTTATAGCCGGAACACGTTCCTCCATTCTTGTTTTGCAAAGTTGCATGGGGCCTATGAGCTAAAGCTGGCCTCAAAATTGTTCCACAGTGCAAAAACGCGAACGGACATGCTACGTCTAACAGCGTTCTGCTCACTTCCTCCCATCAGGTATATTTCGACAAATAGCCGCCACCCACCCCACGAGCATTCCTCCCCAGTCAAAAGACACTCACTCTGAGATGGGTGTCTGGTCGACCTCGTAATACCGCTCCAGAGGCTCCTGCCGGATGGTGGAGGCGTACTCCTCCTCAGTCAAGCCCATGAAGCCGGGAGGCGGCGTGGACGCCGGCACCTCCCCGTCGGAGACGACGAGCCCGACGGAGCGGGGATGTTGGCGCTCTCCAACATGGAGACGGTGGCACAGTTCGGGTGGAGGTCACACATCCTGGAACAGTCACGATGGTACGAATGCAAATTCTTATCTATATATGGCCTTTTATATAAACCAAGCACACCGTCAACAGTTTTCTGTTCGCTGTCTCTGAATGCTCTCCGGGATTGTCCTCAGCCAGAGCTGCGACCCATGACTCTCCTCCACTCCGTCGTCGCCTCTCAGGTCACGGCCTGCAGCCGGCGGCGTCGGCGCGGGTGCTGGGGTGCGCTGCCACGGAGTCTTCCTAAGCGTCGGACACTCGGTGGCAGGCAACCGCACAGAGCTGTGACCCACACCTCATCGCCACATGGCCCGGCGGCCCACACTGGCCGCCGCGCCTCCGTCCACCGCCAGGCGACGCGCTGAAGCCGCACGCCTGACACCTGGTGGCAGCCCAGTCGTCAAAAACGATCGTCGATTCGAGGGTGCCGAGAAAGAGAAAAACAGAACAGGATTGGTGTTGACTTATTCGATTTGATGGATGGAAAGGAGTTCGGACGTATATTTAGACTTTAACGGGTATGTTCTACCTCGTCAAAATTCTAATCAGAACTGCTTAGGCACAAAATCAGTATGGAAATCTGGATGCCACACTTTGTTTCCTCCTTATCTTCCAGAACAAAAATGTAGCTAATGCCATCAAATAACACCTTTTTGGCTTCTGCAAAAAAAAGATCTTGATAGCAGGCTTAGCATAGACTAGCGGCTTTGACACCCGCTCCGTAGGGCCTCCGAACCACCTTAGCCCTAGTGGGGGAGGGGGACTATACGCCCTCAACACGCGCAGTGGAGGGGTCTTAAAGTCCCCCCACCTATTTTTTTCGAGGTGGCCCGAGAACTGTTAGCTGTCGGAAAACTCAAATTCACTGCATTTGAGAGAATTCATGGGCGCATCGATTGGTGAAGAAATTGAGGAAATTGGCCTATATTTTTTCTTATAGGCTGAAAAATGCAAGCCTATATTTTGAAACTGTTGCAATCGTGTGGTTGCACCAGTTCGCTTGCACCGTAGACCGAGTGGTGACGTAAAACATCAGATAATCGGGTTTCATGTTAACCCGCGCCCCGGTGGGCCTCCGAACCACCTTCGCCCTGGTGGGAGGGGAGGAGGTGTTTGAACACCTCCCTCGAACTCAGCCCCTATGCAGGATAGCGAAAAAACGCCAACGCTGGTGGATAGCTCATACAAATTCATGAGGAAACTATATTAGTCACTTTTGCTCAGGTCAATATTGAGGCCATGACAGGCCAAAGAAGCTGGCATTTTGAGCAAAGTTTTTGGGATCTAGCATCTGACAGAGTTGAGCTAAAATCATTGTGTAGGCACCATTCGCTTTCTTTTGTCACAGCAAATCGAATGATGCATAACATGACCATACTAGATCGAAACAAAAAAATACCTGACCTCAGGTCAGGTCAAATTCACTTTTTGACCTAGCATAGTCAATATGCATGTCAATCGACTTGTAATAAAAATCCAAACGCAATGGTAAATAAATACAAGCTGTATTTTCATACCATGCAAAGTTATTGACCTAAGTCTGAAAACTGCTTAAGTGGCTCCAGATGACCTCTCAGAGTTCACAGGTCAAAAATGGCAGCATGAGCCTGGAAAGGGACCCAGGATACTTCGATTTAGAGAATATGAAGGCATTATCAGCTTTATCTACACAATACAGCCCAATTATTGTTTTTCCCATGTATTTCCAATAGAGGGTTCATGGTCTGTGCTTGACCTTAGGTCATCGATATGAAAAATCCCAGAACACATTTTGTAGAACTTGGTGGGACCATCATGTGTTATAAGTTTCAATCCGATAGATTCACCCATTTCTTACTTATGACACCTTAAACATTTTTTGAGGTGAGGTCACCTGACCTGCACTGGTGACCTGACCTGAGGTGACCCAACCTTAAAATGTTGTTCTTAAAACGGCGGCGTTTCGCGCCGCCCTTTTCTCGTACCGCCGGAAAGAACCCGAGGGGGGAGGGAGTGTCAAACCCCCACCGGGGCGAGGGTTAATACGTGCACTGGAGAGTAGTCTGACACTAACACGCACTGGAGCGAGGCCTGGTTGGCCCCCCGTAAGATCTCGGGAACTAAGATGCCTAGAAAAACGCCGTTTGGGGTTTGGGTGGGGGGCTATGAACAAACGCGGTCATAAATAATAAATATTGGCTATGCTGGGGACCGGGTAGAAAATTCCGTGATTATGCGGGAAAATGGCGGGAATAATCTAAAGGCGGACCAGGGTCATAGAGGGAAGGTTACAACGAATCTTCTCAACAGTTTAGTGGTCAAGGTCATTCAGTCATTGACCTAGGTCACAATATGGTATACTACTTATAATGTACAATATGACTAGCACTATAGCAACTGTTTGGAGCGAAATGAGAATTGACCCTTCCCAATGACCTTTGACTTTGACCTTTGAGCTTGACCTTTGCATTGAGGTACCTTAAATATGACGTCATAGCATAATATACGTCAGACCGGGAAACGCAGGGGCGCGGTGGTGGAGTGGTCAGCAAGGCTGGCTGCCACGCAGCCGACCCGGGTTCAAGGCCCGGCGGATTCCCTGAACAAGGAGCAAGCTGGCTCCTGAGAAACCCTTCTAACAAGGAAAGAGTTGACGACGTCACATGACCCTGGCAGTTGGTGCGTTGATAAGCCCCAAAAAAATAATTAGACCGGGAAACGTCATTTGACTGGAAGCACTGAGGTCAGTGACCTTGACAGTGCTGATATATCCTTAACCTGTGACCTTTGACCTTAGCCTTAACATTTATATGAGGTGACCTTGACATATAATCCAGGTTCTATAGCGTTATGACGTCACCACTCGGTCTCCAATGCAAGTGAACTGGTCCGATCGCGCGATTACGGCGATCTCAAAAGGCATCTCTGATTTTGAAAGCCTCTAAGTCGAATATTTGTGGACCAATTAAAAAATATACATACCAGTCGACGTGCTATTAAATTCTGTTAAATTTGGCTTAGTATCATGTTTTGGCTACGGGCAGTTCTCCGGCCACCTCGGAAAGCAGGTAAGAGACCCACGGCGCCCCCTTCAGTGCGAGTGTTAACACGCGCATTGACGGGGGCGGGTACCTGCCCTCCTCGGTTTTTTTGGAGACGCCATAAAAACAACGGCGCGTAGCGCCGCCGTACTTGGCATACCTTTTCTCTGATCATTTTTGCAACTTTTGTCAAAGAGTTTAAGGTTAGGTCATCTCAGGTCAGGTCACTATTACAGGTCAAGTGACCTGACCTGAGATAAAGTTTACGACAGCATGAGTAGGAACAGTATAACTTATTCGATTTAATTTCATACCACATAATGGACCCACCAAGTTCTCTATAACACATTCACAAAACACCCCCCCCAGGGCTAAGCCGACAAACAATAACTATTAACTCTGCAGGCACACGTTACTACCCTAATTGACGCGCAGGCGTGGGTCAGTGGTAGATCAGTCAGCTGAGCCATGGCCCGGTGATTCTTGGATTGCGGGTTTGATTCCCGTGCAGCTTAATTTTGCGCAAGCGTCGTTTTGCAATGTTTGTGACAACCTTTACCTAGATGGCAGAATTATTTATATGTATGATGTTACGTAAGCCTCATTGCGAATTCAGAAATTTTATTGCCTGCATGGGTGGAAGCTCGGGGGGGTTGGGGGTCAGGACCCCCGGAATTTTAATTTTCCATCGGCTCTGTATAGATCTTGTTTTGTTATGGCAGCGTTAACCCACCCAGGACCCCATGGATCAAGAAGAGATCTCCAGCTATGTTTGCCTGGTTGTTTTGTATGAATGTAGGTACTATTTGTCGCATTATGTGTGATGGAGTAATTGCCTGTATTGAAAAGTTAGAAGTAACAGCTCTCAGTGTTGGCCCTTGCCCTGATGGGGGGGGGTTGAACACCCCACCCTCCCTTAAGTTTTTCCGGTGCAAGGAATAAAACGGCGGCGCGAAGCGCCGCTTTACTTAAAGCATATTATCCTTTACCAATTCTGCGGCTTTCGCCAAAATTTTAAGGTTAAGTCATCTCAGTTTAGGTCACCAATGTAGAACAAGTGACCTCATCTCAAAAATTGTTTAACCCTCGCCCCACCGGGGGCTATCGATGGCCCCTCTAAGGTATTTTCCGAGATAGCAGAAAAACTAAGAGATGCAGCACCGCGGTTGAGAGCTCTACCTCTCACTGCATCATTTTTCCACCATCTCTGAAATTTTCTACCCCGGGTCCCAAAGGTCAGGTCACCAGACGAGGTCAACCAAGTTTACCTCACTTCAACTTTAGAGCTCTGTAAGAGCTACATTTTGAGGTCGATCGATTTGAAACTTCCTACACTTTATGGCCCCTCCAGGTCTCAAGGTGTATATCCGGGATTTTTCGATTTCGTGCCCTGAGGTCAGGTCACGAGGTGAACTCTCCCATTGAAAAAGCATGGGGGAAGCAGTCTTATGATCTAAAAGTCACAAAAGCGATTGAAAATGCTCAGCTTGATCAGAAAGCGTTCTTGGACACCCTTCTCACAGATTCCAGGGGCCATATTTTCCCTTTGACCTCTCCAAGGTCATCCAAGGTCACCAGAGGTCAAAAACAGTATTTTGACAATAACTTTTGACCTGTATAAGCTAAAGCGCCGAAACAAATACCATCGTGTTTGTCTTGTCACTGGCTTTCATTTGATATACGGCAAGGTCACTTTCTGACCTTTCGTGACCTCAGATCATCTTAGGTCACGAGGTAACCTCTGGAGGTCAAACCACTGGCGGGAGGTCTTTACATTTTACATAGCGGAAAAAGGACTGAAAATTTCCTATCAAATGTACTTTACTAGACCTCAATAGCTCTAATGGCATAAGAGTTATGCCCAGTTTGCTTGAGCATTGCATATTTGAGTGAAAATAGCCGATTTTGAGCTAATTTGACCTCTGGAGGTCAAACCATTAACCTGAGCACTAAAACATGTAAAGTAATTTCTTACTGAATTCACGCGAGCTTTCTATTGCACTTTGCATATTTGCGCTAACGCCCATATTTTCGGAGTTAGAGGGGGCCATCGATGGCCCCGGTTCCCTCCGGTGGGGCGCGGGTTAAGATAGCATAACTAAGAAATGGATAAATCTATCGGATTGAAACTTATCCCACACAATTTTCCAATCGAGCGGGACAACTGATATTCTAGGATTTTCAATATCGATGGCCTAAGGTCAAGTATGGACCATGACCTCTCGATTGGAAATACATGGGAAAGACATAATTTGGGCTGTTTTTTGTGTAGATACCACTGAGAATACCTTTACATTCTCCACATCGTAGTATCCTGGTCCCCTTTCTAGGTTCATGTTGCAATATTTTTACCTGTGACGTCTGAGAGGTCATCTGGGGCTATTTAAGCAGTTTTCAGGCTTAGGTAAATAACTTTGCATGAAACGATGATACAGCTTTTATTTTGATATTATTGCGTTCAGATTGCTCTTGCAAGTCGATTGATATGCATATTGACTATGCTAGGTAAAAAAGTGACCTTGAGCTGACCTGAGGTCAGGTCACTTTTGGGTTTTGACCTAGCATGGTCATAATAGACATCATTCGATTCGCCGTGACGAGAGGAAGCGAATGGTGCCTAAAAATCATTCTAACTCAACTCTTTCAGACGCTAGAGCCAAACAACTTCACTCAAAATCCCACTTTCTTTGACCTGTCATAACCTCAATATTGACCTGAGCCAAAAAGTGACTAATATAGTTTCGTCATGAATTTGTATGATCTATCCACCAGGCTTCGCGTTTTTTTCGCTATCCCGTATAGGGGGTGAGTTCGGGGGGTGTTTGAATAACCCCCATTCAAACGCCGCCACCAGGGTGAAGATGGCTCAGAGGCTCAACGGGGCGCGGGTTAAACATTAGGCTGACGACAAGTTTGAGGTTTTTCCTTCCCTCCCCTCCCCCACCCCGTCAAAGCGAAGATGACTCAGACCCTTGTCAATGCGCGTGGTAACACGCACACTGGAGGGAGGCCTCGGAGACCCCCCACCAGTTTTTCCAAGGTAGCCGGAGAACCGCTCGGAGCCAAAAAACGATACTTTGCCACATTTAACCCTGGCCCCGGTGGGCCTCCGAGCCACTTGCGCCCTGGTGGGGGATGTTTTAAAACACCCCTCGAACTCGGCCCTTATGCAGGATAGCGAAAAAGGCGAACGTTGGTGGATAACAAATGCAAATTCACAACGAAACTATATCAGTTGCTTTTGGCTCAGGTCAAGATTGAGGTCATGGCAGGTAAAAAATTGGAATTTTGGAATGTAGTTTTTTGGCTCTAGCGTCTGACAGCGTTGAGTTGGAATATTTTTAGAGACACCATTTGCTTCCTCTCGTCCCGGTAAATCGAATGATGTATAGCATGACCATACTAGGTAAATACACAAAAATTTCCTGACCTCAGGTCAGGTCAAGGTAAATTTTTAACCTAGCATAGTCAATATGCATATCAATCGACTCGCAATAGAAATCAAAACGCAATGATAGCAAAATAAAAGCTGTATCGTCATTTCATGCAACAAATTCCGGAATATAAGTTGCAGCACTCGGTGGGCCCATTATGTGGTAAAAGTTTCAATTCGATAGATTCATGCATTCTTTACCTTAACCGCCGTAACCCTCACCCTACCGGGGACATCGATGGTCCCCTAAAGTTGTTTTTTTCACGATAGCAGAAAAAATGACGAAGCGCAGCATCGCAGTTGAGAAGTGTATCTCTTTACCCATCATTTTCCCACCATCCCTGAAATTCTTTACCCCGGATCACCCAAGGTCAGGTCATCAGGCGAGGTCAACCAAGGTCACCTCACTTCAACTTTTGAGCTCTATAAGAGCTACGTTTCTAAGTCGATCGATTTGAAACTTTCTACACTTCATGACCCCTCCAGGGTCCACAAGATGTATTTTCATAATTTTTATATTTCGTAACCTGAGGTCAGGTCACAAGGTGACCTTTCCCATTGAAAAAGCATGGGGAAAAGCTGTCTTATGATCTAAAAGTATAAAAAACGATTGCAAATGCTCAGCTGGCTCAGAAATGCGTTATTGGACATTCTTTCACGGATCCCGGGGGCCATATTTTCTCTTTGACCTATCCGAGGTCATCCAAGGTCACCAGGGTTCAAAGACACTATTTTGACAATAACCTTTGACCTAATTAAGCTAGAGCGCTGAATTAACCCTCGCCCCACCGGGGCCATCGATGCCCCCTAAGGTTTTTTCGGGATAGCAGAAAAACGACGAGGCGCAGCACCGCGGTTCAGGGCCCTTTTTATCACCCCATCATTTTAACATCATCCCTTAACTTTGTTACTCCGGGTCACCCAAGGTCAGGTCACCAGACGAGGTCAACCAAGGTCACCTCTCTTCAACTTCTGAGCTCTATAAGAGCTAAACATTTTAGTCGATCAATTTGAAACTTCCTACACTTCATAAACCCTCCAGGGTCTACACGGTGCATATCCAGGATTTATCAATTTCGCGACCTGAGGTCAGGTCACGAGGTGACCTCTCCCATTGCAAAAGCATGGGAAAAGCTGTCTTATGATCTAAAAGTCACAAAAATGATTGCAAATGCTCAGCGTGCTCAGAAAAGCGTTCTTGGACACAATTTCACGGACCCCGGGGCCATATTTTCCCTTTGGCTTTTCCAAGGTCATCCAAGGTCACCAGGGGTCAAAAACAGTATTTTGGCAATAACTTTTGACCTAATTATGCTAGAGCGCTGAATCAAACACCATCGTGTATGTCTCGTCACTAGCTTTCATTTGATAAGCGGCAAGGTCACTTTCTCACCTTTCGTGACCTTAGGTCATATTAGGTCACGATGTGGTCTCTGAAGGTCAAACCACTGGCCGGAGGTCAGGACGGTCCACATAGAGGAAAAGGGTCTGGCATTTTCCTATCAAATGCACTTTACCAGATCTCAATAGCTCTCATTGCATAAGAGTTATGCCCAGACTGCTTGAGCATTGCATATTTTAGTGAAAATAGCCTGTCGTGACCGAACTTGACCTCTGGAGGTCAAACCATTGACCTGAACGCTTAAACATGCGAAGTAATTTCTTACTGAATTCACGCGAGCTTTCTAATGCACTTCGCAGATTTCGCTAACCCTCATATTTTCGGTGTTAGACGGGGGCCATCAATGCCCCCGGTGGGGCGAAGGTGGCGCTGGACCCCCGTCCGGTCCGGGGGCCAACGATGGCCCCCTAAGGTTTTTCCGGGATAGCAGAAAAATGACGAGGCGCAGCACCGCGGTTGATGACTCTACCTCACACTGCATCATTTTCCCATCATCCCTGAAATTTTTTACCCTGGGTCACCCAAGGTCAGGTCACCAGACAAGGTCAACCAGGGTCACCTCACTTCACCTTTAGAGCTCTGTAAGAGCTACATTTCAAAGTCGATCGATTTGAAACTTCCTACACTTCATGACCTCTCCAGGGTCTACAAGGTGTATATCAGGAATTTTTCGATTTCGTGCCCTGAGGTCAGGTCACGAGGCGACCTCTCCCATTGGAAAAGCATGGGGAAAACCTGTTTCATGATATAAAAGCCACAAAAATGATTGCAAATACTCAGACTGCTCAGAACAGCGTGTTGGACACCCTTTCACGGATCCCAGGGGTCATATTTACCCTTTGACCTCTCCAAGGTCATCCAAGGTCACCAGGGGTCAAAAACAGTATTTTGACAATAACTTTTGACCTAATTAAGCTAGAGCGGTGAAACAAACACCATCGTGTTTGTCTTGTCACTGGCTTTCATTTGATATACGGCAAGGTCACTTTGTAACCTTTCGTGACCTCAGGTCATATTAGGTCACGAGGTGACCTCTGGAGGTCAAACCACTTGCGGGAGGTTTTAACGTTTCACATAGCGGAAAATGTACTGGCAATTTCCTATCAAATGAACTTGACCAGGCCTCAATAGCTCTAATGATGTAAGAGTTATGACCAGTTTGCTTAATCATTGCATATTTGAGTGAAAATAGCCGATCTTGACCTAATTTGACCTCTGGAGGTCAAACCATTGACCTGAGCATTAAAACATGCAAAATAATTTCTTACTGAATTCGCGCGAGCTTTCTATTGCACTTCGCAGATTTGCGCTAACGCCCATATTTTCGGAGTTAGAGGGGGCCATCGATGGCCCCCGGTGGGGCGAAGGTGGCGCTGGAACCCCGGTGGGGCGCGGGTTAACACGCGCATTGACGGGGCGGGTACCCGCCCCTTCGGGTTTTTCGGATATAACATAAAAACGACGGCACCTAGCGCCACCGTACTTGGCATGCCTTTTCCCTCAACATTTTTACAACTTTTGTCAAAATTTTAAGGTTAGGTCATCTCAGGTCAGGTCACCAGTACAGGTCAAGTAACTTGATCTAAGAAAAAGTTCAAGATAGCATAAGTCGGAACAGGGTAAACTTATCCAATTGAAACTCATATCATATAATGGCCCTACTGAGTTCTCTAAAATATATTCTGGTATTTTTATATCGATGACATAAGGTCAGGTACCAGCTATGACCTCTCCATTGGAAATACATGGGAAAACGGTTTTAACTGAATAACTCCGTAATGAATAGAGATAGAGCGTTCATTTTAACTGCATTAGATTTTACTGGTCATTGCAATTCTAATGATATGCATTTTGCCCAATTTTACCTTGACCTGGCCTCAGGTCAGGTCAAATCCTTGATTTGACCTAGCAAGGTCATTTTATATATCATTCAATTCGGCTTGCTGCGAGGATTTATACAGTTTAAGTCGTTTTGCTCAATCTTTACTTGTTCAGATGTAATGGCCGAAAAACTTAATTTACATATTATCCCTATTACGCCATATTTTGACCTCTAGTGACCTTAAATGTGACATGACCAAACGATAGTACAAATATCTTCGATGGAGAAGTGGATGGGCTATCCAACACCGTTTACCGTTTTTCGCTACCTAGCGCGGTTCTCAAGATCTTAGGGGGGGCGGGTACCCGACTCCCGTCAAGGCGAAAGTGGTTCAGACCCCCGTCAATGCGTGTGTTAACATCATCGTGTATTTCTTGTCACTGAACTTCATGTCAGATACGGCAAGGTCACTTTCTGACCTTTCGTGACCTCAGGTCATATTAGATCACCAGGTGACCACTGGAGGTCAAAACACTGGTGGGAGGTCATTACGTTCCACATAGCGGTAAAAGGTCTGAAATTTTCCAATCAACTTACTTTACTACATCTCATTAGCTCTAATGGCATAAGATGTATGCCCAGTTTGCTTAAGCATTACATATTTGAGTTAACCCTTGCCCCGGTGGCGGGTACGAGCCACCTTCGCCCTGGTGGGGGGCTAAAAAAGACCCCCACGATCTCAAAAACTAAGAGAGCTAGAAAAAGCGCAAAACGGCAATCGAAAGCTCTTCGAAAATGATATCGAAAATTCTTCGGTTAGTTTTCTTGTCAGGTCAATATCAAGGTCACCAGAGGTCAAAATAGGTCAAAATCGCTAATATGAGGTGTACTAAGAAAACCTCCTATATCTCAAAAACTATGATAGCTAGAAACATTTTTCTAACACCATTCGAAAGCTCTTGAGATGCACTTTCATTACAGTGGCATTCATTTTCGTGTCAGGGCAATGCCTGAGGAGTTACCGGTCACTAGATATTGGGCATATTCTTGAGAATGTCCATAGCCACCCATGCATAAAGGCGTTTACTTTTTCGCTAATAGCTTCCAAACCAAACAAGATATAGCCATAGTTTATGCACCATTGCAATCCTCTCGTCAATACGAATCGAATGATATATGATATTGCTATGCCAGGTTAAATTTAAGAATTTGACCTGACCCAGGTCAACGGTCTGACCCAACTTGACCTGGTATAGTCATGATGTATATCATTTGACTTCCAGTGACTATACAAACCTTTTGGTGACAAAATAAAAGCTCTATCTCAGTTTATTCAAAATTTATAGAGAAAAACACCAAAAAATGCTTATTTGACCTAAGGTGACCTTTTAAAGGTCACAAGTAAAAAATTTAGCATCAGCTTCAGAAATAGGCTAAGAACAAGTCGCAACCGATTTTTGAAGTTGATTCCATCCATACTTACTGAGAAAAGCTCATTTCGTGATTTTCCCTATGTATTGTCAATGGGGAGGTCATGCTCTGCAAATGACCTTAGGTCACCAATATCAAAAATCTCGGAACAAATGTTGTAGCTCCTCGTGGGCCCAATATGTGGTATGAGTTTCAACTTGGTCGATTAACCCTTATTTTAGTTATGCGGTCCTAAGTATTTTTTGAGGTGAGGTCACTTCACCTGGCCTGGTGACCTGACCTGATATGACCTTGAGCCAAAATTTTCAGGAAAGATGTAAAAATGATGAAAGAACAGCTAGACCAAGTTTGGCGTCGCTGCGCGCCGCCGTTTTTTGGTCACTTCGGAAAAACCCGAGGGGGGTCTAAAAAGACCCCCCACCCGGGCGAAGGTTAACATATGTCAAATTTATTTAGGCACACTCCTCCGAGAGGCGAAAACTCCTCTCGGCGTTCACTGGCTATGTCCAGCTGGCTTCCTCTGTTGGCGGCCTCCTTCCCGATCCTGAGCCTCCGTAAACATTTTACGGAGGGAGTCTCCAGCTGACCCTTGGTCGTTTCAGAAGTTAGGGAGTTTCGTTGGTTGCTCCTGTCGAACACAATCGTATGTTAAAATTGAGTGATTTAACCCGCGCCCCACCGGGGGTCCGGCGCCACCTTCGCCCCACCGGGGTCATCGATGGTCCCCCTCTAAATCCGAAAATATGGGGGTTAGCGCAAATCTGCAAAGTGCATCAGACAGCTCGCATGAATTCAGTAAGAAATTACTTCGGATGTTTAAGCGCTCAGGTCAATGGTTTGATCTCCAGAGGTCACCTCGTGACCTATTATGACCTGAGGTCGCGAAAGGTCAGAAAGTGACTTTGTCGTATATCAAATGAAAGCCAGTGACAAGACGTACACGATGGTGTTTGATTGAGCGCTCTGGCTTAATTAGGTCAAAAATTATTGTCAAAATACAGTTTTAAGTCCTGGTGACCTTGGATGACGTTGGAGAGGTGAAAGGGCAAATATGGCCCCTGGGATCCGTAAAGGGTGTCCAAGAATGCTTTTCTGAGCAGGCCGAGCATTTCCAATCGTTTTTGTGACTTTTAGATCATAAGACAGCTTTTCCCCATGTTTTTTCAATGGGAGAGGTTACCTCTGGACCTGACCTCAGGTCACGAAATCAAAAAATCCCGGATAGGTATACACCTTGTATACAAGGTGTATATCCGGGATTTTTAGGGATTTGACCCCTCCAGGTCCTATAGGACCTGGAGGGGTCATGAAGTGTAGGAAGTTTCAAATCGTTCGATTTCGAAACGTAGCTCTTATAGAGCTCAAAAGTTGAAGTGATGTGACCTTGGTTGACCTCGCCTGATGACCTGACCTTGGGTGACCCGGGGTAAAAATTTCAGGGATGGTGGGAAAATGATGGGGTGAGAGGAGAGCCCTCAACCGAGGTGCTGCGCCTCGTCGTTTTTCTGCTATCCCGGAAAAATCCTTAGGGGGCCATCGATGGGCCCCCGGTGGCGCGAGGGTTAAACGCTCGGAATCAAGTACGTACACACGCACACACACATGCACACACACACGAGAGAGAGAGAGGGGGAGTGTTTAAGGCATGATATGAATTAAATATGTTAAAATTATGAAAATATAAATATGGAAATGGCAGGCAGGTCCCCAGGAACGGAAGCCGAGCACGCGACGGAACAGCTTCCGGAGGAAGCAGGCCCTAGTCGGGACCCAATGGCGGATCCAGAGTTGGCTAGGTATGTACCTCAAGCGGGTGAAGGGGCAACAACACACTTTCCACAACAAAAACAATGACGGAGATATGATTCGGGGCTCCTGCGGCCGACATTCAAAGTACGGAGCCTACCTGGATCGCCGCCGGTGCCGGTGGTGACGCCATGCACCACACCCCGCCGCTGCAGCCCTCGGTCCGCGCTGGAAGCGTGATGCACGCGCCGATGCCAATGAAAGCTGAAATCGCACCTGATTGCCAGCTTGTCTTCACCTGGTTCGCCTATCATTGTCTGTGAATATTTCTAAAGTATTGAAAACAAATAAATGTGACTATGGAATGTTTAGGCAGATATCTTGCACTTTAATAATACACTAATGAGCTCCAAAACCTGATTCCTAACACTAATATTTATGAAATATATTTGTGCTTTATGCCAATGAACGTTATGCACTGTCAAACCTTTAACTTCAGAAGCAAAACAGAAGATTCAATATGCAACAGTTAATATTTTCATTTGTTTGTTCTCGTGCCTTCGGTAGCTTAGAGACGTAATTGCCAGCGTGGAGATCCTCCGCGGAAAGGAAGTTTCAAGCTCAACCGAAATTAATTTAGAGTATTTTAACCATGGAGACCTATACAGTATAGCTCCCCGCTTGGCTTATTTACACCAATTTCCCCACATACTTCAGTATTAACATTAAAATAGCATATACCTACAATTTAGTTCTTTCTTTAAAGACACAAATGTGGGCAGCCCAGGTATGCCCCTACTTCAACCCACTATATGGGTTGCCCATCTATCACCCATGTTCAGCCCATGCATGCTCATCCAAACAATCAATGCTTTAAATAAGCTTGAGGGTGTTAAGTATTTACAAATGCATCGAAGATGAGACATTTAGATAATTTTGATAATGTTCATAATATGGGCTAGCCACATGTGGGGCCCACCTCCGGCCCATGAATTTGCCCACCTCTAGCCCATGGCCCATCTAGCCCACCATGCCCATCAAATGCCCATGTGGGCCCCACCTGGGCATGTTAGCTGGGTCGCCACCCCTGCCCATGGCCTCCCGCTCTTTTACATGATTAGTACCCTCTCAAATTTGCCCCTCCAAAAACCTGTCGCCCCTGTCAAACATATTGTCCACCCATCAGCCTGTCTCCCCTCTCTTTCGTCAGTTGGGTCCCCCAAACTAAAATGCTGGGTGTGCGCCTGCCTGTCATTGCCTCTATATTGACTTCAGCCAAAAAGTGACAAATTTTGTTTCTTCATGAATTGTTATAGGCTAACCACCAGCGTTAGCATTTTCCGCTATCCCGTATAGGAGCTAAGTTCGAGGGGTACCTCCCAAATATGTGTTTGACCCCCCGCCCCTCCCCCACCAGGGTGAAGGTGGCTCGGAAGCCCACTGGGGCTCACTCCTTGTAGCTGCATCGGCCATAGGCGGATCCAGGGGAGGGAGCAAGGGAACACGTGGCCCCCAATCGACCCTCAGTACCCCCTGAAATGGCCTCAGCGCCCCCTGAAATGGTCGCGGCACCCCCCCTTGAAATGTCGATGGTGCCCCAAATCGGTGCCCGCTTGTAGGATTTTACGCCCATCTGATAGGTTTTTGTCCGGTCGAAAGTGGCGTCCCCCCCGAACCGGATGGCTCCCCCGGAAGGTGCTCCCCAATCAGCAATCCTGGATCCGCCTATGGTATCTGCGCGGAAAATGCGCATTTCAGAGTGATTATAGGGTAGTTCTAGAAGCTTAACACCAACAAACCTCTGAAACATTTTTTGTGGACTAGAACTGGCAGCAGAGGTATTCGTCCTTATCACCATCCAGCCTCCAACTACAGAGCCAGAGCCGAGTCTTACTGTGACGTCATGCGGGTGACAAAATTATCCCTCACCTTTCCTGCTTAGTAGTGAGTCCATCAAATTCAAACGTCTTTGACAGGTAAGGTTTACCATAAAAGGATTCAAATCTTCTATTTTTGTAATTCTAAGTTACCTTGAATGTTTAAACAAGCCAATTATAGAAAGTATATATTTTTAACTGAAACGTTTAGCCTACCTATTGCAGCAATACCTTTCCATCACAATGTGACGTTTACTTGGCTGAAAGATTCCTGAAGTGTACTAACCTCACACAAAGTAATCTTGATCACCGCCCATCCCTCCATCTCGCTCCGCAAAGAAAAGAAGGAAAAAGGAAGAACGGGAGTGGAAGAATAGTGTTTGGGAACATTTCTGTAAAAGCAAGCAGATCTGGTTGTACCTATTGATTCTGAAAGAAAACACATGTTATGTGAATATTCTCTGGACGGTGTGGTGCCACACAAATAGGTTTGGTCTCTCGGGCCGTTTATTAGTGGTTTCATGCAAGGTGAGTTAATTCCCAGCCAGCAATTTGGGTAGGCTGAAGGCCAGATTCGGCTGGCAAGTCTGGCAAGCCTTCTCTCAGCCCACCTAGAACGGATGAGGGCCCGGCGGTGCGCCCGGCTTCGGGCCGGTTGAATGGAATTAGCCATACGACCAGTCTTCGTCCGAAATCGACCGGCCACGCGCCGGCCTGCTCCGGCAGCATAAGGGTTCCCAACCGCCTCAAGGAAAAATCTGACCTTGTCTGTGATAATACATATGAAGTGTATGATGAGTGCTGATGGATTTTTTCCCAATTTTGTGTATTTTGGTCATAGTTAAAAGAAAAAAAGAAGGAATCAAGCATGTTTCTAAAAATATTACAGCAATTCTTACTTTACACACTTGACAGTGCTGGACAGCCGCCGTTTCCAACCGCCAGGTTTTTGAATATCACAGTTGGTGACGTGGTGGTAGTGGTCAACAATATACATTTACGGCTGTTACAGCCTTCGGTGTTACCAGTTGGTTGTTAGTGTCTCTACTAACAGTGGTTGTCACGGCGTTACGGCCATGCCCTAAGAGATACGACCACTTTCAGGTGTTCACAGACGTACCTTTTTTGCTTCTGTGACATTTTTCTGAGGTAGGTGACTGTTATTTGCCGGTGCTCTGCTCTCGAGGTGGCAGGAAACTACGAGATGTTGGGGGTGGCTCAAATCTTTTCAAATCTCAAAGCTTTTGTATGACAATAATGTGGCTTCCCCTCCCCGGCCCACCGGCGCAGCTGGTGCGGCAAGGTCGTCTTCGAAGACTTCTGATGCGATTGAGCGCCTGAGTACATTTCATCGTGCCGAGAAAATATCGTTTGTAGCTAGAAATACTGTTTTATTGTGTTAAGAAATAAAGGACTGCCATATTTATTCGTGTTTCTAAAAAAACATGCTCGGCAGAAGTAGAGGCTCTTACGGATCGTGCACATGCTACATTTCCACCTTTTATCTTGCTCACGTGAGGCATTTGTATGAAATTATGTGACTTCCCCCGCCCCACTCCTCTTGCATTGTGCAATTTCTTAACGACCCCTCCCCCTAGGAGCAAGCGGAGCTTCACAGAATTGTTTATTTGTGAGAAAATATTTGTCCCACTGTCGCAAATGACCATCACAGGAAAATTTTCTGCAATTGTCTTGGTTTCTAGCGAGAAATGCCAGAATTTAGATCATGCTCCGGTCCGAGTGGCAGGGTTTAGAGGGTGAAAAGAAGACTGCAATCGGGGCTCACGTGTGTGTGTGGTTCAAAATTCTTATGCCTTGACGTTTGGTATTTTTGTCTTGGAGTCATTTTTCACTGGCAAGGAATAAAATAATGGCTGTACTGGCAGGGCTTCCGATACATTAGCAATCACTAGCTGCGCCCGGAGATTGAGGACATTGGTCCCTCCAAGCGATACACATCATTCATAAATGGGGAAAATACCCCACCCAAAATTGGAACTGAATACGCCCCTGCGCACCCCCAAAGGCGTTCCTGGAGCCGCCCATTAACCCAGCAACCAGACTGCAACGGCCCCGCGTGGGGCCATAGCACGGCTATAACGCCCCAGAGCTGGCATTGCGCTGGAATGGAACGGCAAACGCCGGCGTCGGTACGGTTTGGGCTGTGGCCGCTGAGAAAAGGTATGGCTCCGACCGGCCCAGAGCCGAATTCGGCTGGCTGCGGGTCGGTATAGTCCGGCGCAGCTGGTGTGGCTACGGTACGGGAGCGGTATGGGACTGCGCTGGGATCTTGTTTCACCCCCGGTTGGAGCCCCACGCTGACCCGTACCGTAGCCGGCGCTGGCCTGCCGGAGCATTCTGGCCCATAGCCCGCGCTGGCCCAGACCAGAAATGCTGGCTGGGTTGGTACCGGTATTATCGCAATAGGCGGATCACATCTCGCGGCTCAAAATGATTATATCAGAAGGTCCACGGTTCAAAGGGTCTACCGCTCAAAATGTCTAACTTTCAAAAATTGCAACGTTCAAAAGGCCCAAAGAGGCGTGCTCAGATGCATGAGTGGGGTGCATGATGCCGCAGAGGCGTGCTAAGACACCTGATAATAGGAGGCAATGAGGGTTAAGTTAGGTTAGGTTAGGTTAGGAGGTTAGGTTAGGTTAGGTCGGGTCGGGTCGAGTTGGGTCATCTCAGGTCAGGTCAGGTCAGGTGTGTATGCCCTTGGTCCCTATTCCCTAGTCTGGGGATATAACCCCTCTTTCCAGAGTCTGACTGCGCCCCTGGTCTGGGTACCACTTTGGGAAATGGGTGCACCTACATATAACCATCCAACTGCAAAAAAAAATGCGTAGAATCACAAAATGGCTCATACTAAACTGTAGAGTGTTCCTTCATGTTTTAGCTATGAAATAAGACAGAAATCAAAGTATAACACGCACTTCCACGACCTTAATCAAAATGTAAGCAATAACTACCACATCGACACGTCCGCATGCTCCGACCCAATAATTCAAAAGAAAGTTGTGTGATTGTAAGTGTAGAAAATATGGTTAGAGATTAAGAAAAGAGAAATTCACTAGTTCTAACCTAATCTAACCTAACTTAACCTAACCTATCCCAACCTAACCTAACCTAACCTAACCTATGTATCGATTTAGCGAGGCGGTCTTAGCAGTGCCTTACCTCAGGTACAAAGGTAACAATCGTCAGTCAGCTGATGGTTTCCATAAGCTCACTGACGATCAGCTGCCATTGTCTTCGTCAATTCCAGTGTTTTGTTTATTAACTGCGATGGACTGCACATGATTACAATGTTCAGGTTAAGTAAGTGTTGAAAATCGGGGTTTAAGTGGGAGTGGCACTACGGGACCTCACTTAATGGAATGAGGGTGTCCTGCTGATTCTGAAAATGTATCATTTCTATAGAAAATATTTCGGGAAAGTGGACGTCTTATTTAAGGTTAGCCGGGAAATGCTTTAGAGATATCCCCACATTCTGCCATAAAATCCTTAGAGGTGAAACAGACGGAAGGAGGGAGGGTTTGAGTAGTGTAAAATGTTACCCAGACCAGAGGCGCAGTCACATTCTGGAAAGAGGGGTTATATACCAGACTAGGAAATAGGGACCAAGGGCATACACAACTGACCTGACCTTACCTGACCTGACCTGACCTGACCTGACCTAACCTAATCTAACCTAACCTGACCTAACCTAACTTAACCCTCATTGCCTCCTATTATCAGGTGTCTTGCACGCCTCTGCGGCATCATGCACCCCACTCATGCATCTGAGCACGCCTCTTTGGGCTTTTTGAACGTTGCACTTTTTTTAAAGTTAGACATTTTGAGCGGTAGACCCTTTGAACCGTGGACTTTCTGATATTATCATTTTGAACTGCGAGATGTGATCCGCCTATTGTGATAATACCATTGGTACCTATCTAAGCCATGAATTGGGTGTACTGAAACTGGGCCCCAGTCAGCAGTCATTGGAAGGAGAAGTGCCCCCTCTGTCTGTCACTGTAAAGCTTAAATGTTTTCCAATAGTTTCAACATTACTTAAAGGGGATGACAACAGTATGGAGTTTTAATTGAGATAGGTAGGTACTTAGGTATTTTTGTGATGAGCTTGTTGTGAATCTACTGGATCCATACTGCATTTGTCCCAGAATTTACAATCAGTGGAAAAAAGGTAAAATTAGCCCCCTACCCACCCTGCTGTTCCCTGTCCTATCCATGCATGTGAATCCATACACATTAGTTCTTCATAGCTTGAGCTACAAAGATGGTCCTGCATCTGTGCCCGCCTTATAATATGGGCAGTTGAAATTATGCCAATGCAGGCACAGACTCAGGAGCAGCACAGCATGATGATAATACAAGCATGACACACAGTTCAAACAAATCTGACAGTCATGTTTGCACCATGTGAATTAAGGTATAGGAAGCTCATCTTTTCCTGTAAGAAAAGCTCACACCCATAACCAGGCCAAAACTCACAGACCTGCACAGTGGACATATGATGATGGAGCACCAATGTCATAAGTTGACAGTGTGTATGAAGGTTTGAGTTGAAGCTGACAAGGTTGAGTCTGTGAGCAGCTCCACCTGAGGAGCCAGCCTCTTTACTGTTCCACACATGGGATAGAAGAGGGAGTTTTAGTCCCTCCCTGGATTTATCACTTCCTCAGGGTGCAGCATCCTGGCAGCAGCACCCTCAGTGTTTCTAGTCACAGTGGAGATACTTGTGATAGGTGCCTTTGTAGTGGTGGGTAACTTCTCTTCCTCTTGGTGGAATAATTAATAAAATGAGTAATGAATATATAACAAATAACAAATATTAACAAATAAAATAACAAATATTAACAATAGAATTAATTGCAGATCGACTCTTCCCCCATCCCCTTCAAATTAGCTTGGCACTCCTATTTGCCTCCTTACACTGACTCAAGTATTGGTTTCCTGTATCGTGTACCTGCAATAAACGTATGGAAGTGACAGTTAGAGGCCCAGCCACAGCAGCAATGCTCAAATAATTGGACCTATCCATGAACAGCTTCTATTGGCAGCAGTGTCCATGCTCTCTGAGCACCATGGCACAACAACAGCTGTACTACATGCTTGCACCTGACCTGTCACAGGAGATAGTTGCACGCTCCGTGTGGGAGCTCCACGCTGCACTATTGGTCGGCAGTGCGTCCACAGACTGACGCTGGCCCAGTCAAGGAGAGATGCGAGAGCAAACCTCAACAGAAACATGCCAGCCGATCATATGTTCAGGCTGAAACTGTGTTCACAGGCGAGCACACATAAGCTAACTATCTAGTAGTCGGTGTCACTGGACGCACCCTTGAACTCCTGAGCTCCAGGCAGCCGCCAATCAGAGGCACCATAGCAGAAGCTGATGACATTAAAGCCGCCTGGCATTCACCATCTGTCGCATGAGTAACAGCAGACTCCGCCCGGGAGCCGGACGTGGTGACATTGGCCTGCGGCCCGGCCACAGCAGCACGGCCCACTCAGCCCAGCAGAGGTGTGCCGATCCAACCTTGACAGACATGCATCAGCACAGTCAGATGACTGGGCCGAGATTAGCTTCACAGAGAAGTATGCCCGATCCAGGTACCCACCAGTCAGCATCATCGCAGGTGTCATTGAAGTGCTCCTCGAAGTGCAGGCGGCCGCCAAGCAGAGGCGCTGCAGTAGGTGCAGACGCACCTTAGTTCCAGTCGATGTAGGCGCCAGCCACCCAGAGTGTCCGCCATCTATGAGAAGGAAGGAAGGAAAGGACTTTAAGTTACAGGGTTTGTGACAACTGAGCGCCTAAACAGGGTATTAGTTTTCGGCAAAATATTGGCGTTGTCAAGAGTAGAGCAAAATTGGACCGGGAGCAAGTGCTCGGTCGCGGGCCTCCAGATGCCTTTTGATGTTCACGGTTGTACTCGCTTAGGCTTTTTTTAAATTGTGTTATGCCTGCTCTCGATGCAAACAAATTGGCCCCTCCCCCTTAATAAATTTAATGCCACCCACTGGCGCCGGAAAACTAGGCCATGTATGCAACGATCGCGACAAACAGTAAATCATGCTGGTTCACGCTTTAAAAAGTATTAAAAAAACAGTAGGAGATGCCAAGGAGTGCATACAAAAAATGTCATAGATGCCAGCACCTTGCAAGTCAGGCCACACAGGGGCACCACGATTCCACTGTGCCAGTCTGCAGAATGTGACAGGAGACAACGAAATGTTTGGGGCAGCTCGAATTCTTCCCCAATTGGGGCAGCCTTAGGGTAGCTGGAGCAGTTTTTCTTTCAGTTGGAGCATAATTTGTTTCACCCATTCTTCTTGTCCCATCTTATTGGCACCTTTTTTTACTTTGTAGTGAGAAAGTACTGTCCAAAATGTGTAGATTTAGTTCCAATGTTTCCTCATCTGCCCCAAAGACAGACAGAAGTTGCCCCAAACCAGGTCAACCCAAAGGCTGCCCCAAGGAGATCTTGTTGAAACCTGTCATATTCTACAGGCTGGCTAGGGTGGAGGCGCTGTTGTGTTTATGTCTTCTGATACAATCTTAGGAATGTAACGTCGTGCTCGAACCCCACTGTGCGCGCTACATGGAGAAGTTGTTCTTGTTTGGACCGTCTGTTTTTGAGGCTCAGCACATTTAGGAATAGTCATGTTTTCTTGTTGTGCCTGTAGAAATAAAAGCAGCAGCTTATATACAATTATTAATAACAAAACACTTGGTGGAGTGGAGTCGGAAAGTAGTCGAAACAAGGTGTGCAGCCGACAGTGAAGGGACGGCCACAACGTCAAACGGGGCCTACGGTCGACAATGAAGGGGTGGCCAACAACGGAGCTATGCTATGACAAATGATATTGGGATGTACAATAGTAATTGGTTTTAAGGCGGTCCAGTTTCATATACACCTGTGTTGACAACTTGCTACGTTTCAGGAGGCACATAGTGCCAAAACATGCCACTGTGGGGAAAGTCCCAGAAGAACCCAGCGGATGTGGTCAAAGCCATCAAAGAAGGTCTGACCGTGTTGGAGAAGGGCGACAGGAAAACTGAAAAGGTAAGTGCAATAAATTGCACATCCTACTCGTGAGTCAACACATCTCCAATGACCGGGAGGGGGGGCCTGGGGAGTTCGTGGTGACTAGCGTCTCCACACGGAATTTTCCTAAATTACCGGAAAGTAGCAGCGCACCGTGCTTTTGATAACTCATGTCTCATCATTTGTGCTCTTTTGCCTTAAAATTGTAGGTCTTGGTCATCCAATTACCATCCAATAGAACAAGTGACATGATTTTGACCTGACATCTAGCAAAGGTCAGGACAAGGCGGACAGCTTTGTCACGTCTTGGGTTTTTTGGATACCTTTACTTGTGTTCTCCCAGTTATCTGCTAGATAGAATGAATAGCATGTTGTCCCAACATGAGTAACATTTTCCAGTAGTAAATAAGGCCTAAACCAAAGTTGAAATCGAGTTGAATCTCTAATTGAAAATGAGGGCTGTGTCCTTATGATCGTTACTTAGATATAACTAGCTTTAGAAATTCTGATATGCAAACATTTGCTTGTGTCTGTATAGTGCTGGTACTATTTAAAACACTGGCAAACCAAGACTGCTTAATCAAAAGTGTCAGGTATAGTGGTGCTTTTATCATGAAAATATCTCAGTTTAGGTCTGATGTTTGTACATAATAGAAAAATAAAAGATGGTCGTGGTCATTATTTTTCTCCCAAAAATTTACTCTTTCCGATAACCTCAACAGAAACAAAATGCTGGCATGGGATCAGGAGCATACCAGGGGCAGTAAGGATGGTAGAGTGAATGCCTGAAAACCTGGAATTGATATCTGGTGGCAACACTGGCCAAGTACTAGTTCCATTAAACACCATGGGTGTTGACAGTATTGTCTATTTAGTGTGATTCCCTTTTCGCCTGCTAGCGAGGTACGGCTACGTCTGTCCATGGAGCACTAGGTTTTGAGGTGTTGCAGCGCTATACTGATTTGCCTTCACATTTGCGCAGGCCTTGGAGGATGTCAGCAAGAACCTGGGCTATGCGAAGACGATGCTGTTCGGTTCGTCGGAGCAGGATGCCCAGTCCGACTACCAACTAGCCAGCTTGGCGCAGGAGATGTACAACACCAACCTGTTGTTGTTGCTCATTAGAAACCTCGGCAAAATCGACTTCGAGGTACGGCACTGAAACCGGACGCGGGGCCCTGTGGTAGATCTACTGTCTACTGTGCCTCATGCAATTGGTTCTATTCCGGGGGAGGTGATGCTGAACAAGGCCTCACACTCCATTGCACCGGAGTGAGAATTGAGCACGTCACACAACTTTGGCAGTTGGTGCGTCGTTAAACGTCATGAAGTGCTGCCTTTCGTAAAGTGATTAAACAAAGTTCAGAAATTCAACGTTTTAAGAAGAAGGTGTAGTTTGATATATGTTTTGTCTCACCAACAACCGCTTACGGTGTTACTTAAAAACCGAATCAAGGGGAATGTAATAGGTTGATGAGTTTTGAAGTGCTGCGGCGAGGAGCATGATGATGAGTTGCTAAGATGTTCCCTGGCCTCTCCCCTCGAATCCGGAAGTGTAAAAAACACTGAAGATTATATATTCTGGCACAGCCCTTCATCAGAATCGTGGAGTAAATATCAATAATTCTCAGTCCTAGTATAGCCAGACCTCGAATTGAGCTTCACCCAAAAATGCCTTTTAGAATGAATCGTTAAAAATAAGATTGGTATCAAAAAAACATTATCAAAAAACATTATCAGTATTTTTTGATAAGATTATTCAGAAAAACATTATCTATTTTTTGATTAACATTATCAAAAATACATTATCAATTTTATATTAAAAAATGAAATTAATGAATTGATAATTAATATAAAATTATATAAAATTATAAAATTAATATAAAATTGATAATGTGTTTTTGCAGCCACACGTATACTCTTTCGACGCTTAACGTTGGGCTTGAAGAGCAGGCTGTGGAAAATGGGTTTATCAATTACAAAAAAGTTGACCTTGACCACTAGGTACAATCTTAACTAAATAATTCGAGGGAGGCTTTTATTGTAAAAATATAGCATCATGTTAAAGGGGAAAGTATGCAATCTTTACACCGATCTAGTATCACGTCTACTAGTGCTAAATAGGTAGCTTTTGGTTAGCATTTTCGCTGCAGTCGACGGAAAAAAGTAAATAATAAGAACAGAAATATTCAAATAACCGATTAAGGTACTTCAGCGAGTTTTTCATTGTTAATCAAAAGCTAGTGTTTGGCTGAAATAATTGAAAAGTCTGTCACAAATACTGGTCTAGGTTTGTTGTATTGTCGGCATTGCTTTTAGGTTAGAGGTACCAATATCGTTGTTGTCACGACATCCAATCTTTTTTTAACGATTCATTCTAAAAGGCATTTTGAGTGAAGCTCAATTCGAGGTCTGGCTATACTAGGACTGAGAATTATTGATATTTACTCCACGATTCTGATGAAGGGCTGTGCCCGAATATATAATCTTCAGTGTTTTTCACATTTCCGGATTCGAGGGGAGAGGCCAGGGAACATCTTAGGAATGTAATAAGGATGATACAAATTCTTTGTATCGTTAACTTACCTAGTCGTTACATCTCCTCCCTTGGTCGTTGTCCCTAAAATGTATTTAGTGGCTTCCTAAATGATGCTCATCAACAAACCAGGGGCAGGATTATCCGACCACCGCACTAGGAACTACGTTTCAAAACTGAGAAGTCTGAATTTGAAAGTTGTCTGCCACTTTCTAACTTGCTGCAACTAGCCCATTCCAATACATGACGTCCACCCGTGTGTGATCGGGTTGCAGTGCGTGTTATACTGCTGGCCGTTGTGACAGCCCCGCTCCCTCAGAGACTGACGGCTCGTGCACTGGTTTCAGGGCAAGAAGGACGTGACGCAGATCTTCAACAACATCCTGCGTCGTCAGATCGGCACCCGCTCCCCCACCGTGGAGTACATCTGCACCAAGACCGAGATCCTCTTCACACTGATGAAGGGGTGAGCCCCTGCCGGCTGGACCGGCCATTGGGGGGGGAACACGCGGCAAAGGTGTGGTGTGCAGCAATGGATGTTTCAGGGGACGGGGGTCATCCGTCAGATCGGCACCCGCTCTGAGATTCTAAGTCTACATTCAAATCCAACTGTGACGCCTCCCCTAAAAAAATGCATTTTTATAAATGCGTGATTCGGACGCAATTGCACTTGCGTCATAGCTTCATCAACAGGGATTCGACCAGTCTGCATGACGTGGCAGATTTAGAAAACAACTATCTGGGGAAGCTTTGCTCAGACCTACCGTTTTGGGACAGCTTTTGCCTGTGTTTGGGACGGGTAAGGAATCCTTGGGCAGAGACTGACACAAAGCAGCATTTCAAAAACGTTATATCTGACATACAAATACAAGAAATATACCAGATGGAGGGATTCGTGCATAGGGTAAAATTTCGTTGCCCGCCATGGAAATATTCTTAGCGCTTGGTTACGCCTGAAATGAAAATGTCCGCCCAAATGAAAAGAAAAGTATTTCCCAGAAACTGAAGTTCTGCCCCGATTTGGGCAAAATTCGAACTGTCCCAAACACCTCGTCGAGTCGCCTGCCCTATTTTGCCGACTGGAGATGAGGAGGGTGTAGGAAATGATTTGCTAGTCGAGCCCACTAAGTGGAGGTGGCCTGGTGCGCAGGTACGAGCACCAGGGCGTGGCGCTCCACTGCGGCTCCATGCTGCGGGAGTGTGCCCGCTACGAACCCCTCGCCAAAATCATGCTGCACTCGGAGGAGTTCTACAACTTCTTCTCCTACGTTGAGGTCTCCAACTTCGACATCGCTTCAGACGCCTTCGCCACCTTCAAGGTAGGTCGACACGGATGCATCGCTTTGTTTACCACATCCCTGTCACCGTCTAGCTTTCATTATGTAGACTACTAGTCTGATTTGTATGGTGGGGTAGGTTGTATCAACTATTGATATGTGTGATGATCTGATAATTAAAATTTTTATGTCGTTGTTTGTGCTTAACATTTATTGAATTCTGGACTGTGGGCTCGGAATTTTTTTCATTTGAATCAATATTTTTTTTCTATTGTACATTTGTTGCTCCGTGGTTCTTTGGTGAGTGGACTGTCTCCTTCGAGACACACTTGTGGCTCTCATCAGGACCTACTGACGAAACACAAGATCCTCTGCTCTGAATTTCTGGAGGCCAACTACGATCGCGTGTTTGAGCAAAACTACAAACAGTTGTTGCACTCGGAGAACTACGTGACGCGGCGCCAGTCGCTGAAGCTGCTGGGGAGCTGCTGTTGGACCGACACAACTTCACCGTCATGACCAACTACATATCCAGTCCGGACAATCTGAAGCTGATGATGAACATGCTGAAGGAACGCTCGCGGAACATCCAGTTCGAGGCCTTCCACGTGTTCAAGGTGAGAGTTCCCGGGCATGTCTGAAAGTGATGGTTCTTAACACGCGCATTGACGGGGTCTGGGCCACCTTCGCATTGACGGGGGCGGGTACCCGCCCCTAAGATCTCGAGAACCATGGTAGGTAGCGAAAAACGGTAAGAGCGTTGGGCTGCCCATCCACTTCTCCATCGAAAACATTTGAACAATTTTTTTCAGGTCACATTTAGGTCACGAGAGGTCAAAACATGCCCGTCATAGGGATAACATGTAAAATTCAGTTTTTCGGTCATTACATCTGAACAAGTAAAGATAGAGTAAAACGACTTAAACTTTATGAATCCTCTTAGCAAGCCGAATCGAATGATATATAATTTGACCTTGCTAGGTCAAATCAAGGATTTGACCTGACCTGAGGTCAGGTCAGGGTCAAATTATATAAAATGCATATCAGTAGAACCGCAAAGCCCAGGCGAGTCTAATGCAGCTAAAATAAATGCTCTATCACCATCCGTTACTGAGTTATTCCGTAAAAACCATTTTTCCCGTGTATTTCCAATGGAGAGGTCATGCCTCGTACCTGACCTTAGGTCATCGATATAAGAAATACCGGAACATATGTTAGAGAACTCGGGGGGCCATTATGTGATATGAGTTTCAATCGGATAAGTTCACCCTGCTCCGACTTATGCTATCTTAAACTTTGAGGTCGGGTCACTTGACCTGTACTGGTGACCTGACCTGAGATGACCTAACCTTAAAATTTTCACAGAAGTTGTAAAAATGATGAGGGAAAAGGTATACCATGTACGGCCGCTGCGCGCCGCCGTTTTTCTCCTGTCTCCGAAAACCCGAGGGGGGGGTCCGCCCCCGTCATGCCGTGTTAAAGCGCGTGGATTTTTTATGTATAGTTGCACTCGAGTTTTGGAGTATATTTGGGTCCACTTGGTTATCTGTAACGCTAACCAGCGTAGCAGTTGAAACCTTGACTAGGTTGAGATTAGGTATGTTGGTCCATAACTATGCACCCTCATCTACAGGTGTTCGTAGCCAACCCGAACAAGCCCAAGCCTATTCTGGACATATTGATACGCAACCGCGACCGCCTAGTGGACTTCCTCACGCGCTTTCACACCGACAGGAGTGAGGATGAACAGTTCAACGATGAAAAGGCCTATCTTATAAAGCAGATCAAAGAGCTCAAACCGCCGGCGGAGCAATAGCATCTTGCGTGAGTGAGTGTTGATGGGCTTGTTTTTGAAAGTGCGAAGTGTGTGAGAGTTCTCCTGTAGGGCTGTTGTCCGTGGCGCTGTTTTTCAATGAGGCGGGTTTCGACAGGGGTTTGCGCTCGTGATTTCGTGTGATGGACGTTAAGCGATGCTGAATTCACGTTTGTCGATCTATGAAGCTTTTGGGATTTAATGCATTGTAATGGTGCAGTTATGCGTCGGGGGATTTGTGGGAAAAGAAAACACAACGCCAAAAATCAGGCTGGCAATGTCTTATATTAGCCCCACTGAAGCAGGAAGCACTTCTGAAGTCCCCTCCGGTTCCCGTGCTACGGGTAAACAAAAAAGGGAGGCCTTCGTGGCCCAAATTGAGCGTTCTAAACGTTCATTTTGCACATTTCGAACCCTGAGACAAATTGTATATGGCCCACGGGTGCCTCCAGATGCAAGTTTTTTTCGGGGACACGCAGGTTTTTACGGCATGGTACAGATGAGTGATTCAAATTGCTATTTTAATGTACCGATTATAAGTGGGTTATTTGTAAGGTGATCGAAATATAGCATGCAAATCATAATTCGAAAATTCATGATCATAAAGCATGCAATCAAATTCGAAATTCGTTCTCAGTTTCTGGATTTTTCTTTGTTCTAATGTAATCATTATCTTTACTTATTTTCCAGAAGAGGTCATAAACCTTTGCTTTTTACTGAGCTCCTTTTATTTTTTAGGTATATGCAGGAGCTGCTTGGTCACCTATGATTGTAAAGAACGAGCATTTATGATGCCCCAACTAATTGTCAGAAGCCGATGACGAACGAAGTGAGAAAAGGCTTCTATTCTGTCCTCTTTGTAGGCGCTTCAAGGATGTATTTTGGTATAATTTTTCCCTTGAATTAAACAATTACATGTGAAATGCTATGATGTTTTGACCTAAATTTTTATTATAGTCATCGTTTCCAGTACGAATTAGAATTTATATGCTCCAATCCTACTGGCGATTTCAAGTTTGTGTGGGATATTGATCTCTGACCGCCTTGGTCAGTCTGAAATGAACGCAAGTAACCCTAAGAAACAAGCCGACACTATTCTAAGGCAGTGTAATATGTAGCACATATTCCTAGCCTCTTTAAAAGCCACGAACCGGGTATGTGACTTAAATATGAAAGTGGGTAAGGAAACGACTGCATGCATTCGACCGATCGACTATGTATATTTTTATCCTACCGGTGGCCTATAGAAGGGCCTGTGTCCACCGCTGGTAAAGGAAATCTGACAAAACCATGTCTGGTGTATTTTTCTTTTTCTACTCGAGCAGCCTAAACCTAAAGATTTGGCCTATGGCGGTCATTGTACGATCAGCTGTCGATCTCATTTATCCATTTTTGTTACCTAGATCACATTTGGCACAGAAAACCGTACACAAATATTGTCTAGTGCTCAAGAAACCTCAAGAAACAAGAAGTAAAAGAGCAAGTTTGAAATGTCTATCTTGAAGCATCTTCAATTCTTTAATAGTCATGCAACTGCGTTCGAATTTACCAATTGCACGCGCTCCAAGAAATGAGTTTGAAGAGCTCAGATAAGATGGATGGTGACAAGTCAAAATTGATACATAAGCATATATATTTTACGGCTTTTGAAAATTATTTTAAATCATTTTCCCGCATAATCTTATTTTTCTACTTTTCTAATTTTGTCATCGAACACAGGTTCCCTCGAGCATAAGTTCAGAGGAATCGATTAAGGTTTATTTCACCGAAGTCAGTCGGTAAGTTTCTGAGATCGTAGGGGAGGTCGCTGTTTATCCCTTCTACGGATATTGTATTTTTAAAAGGGTGGCGCAGTAAATTTAACTCACCCTGTGGTGAATGCATGCTATATGATGATAGACCGACCAGTATCGCGTCTGGCAGTTATATTCCTGCATAAGTAAGAGTATCGACATTGACATGGAATCAGCACAAACAAGATTACAATCGCTTGCCTGGTGTGATGCTCATTAAATCGGACGGCGACGCTGCGAAATGCGATAATTTGTGAGGCTGAGCATTCACACGTGCTGTGTTTTGAGTGCAATCGTGTGAAACGTGGAAATCTTATCAGGAGTTTGGTGTTCGGCTGCGTGACGTCAGAGTAGCCGAGGGATTGCCGCGCGCCGCGGCTCTAGTTTTAACTGCGGATCGCGCCAGTCCTGTATCGAGGACGCGACATGACAGATTGCGTATGCCACCCACTGGGTGGGTTGAAGCTCTGGTGAGAAGTTTCGGTGATTGGTTAAGAATGTGCATTTCTTTGTTGTCAAGAAGAATCGAGCATATCCTACTCGCTCGCCGGATGCCGGGTGGTTCTGATGTTTCGTTGATGTCCCCTTGTCACATCGATGACCTCGTCTTCTGTTATTTTTTTGCTTTAGTTAGGGCGTGGAACTGCCTTAGCACCGGGCCTTTAGACTCCTAGACATGTACTAATGAGGCGCACCTTCTCTTCGATCTATGGTATTGCCGATCTGTGAGATTTTTCAAACACCCTTTTATAAATTTCTGTCACATCTCTACTGAATATTCCTAGACATTTTAGTGAATCCCCTGTTTCTCTACGTCTTAGACGTAATTATCTTGAGGTGTTACCTATTTACCCATCTCTCTGCGTTTAAGGCCTTCGCCGCCTGGAGTTCCGCTCTCCCTGAATATGTGAAGCCCTTCTGCCATGGATAAGCCTGATTAAAAAGTTGTGCTTCGGTTAGATAGATCCTTTTGCAGAGTGTGTTGGTAGCACCTACGGCCACTGCAGCAGGCTTCCCTGGCGCGCTGGCCAGTGGAGCCTGCCTGTGCCTCGTCTGCCCTCTGTTTATCCCCAACTCCGGCCTCCAGCCCGGGTAATACAGTCCGCGCACTCACTGCCCTGTTTGTTCCACCAATTTCGAACCCGAGACTGCTTCATCGGGTTGTGGTGAGCACCAGCCGATGATTTGGTGATAAAAAACAGCAAATAGTCCAGGTTTCAGTAGATACTCGTACATGAGGCTATTTTTCAGCTTCAGAAGCCGGTGACGAACGAAGTGAGAAATGTTTTCTGTGTACCTGTTTCAGAATTAACATTTTCTTTTGTATGGACCGCTTTTAGTTTCTTGTAATGGCTGTTTTAGATTCTTAAGCTTCTTTTGCATCACTCCAGGACAGGGGCAGCCGCCCCCCCCCCACCCACCTGAGGGTCCCCTGAGGACACGGTTATGTAACAAGCAGGGCCCTTTTTAGCCATCAGGGCCTTTTTGGCGCTGTCGCAGGGCCATTGTCGGGGCGCCGCCCCCCCTGAGCGAAATCCTGGCTACGCCCCTGCTCCAGGATAGTTTTTGCAATCGTGGTGCAATTTTAAACCAGCCTGATGCCGAAAGTACCTTCACAGGGTACGGTTTTTAGCGTCTCCTTTTAATTCCAGATTTTCGATATATGTTTTTGGAGTTTTTTTTACCGTCCTGGTCTTGGGAGGGAAGGTCTATAGATTAGGCTTCAATTTGTTTAGTTTATCAGCGTTCTAAGCTTTGGAATTTTAGCATTTACTCAGCACAGTCTTTTACGCAATTTCTTACGCCTTTAATATATTGTCTAGGGTGGAAGGTATTCTATTTTTTTATCTTTTAGGTGGTACCTATCTCAAGTACGCTTTCTGAGAACTTCAGTACATTTTAACATCCAAACCATTTAGCCTCACTTCAGGTGGCTCCGTTCAAAGGCAGTCCCAAACACTTATTTTTGGGTGGGGCAGGCGGAAAAATATCTTGAAGCATTTTTTTATGAAAATATTTGGGCCAAATGAGGCATTTAGGGGAAGATTACAGGTGCCTTGGACCAGATAGAAGTGCCTTGGGACTGCTAGAGGACCCGTCCTATTCCGTGCTGAAAAATGTGATCCCTAAAAACCTTCGAACCATTTCCTCAAATCGCCTGAAATACGGATTCGTATCATGGAAAGTGGAAATGTTTTCCCTCGTCTTCCCGCTTCGGTGCCTATGCAGTATTTTAACCCTCCATTTTTGTCAATTTTTCCTTCTCATGTCCCAAACTTGTGGGCGTTACGTAACAAATCGGTCCACGCTCTCCCACCTCCTCCCTGTAACTTGTGATAACGCTTTGGCTCACCCCTCCCAACCCCTATTTGTTGCATAATTTATGTACAGACCCTTTAGCAAATCATTACATTCAATCGGATAACGAAGTGTTTGTGACGATTCAAGGCTGTTTTCTCTCGTGTTGAAACAGACACTTTATGAACTGCGTGCGAACGTTTGTACAAAACTCTTGCGTCCGTGGTTTAGATTGCTAGGCTGTTGCCCCGGTCAGAATTCGTGCAGTGTTTTGGAGCACTTTCTGAATTCGCCGCTGGATGGAGTTATAGGTTTGAGAAAAAAGTGCGACAGCATTCTTCTGACAGTTCACAAGAATCAGTTTTTTTCTAGGTTTCTCGTATTACAGTTCCTCCTCTATGGTCGAGTCGAGCAGACATGACCACACGATTGGTTTGACTCGCCCTACTGATGAAGAAGTCAGATTGTTTTACTTTCCCTAACACGCGCCGGGACGAGGGTTACGAACCTACCCCCGCCGTGGTTTTTTTGCAGATAGTCAACGGCGATCGTGGTGTCTGGAGTGTTTGGTCAGAAACCCCTAATGAAGTAAGTATAATGCACACATGTTAATTTTTTTAATGCTGATAAATGTTTTGGTCCAGGTCCTATCGGATCACCAGTGTAGGTGAAGTAACGTGGCATAAAAAATAGAGGTGCGCCCGTAAGAGCAGACTTGATAATATCTGATATCCACATCACTTTAGATCACCGAGGCGAATAAGTGCGGTGACGAGTGTTCTACTTCTACCGTATATTGACCACAGTCATCGAGTTGATTATTTTGTCAATTGAAGTGCTGTAGCTCGTGTCTCGCAAAGCCAAAAGAACAAACAATAATCACACAAGAGTTACAAGAGAGAAATCAAAGAATCACGATCCAAAGATTCTTCTGGCAGTAGATTCCAGTCCCTGATGGCCTTTGGAAGGAATGAGTGCAGACGGTAATCGGTCCTGCACTGCGGCATGACAAACTGCTGGTGGTGCCCTCGTCTTGCCCGCTCAGGGAGCGGTGTTAGCTTTTCTCTTAGCTCATCTGCTTCTACGTTGCCATTGGCGATCTTTCGAAGCATTGTTAGGCGTGCCGCCTTCCGTCGCTGCTCAAGCAGTGGCCATTTGAGCTGACTTAGCATGACTGAGACACTAGAGGTGCGTTGGTAGTCCCTCATCACGAACCGCGCAGCTCTGCGTTGAATTGCTTCGATTCTTTTGGTATCATTTTGATGATGAGGATCCCACAAAGTCTTTATGAAAGTCTTGTGTTTTGAAAGTCAAAGTCTTTTGAAAGTCTTTATACTGCGGTCAGGTCAGGGGCGTACACTGAGAGAAATTTTCACAATGTCTATACGAATGCAGCCCTGATATTGGGGTTCACTAGAGCACAGCCAACGCTAAACAAGGACAAAACCCAGTTCGTGCAAAGCAAAAAGTAGTTAAAGCATTGTTTTGAAACGAACATTAGTCGTCCTCTCATAATGATATGAACACGCAACTAAGCCAGTACAAGGGTAGCAACGCTGTCCCGTATGATCAAAGCCGGCAGTAGGACAGCCTTGCTAATACATTGGTAAGATGGTCGTATCCTTACAAATGCCGTACACATTTTGACCTGGTATTACTTGTGTCGCGGAAGCACCGGAAGTGTATGATGCACGTGCGCTACTGCATTTTTCATTCGTGTCGTGATCAAACAAGATACCTTTACTTTTTGATCAAACGCCTCACTCAGTAAGACGCAGGCCACGGGGAGTGTGCGCGGGGCGGTATTAGTGCAGTTAGCGGATTGCGGTGGAAAAGTTTCTTTGGTTAGCGTATAGCCTATTTAGGCATATTCTAAACCAATCTTTTTCAGTGTCAGTGCCCTATGACATTCGGAGCAGGCAGTCGCTAAAGTGGTGTGAACTTGGAAACGGATTGGACTTGCAAGGTAAGCAGCTGCATTGGAATGCGAAGTGTCCAATTAGGTACATACCTATGTGTTTCGAAGCTTCTTCCATTGCATAAAAATGGTTTTATGGGTGTAGCCAGGGATTCTCAGGCATATGGAACCGGTGGCGGATCTGGCCGGTAGGTTTAGGGGGGGCAACCAAAGTCAAAAAGAAAAAAATAACTCGGTAAAAGATTTGGCCACAAGATGTTTGCTTTTGCTATTCAAGGATCATTCACTCAAAAGCGGTTTTTGATATCAAGAGGACCTAGGTCCAATGCTTGCACTGAAGTTGACTGGTTCTGTTTGAAGTTGAATGGTTCAGTTAAAGCACCAAAACCTTGCTTATAGACTTAAGGAGCAAGAGCCGGGGAAAATGACTAAAAGTCGACAGCTTTTTGGGGAATATGGTTCTTTACTGAACTTTTTCGTTTGGGGGATCAACTGCCTTTTCGCCCCCTCCCCCTAATTCGGCCACTGTTTGAAATCTTCTTTGAGTTCTGGTGACCTCAATATTGACTTAACCAAAAAAGTTTAAATAATGGTTATTCGTCTCGTCAAGAGCTTTCGAACGCAAACAAAGAATACATCTGCACTCCGGTTTTCCGATGACCGTGTCCTAACCGCCTCGCGTCTCATTTCCAGCCCGAGCTCCGGCTGGAAATTCCTAAGGCCCTGGTGTGAGTGTTCGGCGAGTATATGATAACATCCAGGCTGTGGGTACGACACTGCGAGCGCACACAGTATGTGGAATGACGTGGAGGTTGTGGTGGTGGATGGGCCAATTGAAGCCCTCCTTATGTGGATCATATGCCAGTTCGTCTTCAGTCTGGAAAATAAAGGGACCAAAACAACAGTTCGCTTCTTGGCCTTCAATGTCCTCGCTGCAAAGGACGTGAACGTCCTCTGAATCATCAAAGAATTTCGGGATGCGATGGTGATGGGAGATGGCTGAGCTGGAGAGGCTCAGGTGATTGAGCTGGAGTAGCTCAGATGGTCAAGATGATTGCGGTATGATGTTCGTGTATTATTTTCATTCGTGCAAAGATTTTGCAACTACTACGATCTGTGATAGTCATGTGTTTGATTTCTGTTAATAAATTGATCGCTCTTAATAAAAGAAAAACAAGGGAAACATGTTTTAAGGGAGTTACCTCAGATGCGATCAGTGTTTTTCAGCAGGAACGAAGAGTAGTTTTATTGGGGTTCAAATAGTGATCAATGATATACTTCGAACTTTTTGTAGACCTATTCACTGGTTTATAATTCACCCACACTGAAGCTAAAAAATCGTACTTTCCTAATTCAGGGATTAGAATGAGGCCGACTGAAGACTTTGTCTAGACCTGGTCTCTTCATTCTAAGCATGGTAATCACCTAGTTATGATAGGATGGTGATTGATTTAACACCAACTAAACCATGGTCAAAGCCTCGTTCTTGGGATAAGTTACTGGAGTAAGAAATGCTAGCACATTTGTAGGCCATGGTAAAGACTTCGTACAAACTTGGTTATTGCATTTCAAGCATTGTAGGTACTTCGTTGCAATACGATGGTCGATGATTAAAACCAGCTCAACCCTGGTCAAAGCCTTGTTCTGGTGCTAACTTTTGGGCCTGCAATGTTAGTTTTTGGAGTAAAAAACTGGCAAATGCTTGCTAATGATGCAGACATTTAGAACACAAACTTTAGGGTTTTGGAGCCCTCGTTACTAGGTTGTAACTTAGTGAAAATTTCTCTCAGTGTAATCTCTTTAATGGAATTAGACAATGTTCAGAAACTGGTGATAAAGGGGTTATGTGTAAGCATTTTATTTCACTTCCAACTGCGGTTCCAATGGTATGCATCTCTTATATGATAAGCTAGACTCCCTTACATCCAGTCAGTTTCAGGGTTTGATCTGACCAGGTCAGATACACCACTCGAGCGGGCTTTATAAATTTTCAATTGCGTTTATGTATGCTCTACAACTGTACTCTATCAGTCGACTTTTAGCGGTCACACGAAAAAAAGCGTTAACAGTTTTTTGTAGAGATCAATGCGGATTATTTAACGCCTCTTTCCGCTTATCGCTACCTAATATTGTTGCTGAGATTGGAGGGAGTGTAGGTACCTACCCCCGTACCGACGAAGGTGACTGGAGCCCGGTACCGGTGCGTGTCCAGTCACTACCATTATATATATATATATATATATATATATATATATATATATATATATATATATATATATATATATATATAATTGGTGGTTGTTTTGCTGGGGCATTCTAATGGCAATTAGGTCTCTCTGTGTGTGTGTGTGTATGTGTGTGTGTATATATGTAATAGTCAATACCACTCACTTTGTCCTGGGAATCAACAAAGCTTTCCTGAAAGAAAATAGTTGTGAAATAGAAAGAAAATAGAGGTGTCGAGCAGACCCGGGATGACTACCCCAATGCCCACAGCGAGTCACCAGGTACGGACTGTGGTAATGCTCTGTATAGATGGTATATCCGCGCGCTCGATTGCTGGCCGTTTTTGAGTTGAGGGAAATTAATTGACTGAAGAGAAAGTATTCGATCGACTGGCTTGCTCAGATTCCGGTAAAAAAAATTCGGGAAGACCAGGTTTGTCAAACCTCTGCACTAAGGGCTCGGATTAGTTGACTACTAGGTTAATTTTCATCGCTTTCATGAACATAATCAGGTGCTTATAACCTACAAAATATTTGTCCCATGTATTTACTGCTGCTTACACAAGACGACTGGGTACGATCGGTGCTTGTTTGCAGATAAATGAGCAAGATACAAAGTATTTACAATAAAAACATTGTAGACCCCTAACTGTAGGGGCTACTGGACGGGCGATGAATGAAATCACGGAATTATATGTTTCATGTGGAATGTGTTTCATCTCATACAAACGCACTTTTACCAGCTGCACTGCTAAAGCAGGGATGCTAACTTCACACACTGAAACACTCAACTGCATGTTGCTGCAGACATCCTGAATGAAACCTCTTCACTAGAATTAGCTGCCTCATCACTTCTCGCACGGTGGCACGCGGAGTCGAAAACGCTATTGGCTGCCGCTATTGGAAGCCAATAACACTTTGCCGCTGAAAAATGTCAACGTCTTTTAAACATCTTCAAGAAGCTACTTCTTACACATTTAGCATTTGTCCCACTGGAACCGGGCGTTTCAGTGTCATCAATAAATTTCTCCCTCAAATATTTCCTGGATCAACTAAAGTTTTGAATATTGATTCAGGATGCAAACGTGTTTGACGCATCGCGGGAGGGTTGTAAAATTAAGGCGCTGAGACAATGTTCAGAAACATCAATCAGCATTAATCAGGCAAACATGAATCAGACGAGCAGCTTAAAACATTATAGGTGATGACAGGACCACGAACTTGAGTACTTACTGAATTCGCTCGGTTTCACATTTGCATACAAAGGCTACGGTGGATTCTGGGCTCTCACGCTGTGATTCAAGCACATGGGGGGTATCAGTGTCTCGTGAATTTGAAGTTCACGGGGCACACCTCTATCCAACTGAACCCACTATTGAGGCAGCTTCAGCGTGTCTCATCTCCTATCTGCCCATATGTCGTTAGACGCCGTGACCCACGAGCTGGTGCGGACTCTCACACCCTCTCCAGCTCCAGGGCCGGGTTGTCGCGACCGTGCAGCTGGTCTCTCTTCAGTATCTTCGCCTGCACGGCCAGCAGCCTCTGGCGTGCCTCGACGTCCCCGGGACCCCAGCTGGGCAGCGGTCTGAACGCCTGCCCAGGATGCTGCGCAGAAGAGTGCCTGGTTAGTGTGATCATCTCTGCTACATTTAAGTTTTTATGTGTTCACCAGTGCCCTTTTCATGAATTATAATTTCAATTAAATCACCATCACTTAAATTATGTGGAATTTAGCAACATTTACTGTTAAATGAGACTTTCTGCATTGCAAAATGGTATATTCAATACAATGCGTTGCATTGTATTGTATATTCTGTACTTCTGTACCAATACATTATATGCCCATTTTCCCACTTTTGACTTATTGCACGGTGACCAAGAGGCAAAATATTAGCATTGTAAAACATGAACTTATTGAAAACATGAACTTATTCAATGCATGCTTGATATCTTAGGAAGAACATCTTTTACGAGGATAACTGAGCTAAAAATCCAGTTCCTGGATTCTTAATATGAGCATGAGTACTCAAGAAATGGCTACTTAAGAAGCACAGTACTAGAAGAGCAATGGTGGAAATCATATCTACAGCTGAAGCATTACATCGTTCTTTTATGAATGTCTTTTATCTATGTCTCACGCAATCTTAACACTGGCAGTGGAAGTGGGTACTAAAGTGCCCGTACCTATTTGTTCAACGTGGCTCGAGAACCGCTAGCGGCTAGAAAACGGCACCTGGTTAGATTTGAGAGTTCATGAGTGCACCAGCCGGTGAAATATATATATATATATATATATATATATATATATATATATATATATATATATATATATATATGGTGCCGTTTTCTGGCTGCTGGCGGCTCTCGAGTCACCTCGAAAAAGGTACGGACAATTTAGTACCCATTTCCACTACCAGTGTTAAAATTGCGTGGACAATTTATCGGGAGACGTCTCCAAAGTATTGGAAAGAAACCAATTGAAATTATGCTTAAAAACACGCTGACAGGCTGTTTCCTGAAAGATCGCCTCTGAGAAACGCGTCAGCGCGAAACGTGATGACATCTGAGTTGATAGTGACTATTGCATCATTCAAAATTTCCTCACTTCTGAGAAAGCCTGTTGAAGTTGAAGGCCATATGTGCATGGTCATATGCAGGTCAGGCCATATGTGCTACCGAGGCCTGCGTCAACGCTATCTGGGTGTAACACGCATGGTTCAACCTCACGTGCCTCTGCTGCATCCGTGAAATGGTTCGGTGACCCCAGATGTAGGAGTGACTTTCCGTTTGAGGACAGCTGACCTAAAGGACTGCATCCGTCTCGTGAGCATTGAACAATAATTTTACCCGCTCCCTGGTGGAGGCCTTCCAGTGTCCTCTTTCAGACCACTGGATAAGAAAGTGTGTATGGATTCAAACATGCTATCGTATGACATCCCTAGAAAACTATAAATACGTTGAGTGTAGGCATACACATTAAGTTTTAGAGCTCCAGAACCAGATCTTCCATGGGAAATCACGCCCATGTATCTTGAAAATGATAATCCGCTTTGTGGAGATGGTCGTTACGCCTTGGTGTGTTTGGAGACGATACAAAAGAAGCATGTCTTATCAGATATACTTGAATCAGTAGAAACATAGATTATGCATGCTCAACACATGGACGATGGTGTATATTATGTGTTCCCTGTCATAGCATTCATGTCATACAATTAACCATAAAACTGCTCGTTGCGTTTGTCTGCATACAGATGCTGTACAGAAAATACAGTACGTATACTCACTCCCTTGGCGAAGTAGTATACGAGGATAACGAGGCCCCAGATTGGTATCTGCATGATCGAGATGGCCGCGAGCATCCAGCCGACGCCTAGTGCCCAGTCAGGGAACGTGTAATCCCCATACGTCGGCGACTTGTACTCGTACATGGCGTAGCTGAAAATTGCCTGCCGAACAGACCACGGTGCTAAATCACGACCTCTCGTGTTGGCCCCTGGGATTATTCGGCTGCAAACGACCAGGAACTTTTACATAGGCTTTATTACCACTTTAGAGACCGTACCAAACGTGAAGGTTACTGATTTTCTGTTCAGTTCAGTGCAAAACTATATAAATCATGGTCTTCTATGGTACCGAGTGTATATACACGTCGATTATGCCGTTGAAAGAAACCGTATCTTGGTCAGGTACATACCTGTCAATTGGAAATGTATGGGCAAAATAGTTTAAGCTCAATAACTTCGTCGGGAATCGAGACATGACATTTATTTTGACGTCATTAGATTTGCTTTATCCATGCAGTTCTAATCATATGCGCTTGGACCCAATTTGATATTGGGCTGACCTCAGTGAGGTCAAATGTTAGATTTAACCCAGCGAGGTCATACTATGAGTAATGTACTGTCAGATACACAGACAAATATACTTAGCTTTAAATTTACGTCAAATGATATTATATTATATCATTTTGTGCGGCTAACTGAAATAATGCCATGGGTGTATATATTTATTATAGCTACATCAAATACTATGACTGAAAAAACTTTCTTTCCATTGCATTCTATCCTATCCCTATGGTGACATGCTTTGACTTCTAGCAACTTTAGATTTAATCTGATTGAACGCTTCCTTTGGAGCTTATGTCATGCCTACTAACACCGCTTATTGCTTTTCACTAACTTGTATGGTTTTCGAGACCTTAGGGGCGGGAGGGGGCGGGCGTGTACTCCCCGTCAAGTCGAAGGTAACTCCGACCAACGACAATGTGCGTTTTAAAGTAACATTATCAAATATTAAGGAATTCGGTCAACTACCAGTCACCGCGTGACACGTGGTGTCTTCGCAATCGCTCACCACAAGAAGCAAGGGAGCGACCAGCACCCAGCAGACCCTGAAGAACATGGTGGGCTTGTAGCCGACCATGAACTCCACGTTGTCACAGAAGCGGCGGACGCCGTACACCCACATGATGCCTATCAGCTCGAACACGGCGATCACCATGACACAGAGACCTCCGAAGGTGTCCATGAGCTTCACCACGTACGGGCCTGCCTGCAGAGGCACGGCAGAGCAGTGGTCAGTCCCTGTGCTGTTCACGTCCCTGGTCGGGCTCAAGTTAAGCACTAAAGATCTTTTGAAGGATACCAGGGTCTCGTCATCGTAGTCATTTTAAATAGGGTGAGAGTCGGCTGTGGCATGCTATAGCATGCTACAGCGATAGAGTAACTATAGTTACGGAAATACATTTGCTGACTTGCTCGAACGTGCAGGTCTTTTTATATTTATTTAGTCGTCTTGAATCTTCACAGGACTAGTTTTGCTATTTGCTTCATGCAAGTGAGCCCTCTTAGATGCTACAAAGCAATAGTCAACGCATTTTGGACCATATCATTGGCTCGCACAAGCGTTTTGCAGTAACACATAAGTATTCGTGACTCACAGCTAAATCGGGCTGATCTAAGGTGATAGCGGCATTTACGGATATTTGATGCTGACTTTAAGGCATCAGAGACATTGTTCCACCCTGGAAATAGCCCGATAGGTAAGAAGCTTCCGTGCCCTCTCTGGACGGAAACGTGGTGGATGTAGCTGGCCTCTCTCCCCCGATCCTGTATGTACGGTGGAGAGGTACTTCACCATGTCTCGTAAGAAGGCAGTTAAGGTCGTCAGGCGCATCACTCTGATGCAAATATTTGTATATAGTGAAGATTTTAACCTCAAAAACGAGAGTATCAACAGACTGTCACATAATATCGTGGACAACGGAAGCTACATGGTGCCAGTACTTTGAACATGTAACTCAACAGTCGGAGAAGAAACCGTTGAGCCATCAGCACCGGACCTGTGAGACCCGTGAGACCCAGGGTGAGCTCACTTGTTGGCCTGTGACGCAGGACGGACTTACTTTCTGACATGTGAGACGGCCCGTGGGCTCGCGTGCTGACCTGTGAGACACCCTGTGCACTCACGTTTTGACCTGTGGGACGCCCTGCAGGATCGCGTGCTGACCTGTGAAACGCCCTGCAGGATCGCGTACCGACCTGTGAGACGCAGGGCGGGCTCGCGTGCTGACCTGTGAAACGCCCAGCGGGCTCGCGTACCAACCTGTGAGACGCAGGGGAGACCCAGCAGGAAGCAGCAGGTGGTGGCCAGCAGCGTGATCTTGACCTTGTGACCACGGGTCACCGGCAACGCGTCGTAGAGTGCTGTTAGTCCAGTCTCCAGCATGGCAAACTGGCGCACAGCACAAGTGACTAAGTAAACATTTGGTGAGCTCTGTCCTCACAGCTTTAAATCATAGAGCTCAGCATTCGGTATGGTATGCATGCTAAATTGTTATAATGAATGAAGGCAGTTGGTAACACCGTATGAGGCTGGAAGAAGAGCGTTAGAAGAACGTAACACACAATTATCAAACTGGACATCGGACAAAATTGGGTACCATGAGTACGATTTTACCTCTGAGTCTAGGCCGAGGGTGTAGAGCATGATGAAGAAGAGGATGGACCAGAGCTGCCATCCGGGCGCTGCTCCGATCGCCTCCGGAAAGGCGATGAAGGCCAGTCCCTGGCCCGACTTCACCACCTCGTCTACCTGCCCGACAATGGCGCAGCTTCGGTACAACCTCGAGTCGCCAATGCAGCGCTGAACTCCTGCCTCGCGTGAACCTCAATCGGTGATGGGAATTAGTGTCATCACTTCGATGTTCGGATTCAAGCTCTTGGCAACAATTCTTTGGCGAATAGGGATTATCAGATGGAGTGGATCACCGCATGTAGCTAAAATTACGTTACGAATTTTCAAAGCAGAACCGGTGATGAGGGAATTATAGCACCGGTGCATGTGTGTTTATTTATGTCTGCCATAAATTCTTATGTGGAGTTTTTTCCAAAATGTATAAAACCAAGGTGCAATAAATATAAATGCTAACACTGATATCGCGGGTGTGTTAAGAGTGGAACCAGTGACGTCAGAAACAGCGGTCCTAGTGACGTCAAAATATTTACGCACCTTGACCCCGGCCGACTCAGCCAAGGAGCCCATTATGCTGAAAATGGCGACGCTGGCGATGATGGAGGTCAGGAAGTCAAGGGAACTGATCACCATCGAGTCGATGTGCACTTTGTTGTTGAAGGTGTTGTAGGACCCGAACGTGATGAGCGGTCCCCAAGACACGGACAGCGAGAAAAACACCTGTTCAGCAGCTCTCTGCCACACCTGTGGGGGAGCAACACAATTTCTGACTTATTTTAGGTATAATATAAAGTTAGCAGCCGAACGCTTTAGTCAATTGTTTAGCCCTTTTTTGGCGACCAGCGTTAGCGTACAGTTTTAGAAAATGTTTTTTTTGTGCGACCATTCGGTGGGGATCGCCTTTTTAACAATGGGATTCTGAGTTTTATATTTTCAGTATGTTGTCAAAAATAAACAGAGAAATAAGTGTGAATATTGATACAACGACGAGGGTAGGGGTGTGGATTTATAACTCATTGGGAATTGTGCATGGACATTCGCAATGCAACATAAAACAAGTGTAACAATATCCTTTTAATTTTCATGTTTTTAATTTCAATGATTTTGAATTGGTTTTGTATTCTTCAGTAGACTTGTGAGAAGGCTGAAACACACTTTATATTATCTTATGGCCTTTTATTATTATGTTTTTTGACGTTGCTTAAAATTTCGCCAGCCCCTATCATTTTCAAAATTTCACGTCCCCAGCTGTTGACAACCTTTGAGTCCGAGAAAAGTTTCCCAGATAGAGAAAATATTTTACGTAGGTGTAGCCCATTCCAAAAAAATATGATTAGGCTTGCATCATAAAGATAGAAGGACAGAATGCTGCTGGGTGATTATAAGTATCTCGGGTATACTTACATTAATGTCCTTCAGCTTATCCCACTTCGGAATGAAGAAGAACTTGACGCCCTCGATGGCGCCCGGAAGCGTACAGCCGTAAATCAGAATGGCGATCAGGAACAGATAAGGTGCGGTCGCTGTCACGTAAACTGCCTGGGGAAAAGGAGCAGCCACACTGAACTCGGAGCTTTATCACTGATAACGGAGCAGCCGCACTGAACTCGAGCTTCATCACTGATAACGGAGCAGCCGCACTGAACTCGGAGCTTTATCACTGATAACGGAGCAGCCGCACTGAACTCGGAGCTGTATCACTGATGCCATCTTTATCATAAAAGTTTAATGTTATTGTTATTCAGATTGAGTATGTTCGAGCGAAAGCAGTCGCGGGTTTGACAAATTCAGGCTTTCTGGGGTGTGGATGGCGCTGTGTTCTAGAAACGGAAGAGTGTCCAATAAATCACGGAAAGGAACAAAGCGCAATTTTTGTACCTTGATCCTATTTTTATTAACATCAGATAGTTGTAATTGCATTCAACCATCATTGAGACAGAAGTTTCACCTTTCCAGAACTCTTTACGCCCTTCATCAGGCAGAGAAAGACAATGATCCAGGAGAGCAGGAGGCAGAGGGTGAGCTGCCAGTTGAAGTTGCCAACTTCTCCAGCCGCGTCCAGCCCGTTTTCACTCTCTTGCAGCACGTAATGTCTGGAAAGGAAAAAATATTACCAGTGTTAGGGTGAAGAGGAAATACATGTCATCGATATGTTACATTTTTCTGATATGCCCAGCGGGAGGCGTGAGCCCACAAGAGCGATAAGCGCATAGCTATTAATTGTAAAAGACTCTTCAGTGGGGTCTAAGGGGAAGATCAGAATTAAGAATCAAGGCAGTTCGAAGGCTGGCTATGCTAGAAAATAAGCTTAAACACGATGCCGATTATGCAGGAACATATATTCTTGACTTGATTGAAAGCTGTCGCCATGACACACGTTAGCACGCAAATTTTATTCGTACGCAAATATTAAGTCCAGATTAAAAAAGCGGAAGCTAAAACAAGGATGAAGTCTAATTTTGAACTTTTCAAATGAAATATAAGAAGAGCAAACACATTATAAACTTAAAGTCAAATTAAGAAACGCGATGCCTTGATCCTGTAATCATAAATTCCGAAATTTTACTACCGCATTGACTTATGCGTTTTAATTTTACCCTGATGTGTGACTTACTACGTTTTGGGTACAAGCAAATTGTTACCGATATGAGCTCGTGGCGTATGCAGCATATATGTTATTTTGACTTTATCCCACGAAGTGACCGAAACGAAAACTGATAAAGTGCACAGCAGGCTTACTTAAAGTACTGCTCAGCCGCCAGCTCTGTCTTCAAATGACAATCTTCTCCAGCAGTGAAGTTGGTGATGTTTCTTTTTCAGGAGGAACTTGCAAGACGGGAACGAAGCATTCCTCACGAAGCAATTTTCGTCCGCAAAAAAGTCTGAAAAAATTGCCTTTGTTTTAAAGAGCTCCATTGAAGTCAGCAATCATGCTATGGCCTATCACGTTGTTTCTGCATGGTCAAGGTTCAGACGAAGTGATCAATTTTACACAAACTGATTTATTGATTATATTCAATTTTCCTTCTCTGATTCTAAGATATAAGCCACATAACTTCTTATGATCCAAAGTACATAATTTTGATATGCATAGCTAATGTTTACGTATGTACACAAAAACTGGGAAATGTTTCCGTCGGAAATCTGATATATGTAACATGAAATGAACACATGATGGAGACCTCCACCACTATAAAAACTAAAACCTCTCATTTGTACAGCCCTTGCAGTGCACTTAATATTTTATCATCATATCAAATCACGAGGATTTTATCAGACATTTGTCCATTTATCTGCCCAAAGCTTCTTAATAATTGTTGGGGTTTAACGACGCACCAACTGCCAGGGTCATACGGCGTCGCCAACTCTCACCCTGTTGAAAGGGATTTCGGGGATCAGATCGACTTATTCAGAGGCTCCGCCGGGCCCAAAGCTTCTTCATATATACAATTTCCAGTGTTGACTTAGCCCAACACCTTCAAGCGTCTAAGAAGCAAAACAAAAATCGTTCTCTTATTACGAGTGAAACAATATATGATTTTATATGTCGGTGACAACTGGCACACAGTAAAACCCAATCAGCTGCAGATGAAACAAATACCTGAGCACTGGGACCATGGGGCGGCGCCTCCCTGGAACGACGCGAACGTGTAGAACAGCGTATAGCACATAATAACGTTGTAGTAGATGGCGATGATAAGAGAGACGAGCACCATGCTGGCCCCCACGCCTGCCGAATCACATTTATCGTGAATAGGAGAAGCCGCAATCTAAGAGAGAGAGAGAGAGAGAGAGAGAGAGAGAGAGAGGTCAAACAAACAAAATCATGAAGCGGTATGAGAATGACGCAAAAGTCTTTAATTACTTATATCACTTTGCCGCTCTCACAATCATGGCTGAAATCACCATCATAACACACAATCATGATTGTTCATACACAGAGAAACACTGTTCATTTGGCTTCGTTTGGTTGAATGGGATATGGGTACACTGTCACCTATATTTCAGAAAGGCAAACACAGCTGGTCTCCTGCTACAGGTACACGTTTCTTTGCATACAAACAGCCCCTCAATACATTTTTTCAATCATGCTAAAATATAAACACTGGAGGAAAACATCATTGCCAAGAGCAGTGCCGGGGATTTTCTACGGGGTGGGGGGGGTTGGCAAAGCGGAACTTCGAAGGGTTACCGAGGGCATCATGCTCTTGGAAATTATATCACCTTGAATTCTATCCTGTCAGCTTTTCTACAGGTGTTAGTTGCGCTTAAAAAAACAAAACAAAACATCGCCACCATGAAATTTTCGCGGCTGTCCCCACTTCAGGGGCTAGTTGATTACCCCCCCGCTCCCCAATAAACCAATCCTACAACTATACAACTATATACACGCAGTTGCTGGATAAAACGCTCGTGTCAATCACCATGGCTAAAAACACGTGATCAGAGGCAGACCTCGGCGAGGGGCAGGCGAACATTGACAGGGACGGAGACGCAATCGGGAAACAAACCACAAACTGGATCTAATTGTAGAGGGCAGCACCACACGAACCAACGCCGTCAATGAGCTAGAGGGCAGCGGGCGAAAACCGGCTCAAGCCCCTCCCCTGATTTAGATAAACGCGATGCAAATAAGAGCAACTTCTGCCCCGACACGACCATGAGAAAGGCACACCGGCAAGAGCTCGGCGGGGGACACGAGGCAGGCCAGCAAGGTGCAGGGCTAAATAACCATTATCCTTAAAAATCAATTCTCCTTGAGCCCCAGCTCATGGTGCAGCACTTAGAGACTGGCATTAACAGAAGAGCAAGTTTTTGTCTTGTATTGCATTTACGAAAAAAATGTTACAAAATTTTTGCAGTAGAAAACCGTGCATATGTATTTGTAAGACACAAAATGAATAAAAAGGTTGTAAAATGACATAAACACCTTGATGTGTTTTGTGTTCGACTTCTATCGTTATTCCATTTCACCTATGTTAGTTCATGTGCTGAGTTACCGGGTCAACTTATTATGCATGGCAGCCATAACTATATAGGCGAAATGGAATAACGATAGAAGTCGAACACAAAAACATCGTTTGCCATTTAAGCCTTTTATTCATACATGCATAACTAAGTTGGAGCCCGGTGAACTTCAGCGACATAAGTAAGAGCAGACAGGTGTAGTTAAGTTCGAATGAAAACCATTAGTAAGTATAGGCTCAAATAGTATTGTTTGTACCTACGCTCCGAATTGGTTGGAGTAGCCGTTTAAGGTTTACCTCCGTTTTGTTGGTGGATAAAAAACCGGGCGTGATATGGCCAAGCTGCTAAAAACGCCCAAAAACCCAATACACACACGATACAAGGTTGCGTGAGCAGCTTTTGCTGTGCGCGGGGTGGGGGGTAAAACAACCTCATATAACTAATGAAAATGAAATGGCTTAGAAGAAGCGGAAATGCGATCGAAAGTTCCTATGGTATGAAGTCAAAGTTATTTGGCAATTTTCTCGTCAGGTCAATATTAAAGTCACTAGAGTTCAAAATAGGTCAGCATGGTGGATATGAAGCATGCCTACGCGAAATTGCTTATATCAGGAACTTGGTTAGCTACAAACATTGAATAGTGCTAAACTTTAGTCGTGTAAAAAGCTAGGACCCTACATGTCACCAAACATCGCAAATTTAAGCATATACATTCAGACTAAAATATGATGCAAGCTTGATCTATATACGAATTGTGATAGTGTATGCCATGTTTAAGCTAAGTCTATGATAAGGTTTTTGAATCGTTCACAAGTTGAACATTCAAAAATCGATTCAAAACGTTAGAATCAAGAATCGATTCAAGGTGAACAAACATACCATTAATCTATTCAAAAATTTAACCGGAAATTCTCTAAAGCCCAACACTCAGTGCTGCTTTATGACGCCTGCCTAAAAGAATATATATATATATATATATATATATATATATATATATATATATATATATATATATATATATATATATAATACATATAACGTGGGGTTTAGTGCTCGCGCGCAGTTTGCATCTCTGTGTGTCCCCCACTCCATATGGGCCGATTATATCTGGGGACGCTACACCGCCGGGCGTGAGAGGCGCAGCACTGGCTCCGAGACGCAGGTGAGCAGTAGGTCAAACCAAGGACGACGCGGCTGCCGGCAGGGGAGCGGCGCCACAGCGCGTCGCCAGCCGCCCAATACGCGGCTCAGAAACAGGCAGCGTGCTCCATCGGGCCGGTGAAAAATAGGATGGCTTACAGCGGCTCAGTGGGTAGCGAATCCGGGAAAGAAGCTCACGGTAGCAGAGCTTGCTCTTCGTGATCGGTACTGAACCGACTTGAAACACGGCACAGTTTGTTAACAAAGCCTAAGTGATGCACTATCAGAACTTAAGAGAAACGGGTCGCTATGTGCTCTGGCGTTGTTTTTCCTTCGCTGTTTTAATTTTTCGGATCTTTGAAACAATGAAAATTGAAGCTCTTCACCATACTTTTTAGAAGATCAGTTTAATGACAAAGTAGTCGGACATAATATGATCGTTGACCTCAAATGCTAACAATAATGATGATAATACGACTCACGACTTCTTTTGTAGTCGACTTTATCCTCAAGGTTCTGATGAAGGGCTGTGCCAGAATACGTCAAAACAAATATTACTAAATTCTTGAGGAGAATTGCCAAATAGCATAATTTAATAATAATAATTTAATTGAGGAGATATGCCAAATAGCATCTTATTAACTTATAATCCTGCTCCGCACTAAAGCACAGCAGATTGTATCCACTCCACAAAGAGGATTCGGTAGACAAAGTGCTAGGCGAAAAAAGCCGGCCCTGACAATGCTTTCGTGCTGTATCCGTAATTAATTAACTATTTGCTCTTATATTTTATATAATTCAGATTTGATGCCTGTGAATAAAAATTTGCTTCAATGGAAGGTCCAGCAAAATTCCTACTCCCAGGAACGTAACCACAAGGCAAAATATGTTTACCAAAATTTAGGTTTTTTTCTGACTTTAAACATAAGACAATAGCATTAAACACATTTCAGAAATGGTGGGACCTCTTTTTACGTATGCTACCAAGGAAAACCCAACTTAGACAGTGGCACTCAAGACGCCCCACAAAGTGTAAATACGATATATTGGGGCTGTTAAAGCTGATTAATCTTAGAAACCCGGTGCGCGGGTGCACTCAGTCTCTCACCCCCACCCCCGTGAGGAACGCTTCTAATTTGTTTTACGGGGGACTGCCTGAAGGATCGTGTGTAAAAAATAGTCCAGAGTCACTGCTTGCCTGCTTTCCGAAGGAATCAGTCAAAAAGAGCTCAGAGTGGCGGATCTAACCGATCGGTTTGGGAGGGGCAAACCAAAGTAAAAAAACGACACGCAGTGAAAAGCTGCGGTACGATATTACTTGCTGGTATAATTTGGGTATTTGAGGCGAAAAGTAAAAAAAGTCACAGGGTGAAAAATATGGCCTCGAGATACTTTTTTCCTATCCAAGGCTCAACATTTACACTGAACTTAACTGGTTGTGTTTAAAGTTGAGAGTTTAAGTACCGAAATCTTTCTTATAAATTAAAAAAGAGTCGGGAAAAAGAGGTCGATCAATTGGGGGGGGCAAAAGCATAGTTTTCCCCGAGCTTTTCGTTTTGGGGGCAAATGCCTTTTTGCCCCCCTCTTCCGGATCCGCCACTGGCCGTGCTGCAGTCAGTTTACAGATCGCTTTTGTTACTTGTTTGCAAAAGCATACAGTTAGAAAGAGGGCTTCTATAATATGAAATTATAGTATCAAGAAAGAGTGGTCCAGGTTATGTTATTTTGATATTACGTTTTAAAGACAACACACTTCCGATCACAAAATGTCCACTCTTCAGCTATATACCTCGCTAGTACTATAATTTTGGAGCATAAAAGCGAAATCCATCTCGTTATTTGAGAATGCGGACTCCATAAAATTTCAAGTGGGTTCAGTCTTTGGAAAATGTTTCAAAGTTTGTTATGCTATTTGTTTCATCACGCATTTGTCAATGTCGCAGAACATATAAGCTATTGTAACTTGTTCCTTGAGCCGGTTAATAGATTAAAGATGGCACTGCAAATATCTTAGATATTGGACTGAATCTTGTAGGCATTGAGGACCAATGTATTTTATTGATCTGTATATTCAGCCTATTCGATATTCAAATCCAACAGTTGTTGCCTACCTTTCATGATTGGAGCCATTGACCACATTGAGATCGGTCCCTTTTGACTGTATTGCCCGATAGCTGTCTCCATCAGGTACATCGGCTTGCCGACAAGTATCAGCACTATGACGTACGGGATCAGGAACGCACCTGCGAGAAGACAACATCTGTATTCGATTACAGAGTCTTTCTGTCCAACTAAAAATATGTTCACTCAACTAAAAGAGTTATACACCCTCACGAAATTCCAGACTTAGCGCAAACGTGAAATCGACTATTTCCGGCAACTAGCGTTCCTAGTAATCTTACTCACCGCCTCCATTCTCATAAGCGAGATAGGGAAACCGCCAGACGTTTCCAATGCCTACACTGAGACCAATACAGGAGAAGATGAACTCCCACTTCGAGTCCCAATGGCCACGGTCTGGGAGGTCAGACGACGAGGACTCTGTGGAGGCTACCTCCACCGGCGACTGCAGCTCCTGCTGCTGCTGCCGGGAGTGGCAAACCGTCAGCGAGAGAGAGAGAGAGAGAGAATCATATCCAGGCACTGAAATATACCCCCGAAACATCCACCCGACATATGGGAACATTCTATACTTTAAGATTCACTAAAACATTCCCACTCTCTTCCTGTCTTTGTGTACCTATATAAATATGCATATTATATATATGATAGATAGATATATATATATATATATATATATATATATATATATATATATATATATGTATATTGCCACGGTCTGGGAGGTCAGATGACGAGGACTCTGTGGAGGCTTCCTCCACCGGCGACTGCAGCTCCTGCTGCTGCTGCCGGGAGTGGCACACCGTCAGCGAGAGAGAGAGAGAGAGAGAGAGAGGAGAGAGAGAGAATCATATATATATATATATATATATATATATGTATAATATTTACAGCCACCAGTCTAATACAACTACCAAATCAAAGAAGGTTCCCGTTCTGTCTCTAAACGCAGCAGAGCTGCTCACTAATGGATTCGCCGTATTCATGCATGTGGCCCTCCAGGGCTTGTGGAAGGTCCGACCTGTGCCTAAGTGATAGTACCATCACTGACGCAACTTGAACGAAACACGGCAGACTGATGAAAATAGTCGAGGCCATTGATGAATGCAATTAGACGGCTGGGCTAGTAGGTAATTGTTATGTGATTATTTAAGAAACCTCTTGAGAGAGTGGGAGCGAGAGAGAGAGAGAGAGTTTATTTTTGGAGAGAGAGAGAGAGAGAGAGAGAGAGAGAGAGAGAGAGAGAGGGAGAGAGAGAATGAGAAAGTGAGGGCGTGTTTTCGTGCGTGTGTGCGTGTGTGCGTGCGTACGTGCGTGCGTGCGTGAGTGGGTGTGTGAGAGAGGAGACAGACAGAGATAATGTCTCGGTGCATTCATATGCGAAAGAGGGGGAAGAGAAACCAGAGAGGCGGAATAAACGGAGAAAGACAGAAAAGAAGAGAGAGACAAGGATACGTTCCTCATATTACTCAGGGGTAGAGATAACATTGGACATGTCTTTTTACTCAAATGGTATGTAAAAATTAGTTATTGGAAAACCTTTTTTCCACTGTCGATGTAGGCAGGGACGTAGTTGTCTCTCCACGAGGCGCCTGGTGCTGAGCGTCCGTTTTCCTGCGCCATTTTGAGCGCAGCGCAAAACAGGTATACTGTGGAGTCCCTCGTGCAGCTTTTTGATGGTGAGGAGGGTTAGAATGAGTCCTGAAAAAGATATGACACGGTTATTTCTAAATCATTTTTGGAGGGTTAGAAGACAAAGGGGTTTTCAATGAACCCAGCTGAGTAAAGTTTGAAACAGCCAGCTCAGTCCTGCAGGTTTAGCAGCGGCTACTTATCATATGTTATCTCCCGCTTGGGCTTTATTATCTCTGAACTAAAATCATTTTTATATATATTTTGTTTGTTTAACCTTATAAGCTAAACTTCGAACACCTGGTAGTTATTTTACATTATACTCACTCAACATATCAGTCCTAATGCCTTCAGTAATCACGGATAAAATTTGGGACTGTTCACATATGTCCTCAGGGACCGAAGGAGGAAGGGGTCTAGCATTTGCTGGCCTTCGCTGACGAAACGGGAAGAGATGTCTGGCTTTTGCTAAGAATTGCTGGCGGCGGGAGGGGGAAAGGGTAGCATCAGCGAAGCATAATTCAAACATGCCATTTTTCTTTAAGCGGTTCTACTTCTCCTTGCCGTGCCAATTCACCCCCCCCTAGATTGCATCAAATGCTATACGATGATAGCATATGCAAAGAAAGAGTGCCAAGTTCTCAATCAAGAATAAAGTGAACGATTGAAGGGTATCTCTGGAACGGAAAACAAATCATCGGCTGCCCTGTGATGGTTTTATTGAGCGATGACTATATAGATCTAAATAGCGCCCAGATAGAAGGGTTAATCATTCCAATTAGCGAGTTTTTTTGTTAACAGTCTGTTTATTTAATCCATATTAAAATATTTGTATAATCGGCATGTGTTTCTTTTGGTACAGGATACATAAGTCAGTACTTATTATTGCAGTAGTGTACCACGGAAAAACTTAACCCGTTGTTCTTAAAGGTCTTCAACAGATATCATCCAGAGAGCTCACAGTCATCAAATTAGATGTGTGTTTGAATAAATACCCAGTGTATGTAGGATGTGTGTTTTTTTAATTCCGTTTGTTGCATCTTTGGTGCCTTTCACTATTGTTTTTGAGGTGGATGAATGTTCTGCTGACGAGATGAGAATCTGAAGACTGCAGACGAGGGGGTGAGAGGGAGGGTCAGTCATTAATGGACGGCTGCTGACAAAGTAGAGAGGGAGTTCAAACATACAACATTTGCTGACGTCCCATGTGAACACCTTCTAACGTCCCGGTAAGGATATCAGATCGGATGCCGGGAGACTGCAAAAAAGCACAGGACACTAACACCTGGAAATTACAGTGCTATTTTCTGCTGCATGTCTGCAGTCTTCGGAAGCCCCTTTCACGAATTGTTTAATTTTTTACATGTCTTCTCCAAAGTTACGTTAGAAAATCTAGAGAAAGCCAACCCATGGTATTTTCCCTCCAAATTAACACACGCATTGACGGGGGCGGGTACCCGCCCCCTCGTTTTTTCAGAGATAGCTTAAAAACAGCGGCGCGTAGCGCTGCCGTACTTGGCATACCTTTTTCTCGCATAATTTTAACAACTTATGTCAAAATTTTAAGGTTAGGTCATCTCAGGTCAGGTCACCAGTGCGGGTCAAGTAAACTGACTTCAACAAAATTTTAAGACAGCAAAATTTGGAACAGGGTGAACTTATCCGATTGAAACTCATATGACCTAATAACCGCAGCAAGTTCTCTAAAATATGTTAGGGTATTTTTATATATCGATGACCTAACGGCAGATACGAGCCATAACCTCGCCATTCGAAATACATGAGAAAAATTACGTTAACTGAATAGCTTAGTAACTTAGTCCCTGTGACCTGACAAAAAATGGTACAAATATTTCGGATGGAGAAGTGGATGGGCTACTTAACGCCGTTTACCATTTTTTTCGCTCCCTAGCGTGGTTCTCGAGATCTTAGGGGGGGCGTTTACCCGCCTCCCCCCACCCGTCAAAGCGAAGGTGGCTCAGACCCCCGTCAATGTGCGTGTTAAAGTAAAAGCTTCACGACATCGGTTAACGGCCAAATGTCACTAGTTGAGGGAAGGCTTCTTTTCAATTCTCGAACGTACTGTACTGCATATGAGAGGAGTTACAAGGCAGAAGAGAGAGCAAATGATGGATAAAGGCGATGGATGGGCAGATAATGAGGAGGGAGGCGAGGAAGCGCGCAGAACGCTTCAGAGACTTAAGGGCACGTGAGCACTGATGGATTCCCATCTCCCTGTACCCTTATGGTTGCCCCCGTTTTGATGTTGGTATTCGGGTTATCACTCAGACTCAAATCGGAACTTTGGAAATGTGGCGAAATTGTGGAATATGCATTTCGCTGCATTGTCCCTGGATTTTCACTCACATCTGCTCAAAGGAAAATGTTCACTGGTGGGCTTGACATGGAGAACTGCGGGGCTTGATTTAATGGCTAAGGGTCTAAAAAAAACGGTCAATGAAGTTTGTTTTCTACATATTCTCGTCAAAAGTTACTCACCCCAAACACCTAAAAATATTCTGACTTGTTCTTGCACAGGCCACCTGACCTACATCGGTAAATGTTTGAGCGCCGAAGAATCTCATTGAGTCCATCCCAATTTATTTGTTTATGCTCTGCAATTGTATGGGTTTTAGTGGGCTGCAGCCCGGTAACCGAATAGCTTTGCAGCCCGAGATTTCTTAACCCTCCAGTGCCTGTTGAGGGGTCCAATCGCGTTCCCCCTCGGTTTTTCGCGATTGATCCCGAGCCAATTTAGATGAGACGCGCGTCGCTTTGCATGGCTTGGTGATCAATTGAACTTATGATCACAATTTTGCATGAGCTCAGGTCAGGTCATTACTACATTGACGTAATTACTAAAACCATATAAGGCGATTCTGTTCCTCTAAAATATGCCTGACAAAACCAGGGTGGAACTCGGCTTCTAGAAGAGCTAGATCAAGCTTCTAAGCACCATTCTAAAGCTCGTGAAACGAAAAGTCTGCGCGCTGTCATCAATCTTTAGGTCAAGTAAATACTAAGGTCACCATAGGTCAGCAAAGGTAACGGTCTTCGAAATTGTTTTTTTGTCTATGACTTTTGAACACAGTAAGATATGGTTTTCCATTTGGACTTATAGTGAAGAGCATGATCCAAGAATTCCAATCATATAAAATTAGGGGCGGACGCAGACCCGAGTTTTGGGGGGCCAAACCCATATCTGCCTCTCCTCCTGGGGGGGGGTGGGACGTGCAAACCTCTCCAAGTACATGATCGCTCTCCTGGGGGGAGGTGGGTGGGAGCGAATATTTATTTGCTCTACAGACCTAGTGTAAACATCTTTTTCAAAAATTTCCTCCAGCGTTTGGGGGGCTAAAAGATAGTTTGGCCCCCATCCAGCACTTTGGGGGGCATGGCTGGAATGCCCCAGCGTCCGCCAATGTATAAAATATAACCTTGAAAGGTCATTATTTGATTTTGAACTAAGGTTAAGGTCATAATGTAACCTTAATGTTACCTTATAGGGTCATGCTGCAAATAATTTGAAATATTGGGTCAAGACAAACACATTGATGTCCTTTGTTTTGTTCTAGGTCACCTAATGGTTCCTGAGTTATAAGGAATTAGTAATTTAGTCTAGATTTGACAAATTTGGGACTACTGTGATGTCAAGGGTTAATGGATATCGTTCAAACTCGACTCAAAAGTAAAAAGACGTGGATAGGCCAATGGTTGCCCGTCGACCTATCCACTTTCTCGTGAAATATTTTTAGAGCAGCGTCAAGTTAGCTTTAGCTGACCAAAACAGAGTGACCCTGCTTTTATTGATACCTTACCCAAAAAACCCATGGCAATAATTACTACTTCTTAACCCGCGCGGGGCTGGGGGTAAATTTTACCCCCTCCTCGCGAATTTTTGCGGTATCTCAAAACGACAGCGGCAGCGCCGCAAATCTTCAGTACCTTTTTACATAAATTTTAACATTTCTGCCAAATAAAAATAAAATCTGTTGAAAACTTTTTGAGAAATAAGCAAAAATGTGACGTCACTACAGGCGATTTTTGTACCAAAATCGCGCAATGTTTAAAGAGCTGCTGAAGCTACAGTTCTGAACCGATTTCAATTTTTTGCATCAAACGATAGGCATTTTTGTGGTCTTCAAAATGGCTATCTCAGATTTTCAAAATTTTGGTTTTGGAAAAATATTAAAAAATATATTTTTGGAAAAAGTTACAAAATTTCTAAAATTTTCAGATTTTTCAAAACCGGAAATTATTTGGTAAAACACCATACAGTGCATATGCATGACAAATTTTGAGTCTCCAGCTTTATAACTTTAGCCTGGAGAGCTGCGAAAGCTCAGCGACTCACGCTCTGATTTTTAGGGGTGATTAATACTGTCTTTATTTAGTGAATCATAGTGACCCAGGATGACCCAGGATGACCTCGTACACGCTTTACACTACTTTTATAGTGTTCCTGAGACAAAACTGGTCCCAAACCATGTGTCATTTGTCAAAAAATATGAACTTAAAAGTTGACCTCTGATGACCTACCTTGACCCCAGCTGTGAAGTTGAGACCAGAGTATTTCAGATATGATTCTCTAAACATCATAGCTGAATTCTGCGTACAAAATGGCTCAAAAACATATATCGCATGACCACATTTGGATACAAAAATATGGTGCCTTTAGTGACCTCATCTTGACGGACCCAGTCATGCCACCAGCCTAACGGTCTCAAAGCACCTTGCTGCATTCAGTGAAGGCTTTCCATAGAGTATGAAGCTCATAGCTTCCATTGCCTGACCTCCGTAGCATTGCAACCTCAAAACCACGCTTTTGACAGCTGACCTCAGTTTGACCTTGACCTTGACCTCAAACTTTAAATTAAGTACATGTTTTGAGTTGTTCGTGATGAGATCTTTCGATTGGCGTTTGAATTTTCCAAATCGGACCATTAGTTCGGGAGATAACAGGGGGGTAAATTTACCTCAGCCCGCGCGTTCGGCTGGAGACCCCGCCCCGGCGGGTTAAGTTGTAATTACTGTAATGAGTTCTTCTGTTCGATGATTGGCTATTGGTCATTGGCTATTGGCTATTGGCTATTGGCTATCGTTGACATCCCAATGAAACTTTTAGAAATTTTTCCCTCTTAAAGCATTGACAATCTTTGTTACGAGGCATTTCATGCAATTTCCAAGAGCCACCCTGAGATGGCGCCTATACCATCTCTTCATGGCGAGACTTTGCTCTCCTTCAATGAATTTCTGGATGCTTTGACAGTGTTAAAATAGTCCGTAAGCAATCATCCAGGGTTATGTTGAAAGTTTCGACCTGTGACAAATACAGGATCATCTGGGACCACATATTTTCAGACTTGGGCAAAAATTTTTGTGAGAAATGGAGCGAATGATATATTTTGATGTCATCACTCAGCTTGATGACTTACATTGGTGTTGTAGCTGGACCCATGTATATCACCATGCATGATCCCTTAATATGCTCTGAGTACTAGTTGCGCACGTTATCACACTTAAATACAAAGAGACTCACTTGATGACTTTTTCCTTCAGGCGTCACTGATGGCTCTGCACAGTTTAAAGTCTAAACTTTCCATTCCTGCACGCGGTGATACCCCAGTGTTTGGAGCCCGACTCCCTACGTTGGACTGAAGACAGCACCTGCGCCGTGGCCCTCCCCCTCCCCACTTCGTCCTTGCAGCGCTCGGGTCACCTTCGTGTAGCAGAGCATATCATGGAGCGTGGATTACTAGATGAGTCTAACAGAAGCTGACATTTACCAGCCCGTCCACCCTTGTTCAAGATACAATGAGGGCTCCAACATGATATCTCTACAAAGTTATGAACATAGCTGTCTACTGCTTTTGTCTTAAAGTTCGATAGCAGAGGTGTAGAGATTGACCGACTCGGCTACCGGGGTAGGTGACTCATTTGCATTAGTCAAGGTGCATAACTGCGACAGAATGGAGATCCTGCATGGTCTAAACTCAAAATAAATGTTTTCAAAATATAGAAGTAGGCGTGTAACAATACTTTCAATTAGGAAATCCTTTCTTCAGTTGCACAGCATACCTACCATTAGTGATCTTATCATATGTGCTATGTTCAGTTTCTACTAAAATCATGGAATCCCGCTGCAGAAAACCTCAACACCGCTGTCACAGTTACCAGATTTAAAGATACGAACCCATGGTGGTGATTGTTGGCAGTTTGTAGGAAGTATGTGGCTAGAAACAAAAAGCGTGACAGGCTAATTTTTAAAACAGAACGTGCTTGTACACTGAACAATGTTTCAAAACCTCAGGCAGGGGATAGATTATATGGTCGAAAACGCCCCCTCCTCCAGCGGAGGATTTTTTTGACGGAAATTTGATGTCAGACAACCCCCAAATGTGGTGTCGTCAAAACATCCCCGTCAGGGGCAAATATTTACCTGCCCCCCTAAAATCTCGAGAACCACGCTAGATAGCGAAAAACGGTAGAGGGCGCTAGATAGCCCATCAACTTCTCTATCGAAAATACTTGAACCGTTTTTTGTCAGGTCACATTTAAGGACACTAGACGTCGAAACATGCCATCATAGGGATAAAAAGTAAATGAATTTTATCGGTCATTACATCTGAACAAGTAAAGATAGAATCAAATAATTAAACCTATTTCCGGCAGGGGGGCTAATATTACCCCCCTTTCAGGTTTTTTCAAGAATGTCTCCGAAACGGCTTGCGATAGAACTTAGAACTTAGAACAATTTTGAGCATACGGAACGTGTTGCCAATGGCGGAAAAGTGTCAGTATTTGAGGCGGTAGCATTACATTGTCAAAATATATATTCCCAGCCAGTATCACCGCTGCGACTCAATATCGTCGTATATTGAATTTGTGTTTCCAATCACCCCCATCCCCCGCGACGAGAGCCCTTGATCCGCCTATGACACCCCCTTTCCCAGAACTGGCATGGGAGGGTAAAAATTATCAGAAATAAATTTCAACTAGCCGCGGGACTAATATACTTATGTATACCACTCGCATTTTGTTGGTATGAATTCTAACCCCTATTTTACCTTACTGCAGCCGCCCCTGATGAGTTTTTCGTTGCTTCATTTATTTATGTGTCAAAGATGCCAAGCAGTATATGACGGCTTCTTATCCGCGTAACAAAAACTTTTTAAATTGTATATATTTTCCATCATAGTCCTGTTCCTGGAACTGCCATTGAATTTCAAATTTTTGCGTAACTCGAGTATATGACAGTTTTGAGTCAATTATTTGTAAATCCGAACTAGTTTTGTGCAAATATTACAACAGAGACAAGGGTTATAGACAATCTAAAAAAACATACAAAAATTATATATTTTGCACGGCCTTCCCCTTAAAATCAAAACTTTGAAATTTTTTTTTTCAAAAAAAAGTTTAGCATCAAGAGAATCTGTAGCACTTTGAATTTTTAAAATCGGCTGGAGAGATTACGAGACCTTAGGGGCCGATATTGCCCCCCCTGCAGGAAATAGGGGTAGCCGGGAGCCGGACGAAAATAGGGTTAAGTCCATTGCAATCCTCGCAGCCATCCAAATCGAATGGTATATAATATGACCTTGCTAGTTCTAATCGATGATTTGGCCTGACCTGAGGTCAGGTCAAGGTCAGATTGGTTCAAATTTGTATCATTAGAACCGCAAAAACAAGGCAAATCTAATGCAGTTAAAATAAACGCTCTATCGCCATCCATTAACAAGCTATTCAGTTAGAACAATTTTTCTACGTATTTCCAATGGAGCGGTCATGGCTCGTACCTGACCTTAGGTCATCGATATAGAAAATACCGGATAGTTTTTTTTAGAGAACTCTGTGAGCCCATTATGTGATATGAGTTTCAATCGGATAAGTTCACCTTGTTCTGTCTTATGCTAACTTTTTTTGAGGTCAGGTCACTTGAACTGTACTGGTGACCTGACCTAAGATGACCTAGCCTTAAATTTTTGACAGAAGTTGTAAAAATGACCAGAAAAAGGTATGCCAAGTACGGTGGCACTACGCGCCGCCATTTTTCATATTTCTAAAAAAAAACCCGAAGGGCGGTTACCCGCCCACTGTCAATGCGCGTGTTAAGACGCTTTCATAAAAAACAAGAACTTTGAATGACTTTTACCTGTGCTTTCGAGTTCAAATCTTATGAGTTTGCTCCATGCACCATACTTTAGCCTAGCATCAGGTCGTAGCACGGAAAAGAGTAAAAGTTCAGGCCAAATGGCAAAGGTAAACATTTTTCCAGCTCGTTGACAACGCTGGTGACAAAAATCGATCAAGTCGGTGACAAATATGTAATATTGTCCTCGCCTCAGCGTGAGAATTTGACGCTCAGTCTGTCAATACATTATTTAAGATTACGACTCAAAGGGTTTGGAAAATAATCCACTTTTGGAGCCAAGCCTCAACATGTGTGGTCACACACGCTTAGCTTGAAATCCGGTTCGTGACACCTTGACACTTTTTCTGGTCTCTGCTAAACGGATAGATCGGTTCCTTCGCGTTATATACAATTTGTTTCTGTGGTTCCAACATACATAAAACAATAAAAGTTGAGATATAACCTCTCCGACTTCACTCGGACTTACTCCAGCTTCTGCGTGGGTGGTCTTCATATGCAGGTGCTACCGGTGAACACTCTTAGTTAACTCCTGGAATCCGTGTGCTGCATCGCAAGACCAATGGGAAAGAAAGCAGCCTAATCGGTGGGTGACCCAAATGAACGGCTATTCTTAAGCGGTCTTGAAGTTTGGATGACCTAGCGCGGCTCACTTTGCAAACTTTCTGAGATTCTGAGCATCAACAACATTGAGGGGTATATTGGTGTTAGCTGGTGTGACATTCGCTCACAAAGCTGTATAGGAGACTGGATGACCGAGTCCTTGACGCCAGCAACAGATTTGACGTCAACAACAGTAACAACGACCTACCAAACTGGCATTAGTTTACAAACGAAGATTCACGGATAAAACATGGGTATTTGGTACCGGTGGTACAGCTCACCTGGTCGGTTTTCTCACTAATCCCTTGCTAAGAATTGATAATAAGCAGGAAGGGAAACCAGCGTCGCAAAGAGACACGCCATCGCCTTTACGGCTGGCATTGTTGGAAACCAGGGTATGAGATAGCGGGTACAAAATGGCTGAAAATAGTGCGTCTGCGAGGGTGCAGCATAATAATATATAGTAATGCTTTAAGAATACATAGCCTGTGTGTAATATTTGGATAAGAAAGGAGAAACACGAAAGATACATAGTAAAAACGAGGAAATGACCCTCATGTATCATGTGTGAACACAACTGAAAGGATACACAGACAAGGAGGGCGAAATATAGTAGAAAGTAATAATTATGAAGGCTGAAAGAGAAGTCCGATAGAAAAGAACACCATCACACTTCTGACCTACCATCGTATGGAACCAGATGCACATATAATGAACGAACAGGAAGGTGAGGGACAGGATTAAGGTTCACTGGGTCGGCCTCCCTAAGACCAGGACTCGAACAGCCGATCACCAAGAACCTGTACCAGCACGACCTTGAACTCGGAGAGCTGAGGTGCACCTCCGAAGGGGTCTTGTAAACAATTCCAGTCGTTTAAAACCCGTCTGGAGAAAAATCAGGCGCGTACATCAACCTTACATGTGGAGGTCTTAGTCTGGAATTTATCTTTGACCTGGTACTTAAAAGGAATATGATGTTGGTCTAGTTCATACACGGAGTTTTCAACGTCATGGAGTTTTGGTTGGAAGCAAAGTGTTGCACACTTTCTGAAATTCATGCAAAGACCCCAAGAAGTGGCTGTTTGATGTATCCGACTGATATCGTCCTGAAGCTTCCTAAATCGAATCTGGAAAGGGGCTTGTTTGCTAATGCAAAGGTTCTGGTCTCGGCAGGTCTTCTGAATAAGGCATGAACTGATCCGTGCATGCACTGGCGACAGAAATTTGAATAACATCAAGTAGCAAGTAAGCGACGCCATAACAGCTCGTATGTCACTGGGAACTGTTATTTGATATATATATATATATATATATATATATATATATATATATATATATATATATATATATAGTAGCACATATATATGTTGGAGGTATAATTTTGTGATCGTGTTTACGAATTCATGGAGGGTGCCTCAAAACACCATAGCCATCAGCTCCATCCTCCGTAAAAACTACCCCATCATAGAAGCATCCCACCAAACAAAGAAGATAGTCCTCGACATGCTACGCGTCTCCTTTAACACGCACATTGACGGGGTTCTGGGCCACCTTCGCTTTGACGGGGGGGCGGGTACCCGCCCCTCCCCTAAGATCTCGAGAACCACGATAGGTAACGAAAAACGGTACACGGCGTTGGGTAGACCATCTACTTCTCCATCGAAAATAGTTGAACCATTTTTTTCAGGTCACATTTAACCCTCGCCCCACCGGGGCCATCGATGGCCCCCCTAAGGGTTTTCCGTGATAGCAGAAAAACGAAGAGGCGCAGCGCCGCGGTTGAGGGCTCTCCCTCTCACTGCATCATTTTCCCACCATCACTGAAATTTTTTACCCCGGGTCACCCAAGGTCAGGTCACCAGACGAGGTCAACCAAGGTCACCTCACTTCAACTTTAGAGCTCTGTAAGAGCTACATTTCGAAGTCGATCAATTTGAAACTTCCTACACTTCATGACCCTTCCAGGGTCTACAAGGTGTATATCCGGGATTTTCGATTTCGTGCCCTGAGGTCAGGTCACAAGGTGACCTCTCCCATTGGAAAAGCATGGGGAAAAGCTGTCTTATGATCTAAAAGTCACAAAAGCGATTGAAAATGCTCAGCTTGATCAGAAAAGCGTTCTTAGATACCCTTTCACGGATTCCAGGTGCCACATTTGCCCTTTGACCTCTCCAAGGTCATCCAAGGACACCTGGGGTAAAAAACAGTATTTTGACAATAACTTTTGACCTAATTAAGCTAGAGCGCTGAAACAAACACCATCGTGTTTCTCGCATCACTGGCTTTCATTTGATATACAGCAAGGTCACTTTTTGACCTTTCGTGACCTCAAGTCATCTTAGGTCACGAGGTGACCTCTGGAGGTCAAACCACTGGCGAGAGGTCTTTACGTTTCACATACCGGAAAAAGGACTGACAATTTCCTATCAAATGTACTTAACCAGATCTCAATAGCTCTAATGGCATAAGAGTTATGCCCAGTTTGCTTAAGCATTGCATATTTAAGTGAAAATAGCCTATCTTGACATAAATTGACCTCTGGAGTTCAAACCATTAACCTGAGCACTAAAACATGTCAAGTAATTTCGTACTGAATTCACGCGAGCTTTCTATTGCACTTCGCAGATTTGCGCTAACGCCCATATTTTCGGAGTTAGAGGGGGCCATCGATGGCCCCCGGTGGGGTGAAGGTGGCGCTGAACCCCCGGTGGGGCGCGGGTTAACAAGCACATTGACGGGGGCGGGTACCCGCCCCTCGGGTTTTTCGGAGATAACATAAAAACGGCGGCGCCGCCGTACTTGGCATACCTTTTCCTCATATTTTTTTACAACTTCTGTGAAAATTTTAAGGTTAGGTCATCTCAGGTCAAGTCACCAGTACAGGTCAAGTGACCTGACCTCAAAAAGTTTAAGTTAGTATAAGTCGGAACAGGGTGAACTTATCTGATTGAAATTTATATCACATAATGGGAACACCGAGTTCTCTAAAATTTGTTCCGGTATTTTTGATATCGATGACCTAAGGTCAGGTACGAGCCATGAGCTCTCCATTGGAAATACATGGGAAAATGGTTTTGACTGAATAACTCAGTAACAGACGGTAATAGAGCGTTTATTTTAGCTGCATTAGATTTGCCTTGTCTTTGGGGTTTTAATGATATGTATTTTATATAATTTGACCTTGATTTGACCTCAGGTCAGGTCAAATCCTTAATTTGGCCTAGCAAGGTCATATTGGCCGTTTTCACAACGTGGATAAATTGAAATCAACCTTGGGAGTCTTTTGGTAGTTTTTTCAACATTTCCCAAGCCAAAAAACGACATTCATTTCAGTGAAACTATAGAAGTTAGATAAATATGATCATTCAGAATTGAAAGCCAAGACTCTGAAATCTTGATTTTGAGCTTTTCCTGGCATGAAATTTGATAAATAAATCTAAATTAATGGATTTATATTTTGGAAATATCCCAACATCTTGGGTGTCTTTTTGAAAAACCGACCTCCAGGTTCGGTTCTTTCAAAAGACTCCCGAGCCTCTAGATCCTGTCTTTTCAGTCTCTAGACATGTTGGGGGATTTTTAAAGGCTTCCATATGGAAGTGAATTTTGAGGTCGGTTACTTATGCAGGAGATGCCAGCTTCACGTCACTAACTACGTCATGGCCAGGAACCAATGACCGGACAGTTTACTGAGAGCAGCATGGCCGCGTTCAAGGCCCTCGGAGAGAGGCCGCGTTCGGGAAACTTGGGCGATAATGACACAACGCCAAGTTTGTTCTCTAATGAATGTTTTTCACGGTATATGATCTACGATCCTTATTTTACATGTATTTTAGGAACAAAAGTTGCATATTTGATTGAAATTATTTTATCGTTACCAATTTTTTGCCGCAGTCAGGCAGATACAGTCAGGACACAGTCAGATTCCTATCATACAGATCGGGGGTCAATTAAAGGGGCAGGTGCCCCTCCGATCGACCTTATGCGCCTCTGGATCATAGGCGGACCCAAGATGGCCAATCGGGGGTACCTTTACGGGTGGCGCCATCCGGACCAGGAGGGCGCCACTTTTGACCAGAGAAACCTATGAGGTGGGCGCCAAATTCCATCGGTGGGAGCCGATTTTCAAATTCTGGGGGAACCATAATTTTAGGGGGCCGTGACCATTTCAGGTGGCGCAGAGGGTCAATCGGAGGGGCACGTGCCCCACCCCTGGATGGTTACGGCGCCGCCTGAAGGGTTGATGGCGCCCCCTGAAATGTCGCTTCCCACTCTTTCTCCAAGGATGCGAAAATCGGCACCCATTGCTAGGATTCACCCACCTGAAAGATTTTGCCGGTCAAAAATGGCGCCCCCTGGTCCGGATGGTGCCCCTGGGAAGGCATGGACGGCTCCGAGATTGCCGATCGGGGGCACCTTTCCAGTGTGCGCCACTTCTTGCCTACAAAACCTTTCAGGTGGGCGCAAAATCCTATCGGTGGGCACCGATTCTCCTATTCTAGTGGGGGGGGCTGGAGTGGGAATCGACATTTAAAAGGGCGCCATTAAACTTTTAGGGGGTTGCCGTGACCATTTCAGATGGCACCGAGGGTCTATCCTACCCCCCACCCCTAGATCGGTGTACGCGAGGTGACGGAATTAGTGAGGTGGGAGGTGACGGCACTGGTGAGGCGGAGAGTGACGGCACTAGCAAGGCGGGAGGCGGGAGGCGACGGTGTTCGTGAGACGCGAGGCGATGGATAGTTGGGGGGACCATGACCGTAGACGGCACATCTGCTCATCGAACAGTGGAGGAATCTCCTTCGTCGATACATCGCCGGTGTCACGTTCACGAGTATGGCGAGGACCGACTGAATCAGAGGGGGCCACCGCCGTTCCAAGGAGCCGCCGCAGACCCGGGTTGGGCCGTCGCCACCGCTGGTCCGGGTTGGGCCGCAGTTACCCAGGCAACTACCGTTGCCGCAGGCCCAGGTGGGGAAGCCGCCGCCGCCGAATACCTTCTCACAATGCCACGACCGGCAAGTTGCCCCGCAATCTCCGGTAGGCAGCCAACTCCATCGGCGATAGCTCACCAAACATACTTTGGTGTTTGTAGGTCAACATGGTGAAATTGGCAGTGTGTCAGTGAATTTAGCATGGTACAATAATGGTAGAAACAGTGTACCTCAACTTCTCACTCTTTGCATATAATAGTACCATCCACTGCATTTGCCTGGAGTACATACTCAATAAATGTCAGCTGTAGATGTCTAATGTGCAAAGCCAAGCTTGCTGAAGCATGTGGGGTTGATTCACCCAGCATGTCAACCTCAAACTTTGGTTCACATCGCTAGAAGCATAGGCGCCGAAAGCGGGGGGGCATCTCCCCTGTTGGCCAACCAGGGGGATGTCCCCCAAATGTTTGGTCCATCGTCATTAATGCTGTCAGGTACCAAATATGCTCAAAATTGGCCTTCTCCAGTTAGCACCAGCCTGGGTCCGTCCACCCTGTAATAAATTCTGTGACAGTGCCTCTGAGTAGAAGGGGCGCCGATGTGGGGCACGAAGTGACTTGCTGTCACATAAAATTCACAAATGATATCAAAGTTAAGCCTGATACTGCACCACTTTAGAGCTTGATACTTTTAATGTATCAAAGTATGAATCCCAATAGCGTGAAAAAAATGATCAACATCAGGAAACTCCTTTGGTTACTTTTTAGTTATCTCAGAAAACCCAGTATCTTTTTGGTAAATGAGCAATTTAACCACCAAAGCTACACCATCTTATTATGGTGAATTAGCATTATTGCCTGTACCTAGGTATATCTTAGAAACAGGGATAATCTGTACATATCCTGTATTTCACTTGGAACCACCTTGAAGCCAATCTCTTAAAATGACAAGAAAAGCCTGACCTGGCCTGAAAAGCAGATATAACTATATTCCAATAATAAACAAAGTGTTTTGTATTGCTAGTTGCATAGCACATATACCCAAGCAAACTTGAGAAACCAAGATAAATTATCATTTTCCAGTTGCGCCCACTTCAAGGTAAAAACCGTTTACAGTCAAAACACCCATACCCTGCAATAAGGATACGGAACGTCGCCACTTACCTAGTTTTTATTTGGGGAGATGCTCCGACTAAAAATAGAGGGGATAACATGCCGTGGGACAAAAGTTTGGACCAAATTGTTTGTCTTCAAATGATGCTGTTCAAACAATTCACCAAAAAATTTAGCAAGTCTCAAAATTTGGGTGGATCCACACATTAAATTATAATGAGCGTGCAAAAACCTACATCATTCAACCCCAAAAATTTGGCATAATATCCAACCTGATTTACAGTTATGAATTCCTCGGCCTGTCACCCTTTGTTTTGGACACCCCTGCTCGTATGCGAGTTGGTTACCTAGGTAATAAAATTTTTCTCAATGTAATTGGAAAGTTACAAGAGTATTACACGAGCAGACGTTACCTTAGTCCCTACTCCTTTTGTTTTGAACTTATTACACAGCTAATATAGAAGCTGAGAGAAAAACGATAAGTGAATTGAAGCGAATGGGGTAGCAGGAGTATAACTGATGCAAATTTCACACATTATACGACTTATTAAAGTTGAATTTCATTCTATTAAAATCCGCAACACTCAACACAGGGGGCCCGGCGACTGTGAAGCATTGCCAGATGTGCCAGATAATTGCACTCAACAAATTCCCAAGACTCATGTGAAAATCCGACAAATGGCAGCAATATTACAGTGCTACCAAAAAACCTTGCAAAAAGACTCTCAAGGTTTAATTCACGTTGTGAAAACGGCTAGTATATATCATTCGATTCGGCTTGCTGCGAGGATTCATATAGTTCAAGTCGTTTTGCTCTATCTTTACTTCTTAGATGTAATGGCCGAAAACCTTAATTTACATGTTATCCCTATGACGGCATATTATGACCTCTCGTGGCCTTAAATGTGACCTGACAAAAAAATGGTACAAATATTTTCGATGGAGAAGTGGATGGGCTGCCCAACGCCGTTTACCGTTTTTCGCTACCTATCATGGTTCTCGAGATCTTAGGATGGGGGGCGGGTACCAGCCCCCTCGTCAAAGCGAAGGTGGCTCAGATCCCCGTCAATGCGTGTGTTAAGGTCACGGGAGGTCAAAGCATGCCGCCATAGGATTAACATGTAAATGAGGGTTTTCGGCCATTTCATCTGAACAAGTAAAGATAGAGCAAAACGACTGGAACTCTATGAATCCTCGCAGCAAGCCAAATCGAATGATATATGATTTGACCTTGATAGGTCAATAGATTCCTACCTGTGGTGTATATAAATGCATATATTGAACCAGAGATCTATGGTAAAAACGTCTTCACATCCGTTACTATTATTTAGTAACTTCTTTTTCATGGCTGTTATTGATCGTAATAAATACTAAATTTTAATTTTTTTTGTTTAAATCGGATTAGTTCACCCTGTTCCGACTTATGCTATCTTAAACTTTTTTTGAGGTCAGGTCACTTGACCTGTACTGGTGACCTGACCTGAGATGGCCTAACCTTAAGATTTTCACAGAATTTGTAAAAATGATGGGAGAAAAGGTATGCCAAGTACGGTGGCGCTACGCGCCGCCGTTTTTATGCATCTCCGAGAAACCCGAGGGGGGTGGGTACCCGCCCTCATCAATGCGCGTGTTAAACGTCCTCCAACAATCCGTAATAAGGTGGTCCGCACCCCTCTGCCAACGACCCGCCCCCGTCCATCGCCAGGGTTCAAACGCTGTGGTAGACGCCGATGTCTAACCTGCCGCTCAGCAGAGGACTCAGATCAATATAAGGCTCAAAAACAGGGATTAGTATCCTTTTTGCCACAGGGAATATTTTCAATAACTCGATAGATCATGCATAATGCACTATATAACACATTGCGTTACAAAGACAAAGAACAGCGACCAAAGCAGATAAATTGTGCTTAAGTTGAGGAAACTTAGCGGTTTATTGCATATGAGGAAGACAATTATAATGTATAATGTGTTTCAGGCCAGTAATGCACGCAGAACAGATTACCGGCCAATTGACCGGTATGGCCGTTCTAGGTAGGGGGGATGATAAATCTCAATGTTATCGATGCTCAGTTGCCACTTAACATGTGATTCTACATGAAAAATGAGAGCTATTGGTGGTTTTGTTATGGGTCTAGCTTTCAAAAAAACTTCGACCATCGGCAATTGAAAATTTTGCTTTCTGCCAGTCATTTCCCAGTACCGACCAGGCGTCCAATCGGACCTGTCCCTCTCAGTTTTTCGCAAATATTGGTGAGCCTCATTACACCGAAGATACAAAACTTTGCACATTTTCTAGTTGAGCAATTTTTAAGCTTTTGAAAAAAATCGACATTTCAGGTCAAGTTACTGACTTATGACGTCATTATTTGACCCTTAAAGCCAATTTTGCTCTTCTAAAAAGTAGTAGACTAAACCAGAGTGCAACTCGGCTGCTAGAAAAGCTAGATTTCATTTCTGCACATCATTCGAAAGCGCATGGAATAAAAAACCGGCATGCTGACCATAATTTTGAGGTCAGGTCAATAATGAGGCAACCAGAGGTCACCAACGTGCACCATTATCAAATACATTTATCTATATTTTCGAACAAAAAGATACAGCATCCTTTTGCTTCATCACACAGGACTTTTAATAGTATCAAATATGGCCTTGACAGGTCATTATTTGAACCTGACCCGAGGTCATTGATCTCAGCTCAGGGTCACGGTCAATACTAGGTCATCCCGTGACCTTAGAAGGCCATGTCGCATATCATTCGACTCGTTGAGCTGAAACCGAAGCATTAATGCCGCCGGATATCTTCTAGATGTTCTGGTTTCCCTCAAGTGATGCAATAAATATAAAATGGGTCGAGCCAGGCCCTTTTGATCTGCTGTGATATAGAGGAATGAGAGGAATATAGAGTATGAATTTTAACATCATGAGTAGTATAATATGACTTTATCAGTGACTTTAGATAGAAAAAACATTGAGAAGAGCTATTGAGTAAAATTCAAGTACAATCTTTTGATGCAAAGCAACCCATTTCGAAGAAGTATGCCCTGCAAGTTCTTATCACACAGGTGAAAGATCCAAAGAAGGGAATACGATATATATATATATTTTTAGTCACACATTACCTTGAATCGTGATTACACACTTACACAGCCGACCAAAGAGCCTTAGGAGGCGATCACAAGTTTCTCGAGGCTGTCCCTGAAGGTAGAGTATTCCAGCGTCTGCCTGTCGCCCTTCTTCCCTAGGAAGACCTTGAGAGAGTCTCCAAACTCATCTGCCGTCTTGTCTCTCTGTCTTCCCTTCACATCACTCTTCCTGATCTTGAAGAGGGGATCACACTTCGGAAGCAGTGTGCTGGTGTCCCTGGCATATTGCACTTCCCTCTTCATCCTCTGCTGCTTCGCCTTCACGTCTGCATTGCCCATGTCGGCGAGGAAGGTGTCCACCTCATCTGCTGAGGTGAAGGGACCTCCCTCCTCTTTCAGCTTCTCCAGGGATCTTAACCTCTTCCTCTCCTCCTGCAGGGCCTTCTCCCTCTTCTCGTCTGACCCGTTCTTCATTTTCTCTTTCATAGACTTGGTCCAGGACAGCTCTACTTCCCTCTTAGCCTGGGCCGCATCCCGGTAGCCCCTAAAGCTGGGAGTGAGGCCGTCCCTCAGCTCCTTGCACCTCTGGAGGATCAGCTGCCTGCTGACTGAGGCCAAGTGTTGAACCTTGTGAAGCCTGTAGTCTATCTTTCCGCAGGCCCGCTCTGCAGCCAGGTTATGGACTGGTGTTTGATCGATGTTGTGAGCCTGCTCCTCCACTGGATATTGGGCTGGGAACTTCTTCTCATCTATGCCGTAGTCCCGGCGCTGCCTGGCAAGGACCGTCCTCAGGTGAGGCAGCATGACACTGGCTAGCTTTATCACTTCATCCTTGTGCTCCCTGGCCACCTCAGTGACGCCCTGCAGTACCTCCTCCCTGTAGCTAATCTTCACCCCCTCCAGCAGCTCCTGCTTCACCCCTCGAACTCCGGCTTGGCAAAGGTATAGAAGTTCTCAGATACTTCCTTCTCCATGCTGTGGTAGAGGCTTATGTAGAAGAGCTTGAGCTTGCTGTGAGTGGCCTCAGTGCTGATAGTGTGGGCATAGAAGGGCTCCACAAGATGCACACCCAGACAGGCGTACACTGCTAGGACGGGCTTCAGGTAGGGGAGCTCCATCACCTCCCTCACGAGGCAAGCCAGCCGGTTGTTTATGCTGGGATTGATGGAGAGGAAGTCCTGCAGGTGATCCCAGTGGTACAGCAGCACCGCCGCGGCCCTGGGGAGGCAGCCGAACCTGGAGTCCTTATAACTGAACAGCACAGCCTGTGCCCCCTCTCCTCCAGGTACAACAGAAACTCCTTGTTCTTGTTCCAGGGTTTTGCGTTATACTCTGGCGCCACCAGCTTCAAGCACATGTCTGCTGCCTGGCCGGCCACGCTGCTGTTTTTGGTGTCTACGTCTAGGTCCACCATGAACCCGTGCACACACTTGTCTAGGTTCATCTCAGCCTCCACCAGCCTGGTCACCTGCAGGAAAGGAACAGGAAAGGAAACTGCATGCGGGAAAGGGAACAGATAATAGGTCATTCTTGATGTCGTTGTCTTTGTCAAGTCCTCAGGATGCTTAAAGAGTGCGTGATATAGCACTTCAGCACTTCTATTGTGACATTTTATATCACTATTGTCGATGACATCCATCGCTATGGTCGGTCTTCAAAAATGATACTAGTGACTTAAAGCATATATGTTACAAAGCACCTGACCGTGACATGTACACATGTTTCGAAAATAATATATTCCAAGTTACTTATGCCTATTGTTTGGTTCATATTAATCCATTCTATTACTATACCGTTATACTTCCAGCATGCCTGGAGACATAAGCAATAAGGAAAACGCTTATTCAAAAGGATACTTCACGGTTCCTGTTTCTGATGTCAATGTCAACTTTGTTACGGACAAACCTTGTTCATGGCGCCGGCCAGGCCCAGGGTGGTGTGGCTGCCACAGAACAGCTGCCCTGCAGGTTTGTCCAGGTCGTACGCCTCCTGCAGAACCTCCGACAGTCCTTTGTTGTGCTCGGTGGAGTCGGTCATATGGGTGTCAATTAGCTTGTACACCTCCCCACTAGAGACGCCTCTCACCGTGCCCACTAGGGTGAGCGCCATGTCCACCTGTATGGCCACATCCTCAGTTGTCTCCCCGTCTATGGAAAGGATGGGGAGGGGGAAAGGGGGCATCTCTGCCGATGTGTATCCCCTGAGCAGCAAACTGCCCAACTCCTTTCTTGGTTGTGGAGTCAGTGAAGTGGGTGAGAGGCCTGTTCTCCTCCTTCCCTTCACTAGCTCGTCGAGCATCAGGTCCAGGTCCTGAGCCTCCTGCTGTCTCAGAGCTTCTCGGATGTTTGATTTTGCAGGCATTGTGTTTGCGTCGAAGCTTTCATCTCCCTCCTTAGCCACCTTCCATTTTCTATTAAACAATGTGTTCCCCACCTCCACGACAGCTTTGGCAGCTTCCTCCAGAGATAGCCCCTCCCGCAGAGATTCCCGACAGCTATGTACACATCGTCCCTTACTTTCCTTTCACTCTTCCGGATATATCTGTACTTCTCTGGCATTTTATCACTCTCATCTACGATAGAAGTATCAAAGATTTTCTTTCTCTTCCCAGCTTCTTTGTCTCGAGCCTTCACTCCTTCTCTGTCAGCATTCTCAGTCAGAGAAACTTGAGGATCTGTCCTAGCCTTCTTAGCAGCAGTACTCTCTTCATCACTGCTGGTCAAGCTTCCATCCTCCATCAGCATCCCTTCTATGGCGGAGATGGGCTGGTAGAGAAATTGCCTGTCTCTCTGCTCCCTGTATGCTTCCAGCCTCTCCCTTGCCCTCTGCCTTCTCATCATGGCCTCGTACCAAACTGGGTCCACCTCTCTCCCACACTCCATTTTTCTCTCCGTCCTCTGGTCCTCGTAATAAAGTTCCTCCATCTTTCCCATAGTCACTCCCCACTCCTCCTCTACCTTCTTCTTCTTCTCCAAGTCTTCTTCGCCATTGGCTTTCGGGGAAGATGTCGTACAAGTGGTCCTTTCCGTACACTATCTCCTTGTAGTCATTCACTACCTTACTCTCCCTTCCATCTTTGAGCCGTTTGGACCCATCCAGAGCCAGCCTAAGCAGTTCTCCCAGCTTTCGTTTCAGGGTTCCCATGGAGACACACGGTATGGTATCATGATACCACTTAGCATAGACTACCTTGGCCACCTCTTTCACACCACTCTCCTTGGTGCGACCAGACCCCCTCGAGCAGTGTGGAACCTCAGCATACCCATCACACTGGCAAGAGTGGGCAGCTTACTGGAGGGCTGGTAGGTCTGCATTTTCGGGAAAGCAAGGTCCAGGTCAAACACCGGGCCGTCGGAGCGAAGATGAACCATGCCAGTTCCCTTGCTGGGGCCAGATGAGGCTCCTCTTTCACGCTTAGACATATTGTCTTCGTTGCAATGAACGTGAAATCATATAGAAATAACTACTTCTGGAAGCCCCTGCAGATACAAAAAAACATCAGTTGGTTCCCAACCCCCTTATATCAAGTCAAGTTAATGCATTAACATTCATTTGTAGAACATACCAACACTCCAACAGGACTCTCCCGGTACCCGTCACCTTCTGGGGGGGCAAGGCCGGGAGGTCAGGTCGCAGGGTGGGCTTGATGTAAGGTCAAAGGCATATATTACCCCAACAAAACAATAGCATGCATAACATGAATATACTAGGCCAAATGGTCTCCATGGTACCAAATCATTGTTATTATGCGTTTAATTTAATTTCTTCAAACACCCTCACACAATTTTGTTTACCATTGGTGACCTCTGCTGACAGCCATGGACCTTACCGGACATATGTTTGCGGCATGTCTAGAATTTCTAAGAGCGAGCTTAATTTCCACTTCGAAACAAATCACTATGCATGGGCATAGAAATGACGTCATAACTAAGTGACCTGACCTGACCTAGCTAGGTATTTTTTGTAAAAAAAGTTTTAAAATGTGTCAGGAACAGATACGCAGACTGCCATTGCCATGATACAACTACTTTTGGAAGTGTTTGCGAGAAAAACTGAGAGTAGCGGGTCCAATGGAACACTCAGTAGGTGCCGGAAAACAAGCGTTAGAGACGAAATTTTCACTTGCCCATGGTCGAAGTTTTTTGGAAGGTAGAACAATTTCTTTTGCACCCAAAGTCTCCATTTGAACCCTAGAATCACCTCCTGGTGGCAAGTTGTCTATTCCAAAAATTGTTTTTTCACCATCATTATCATCCCCTAATCTAGGTGCATGTAACATTTTCTATTCAAAAGATGAATGGAGGCAGAAAAACTGCATATTTCCGAGAAGGAGGTGATAAGCTACGAAACTTAAGTAATAATGGCTTCATTGATTTTCCGGTCTTCGTAAAGTTCATATTTTTCCAGGCGTTGCCGGTCAATTGACCAGCGCGGCCGTCCTAAGGTTAACCGCACTTGGCGGTCTTCTGCGTTGTCAGTGCGTCCATACGGCGTGCAAGTGACAGGTGATGGTTTCATCGCGAGTGTTTTCGAAAATTGTATTTTCCTGATCATCGTAAAAGATAGTCCTGCTAATAACAATGTTTCGAGTTTCACCGTTTGCTGAGCATTTATTCGGAGAGATTAACTTTTACCACTAGAGAGGAGCTGCATATACAGAAGTTGTGAACAAGTGAAGCTGAAACCTGACATTTTTTAGAGAAACAATGAGCCACAATCGCTCGTGAACGTTATCTTTTGGATTATTATTACATGCAAATGTAGGTTTATTTAATTTTTGTTTAAAAAACCAAATACATTTTATTTTCAGACAAAAGCTTCTGGTCGTAGAACTGTAGTTTCTATAACAACTGTCTGTGTAAACTAATGCTTTCCGTTGATGGCACCCAGCTCAGTAAGCAAACAAAGTTCGAGCCGCTCCCTCCCATTGCCTTGTCCTAAAGTACTTCTATCCTGCCCTGTCATTCCCTTCTTGACCCTTACTATAATCTCATCTATCCCACCCTCCCTCTTCTAATCTATTAGGCCCTCTTCTCCCCCACACTGCCATGCACCTCGCCAGCTCTGCATCTCGTCTGCTCTGCCTCTTCCTTGACTACACTACGCCTCCATCGTCTGTCCTGCCCTTCTTGCTGACAGTGCCCTCATGATATATTCCCCACAATGATGTTCGTTTGACCTGAACTCGCTTTGTTTGCCTTTTCCTTGACCTTGTTTTTCCTGGAACTTCCTTGTCTGTCCTGCCCTTTCCTCCGTTTCCACCTTATTTACCTGATCTCCCTTCACTTTTATTTGGCCAGCCCTCCATTCATCCACCCGGAGATCTCCTCGCCTGCCCTCTCTTCGTTTCTGCCCTCCATCCCCTTGTATGCCCTGAAATTGCACTTGCTTGCCCTTTCCTTTCGCTCCCTACGAGCTCAGTGACTTACGAAAGATAATTAAATTCAGGGGCATGGTTGCATCTTGAAAATTGATGAAAATGTTATGAAGAATCAGAGCTTATTTTCAACCATAAATTCAAATGCCTGCGAATTTTAAAGACCGGGACTACCCTGACATATATTTGTAATTATTTTACGTGTATTTACATGGATTATTTCCAGTCAAAACGCTACTCATTTGTAAGGAGCCTGCAAAGGGAAATGGAGAGAAAGCTCTACTGTTTTTCAAAATTCTGACTCCGGCCTTTAGATTGGCCCCCGCAACATCTACCTTCGTATCGGCATTGGTCCTAAAGAAAAAGTAAAAGTCTTAGAGCGAGCACAGACTGTATTTTGGATTAAGAAGGCGTCAGAAATGCACCAACTGCGTGTCTTAACCCTCGCCCCACCGGGGGCCATCGATGCCCCCTAAGGTTTTTCGAGATAGTAGAAAACGACGAAACGCAGCACCGCGGTTGAGGGCTCTATCTCTCACCTCATCATTTTCCCACCATCCCTGAAAATTTTTTATCCCGGGTCACCCAAGGTCAGGTCACCAGGCGAGGTCAACCAAGGTCACCTCACTTAAACTTTGAAGCTCTATAAGAGCTACATTTCTTAGTCGATCGATTTGAAACCTCCTACACTTCATGACCCTTTCAGGGTCTACAACGTTTATATCCGGGATTTTTCGATTTCGTGACCTGAGCTCAGGTCACGAGGCGACCTCTCCCATTGGAAAAGCATGGGGAAAAGCTGTCTCATGATCTAAAAGCCACAAAAACGATTGCAAATGCTCGGCTTGCTCAGGAAAGCGTTCTTAAACACGCTTTTACGGATCCCAGGGGTCGCATTTTCCCTTTGAACTCTCCAAGGGCATCCAAGGTCACCAGGGGTCAAAAACAGTATTTTGGCCATAACTTTTGACCTAATTAAGCTAAAGCGTTAAATCAAACACCATCTTTTATGTCTGATCACTAGCTTTCATTTGATGTACGGTAAGGTCACTTTCTGACTTTTGATGACCTCAGGTCATATGAGATCATGAAGTGACCTCTGGAGGTCAAACCACTGGCGGAAGGTCATTACGTTCCACATAGCGAAGAAAGGTCTGGCATTTTCCTATCCAATGTAGTTTACCAGATCTCAATAGCTCTAATGTCATAAGAGTTATGCCCAGTCTGCTTAAGCATTGCATATTTGAGTGAAAATAGCCTATCGTGACCTAACTTGACCTCTGGAGGTCAAACCATTGACCTGAGCGCTTAGACATGCAAAGCAATTTCTTAATGAATTCACACGAGCTTTTTAATGCACTTTGCAGATTTGCGCTAACTCCCATATTTTCGGAGTTAGAGGGGGCCCTCGATGGCCCCCGGTGGGGCGAAGGTGGCGCCGGACCCCGGTGGGGCGCGGGTTAAAGGCTTTAGATTTACGTGAGATAAACCTAGCTGCCTGTCTTGGCCTAGACTAGTATCGGATCCCAGTACTGAGACGTCGGGAATAAAAGAAAATTACTGCTTACTATTCTAGCCCATTCAGGAAGCCTCTCTCACCGGCTCACACCAGCAGTGGTCAAAGTACTCCATAACCTGCTTAGCAAAACAAGACGATTCTCTTCAGACTTTCGAAGCAGTAACAGGACGCCGGCATGCACGGTCGCGGGTGCCGGACAGTTGGTGGGCGCGTCCGGTAGGCTCTGCCCATGGCTTTCGCCATCATAGGAGGGCCATGAAATCGACTGGTCCGAAAATATTTTATATTAACGTATGTTTTAAATGTGCGGTTAGTTGATTTTTTTATTTTGAGTGGACATGAAAGAATTTATGGGTCTATTAAAATGCTTATGAAAGTGGCATCAAGACTTAACCTGCGCCCTGGTAGGCCTCCGAGCCACATTCGCCCTGGTGGGGGGAAATTGAACACCCCCTCGAACTCGACTCCTATGTGGGATAACGCAAAAAATAGAACGCTGGTGGATAGCTCATATAAACTCATGAAGAAACTCTATCAGTTACTTCTTGGCTCAGGTCAATATTGAGGCCATGACAGGTCAAAGAAAGTGAGATTTTGAGCATTGTTTTGGCTCTAGCGTCGGACAGAGTTGAGTTAGAATCATTTTTAGGCACCATTTGCTTCTTCTTGTCACAGCGAAATGAAGGATGTATAATATGACCATACTCGGTCAAAACACAAAAATGACCTGACCTCAAGTCAGGTCAATGTCACTTTTAATCTAGCGTAATCAATTTGCATATCAATCGACTTTCAATAGCAATCTGAACGCAATGGTATCAAAATAAAAGCTGTATCGCCATTTCATGCAAAGTTATTGACCTAAGTCTAGAAAACTACTTAAGTAGCCCCAGATGACCACTCAGATGTCACTCACGTATAGCCTTTGCAGCTGCAGTGCCCTAAAACTCTAATCTCTAAAATCTCAGATGTCACTGGAAAAAACTGCAGCATGAACCTGGAGGAGGGCCAGGATACTGCGATTTGGAGAATATAAAGGTATCCTCAGCTGTATCTACACAAAGACAGCCAAATTTCTATTTTTCCACGTATTTCCAATGGAGAGGTCATGGTCCATACGTGACCTTAGGTCATTGATATGAAAAATACAGGAATATATTTTGTAGGGGCCACTTTGTGTTTAAGTTTCGATCCGATAGATTCACCCATTTATTGCTTATGCCACCTGAAACATTTTTAGAGGTGCGGTCACTGGACCTGCAATGGTGACCTGACCTGAGGTAACCCAACCTTAGAATTTTAGGGAACGTTGCGGAATTGATCAAGGATAAGCTGTGCCAAGTACGGCGGAACTTCGCGGCGCCGTTTTTTCGTGCCGCCGGAAAAACCTGAGAGGAGTGTTCAATCAACCCGCACCGGGGCGAGATTTAAACCATTTTTCTGACCATTTATACAACTTCTCCCAAAATTTGCGTTCTAAAAAATCTATTTTTTTTTAAAGATAGTATAAGTAAGAACAGGGTTAATCCTTCGATCTGCAAATCATCACATAATGGGGTTACTGGGTACTACAAAATTTATTCCGGGATTTTCGATATCGGTGACCTAAGGTTAGGTACAAGCCATTACCTTTATTCGAAATACATGTGATAAATGGTTTAAACTCATTAATTTGATAAAAGATGATGACACAGAGCTTACTTTAACTCTCGCCCCAGCGAAGGGCATCGATGGCCCCTAAGGTTTTTTTTCGGGATAACAGAGAAACGACGAGACGCAGCACCATGGTTGAGAGCTCTATCTCTCACCCCATCATGTTCCCACCATGAATTTTTTTACACCGGGTCACCCAAAGTCACGTCACCAGGCGAGGTCAACCAAGGTCACCTCATTTCAACTTTTCAGTTCTATAAGATATATATTTCTTAGTATCCGGGATTTTTCGATTTTGTGACCTGGGTCAGGTCACGAGGTGACCTCTCCTATTGAATAAAACATGGTGAAAAGTTTTATTATGATTTAAAAGTAAAAAAACTATTGCAAATGCTCAATTTGCTCAGAAAGCGTTCATGGAGACTGTTCACGGATCCCAGGGGCCATATTTTCCTTTGACCTCTCCGACGTCATCTAAGGTTACCAGGGGTGAAAAAGTATGTTGAAAATACCTTTTAATGCAATTAAGCTAGAGCGCTGAATTAACATGCGCATTGATGGGGGCGGGTACCCGCACCCCTCGGGTTTTTCGGAAATAACGTAAAAAACGGCGGTGCGTAGCGCGGCTGTACTTGGCATACCTTTTCCACATCATTTTTACAACTTTTGTCAAAATTTTAAGGTTAGGTCATCTCAGGTCAGGTCACCAGTACAGGTCAAGTGACCTGACCTCAAAAAGTTTAAGATTGCATAAGTCGGAACGGGTTAACTTACCCGATTGAAACTCATATCACATAATGGCCCCACTGAGTTCTCTAAAATGTGTTCCGGTATTTTTTATATCGATGACCTAAGGTCAGGTCACGAGCTATGACCTCTTCATTGGAAATACATGGGAAAATGGTTTAGCTGAATAACTTAGTAATGAATAGAGATAGAGCGTTTATTTTAACTGCATTCGATTTGCCCTCCCTTGCGGTTCAAATGATATGTATTTTGCCCAATTTGACCTTGACCTGACCTCAGGTCAGGTGAAATCCTTGATTTGACCTAGCAAGGTCATATTATATATCTTTCGATTCGCCTTGCTGCTAGGATTCATATAGTTCAAATCGTTTTGCTCTATCTTTACCTGTTCAGATGAAATGGCCGAAAAACTTATTTACGTGTTATCCCTATTACGGCATGTTTCGACCTCTAGTGACCTTAAATGTGACCTGAAAAAATGGTTCAAATATTCTAAATGGAGAATTAGATGGGCTATCCAACGCCGTTTACCGTTTTTCGCCACCTAGCGCGAATTTTGGAGATCTTATGGCGGGGGCGGGTACCCGCCCCCTCCGTCAAGGCGAAGGTGGCTCAGACCCCCGTCAATGTGCGTGTTAAACATCATCGTGTATGTCTCATCACTGGCTTTCATTTGATATACAGCAAGTTCACTTTCTGACCTTTCGTGACCTCAGGTCCTATCAGGCCACGAGGTGACCTCTGGAGGTCAAACCATTGGCGGTTACGTTTCACATAGCGGAAAAAGGTCGGCACTTTTCTATCAAATCTACCTTACCAGATCTCAATAGGTCTAATGGCATAAGAGTTATGCCTAGTTTTCTTAAGCATTGCATATTTGAGTGAAAATAGCCTATCGTGACCTGACTTGACCTCTGGAGGTCAAACCACTGACCTGAGCGCATAAACACCGAAATAATTTCATGCTGAATTTCTGCAAGCTTTCTAATGCAATTCGCATCGGAGTTAAAGAGGGCCATCGATGGCCCATGGAGGGGCGAAGGTGGCACCGGACCCCGGTGGGGCGCAGGTTTATGTTCTTTACATACGATTCTGTAAAAAATGCGTAAAGAAAAATTAATAGTGAAAAAGCGTTACAAATTTCGCCTGACCTTCGACCGCGTCATCAGCTGGGACTCTCATATTTATGTTCTAACTCGTCGATGCTTTGCAATTTTGTGTGGCGTTTCACATCTGGGGCACTGTTATATATCCAGCAGACATCACGCCGATAGTCTGGTTATCTGGTTACGCTGGTTATCTCCCGTGCCCGCTACTGCATCACCATTTTCAGAAATGACAAAAAAATAGCACTGGACTAGGAAAGATCATTAACTCCGCTGCAAAAGTCGTTTTCGGTCGCAAAGTTTGGTCATATATCGGGACTGTTATAGGACCTGGACTGGTTGTAAGCAGGTGCACTGGTCAGGTATCACACAACTGTGCTTGCGCACAAGGTAGTGTGCCTCGGAAGCCAGAGGAGGTGGCCCGGGGATTCGAGCAAGTCCGGACTACAAGAGGCGGGACAGAGATATTTGGGTTCCACGGTCATGTAGCAATATGGACCAGATCAGGTTTATAGCCCGGGGTCCTTTTCTATTTAACAGCCTGATCGCTGACATGAGGGTTCTGTCAGTACCTGTTTTCTGTCGCATCTCTAAGCGCCAACTCTTGGCTCATCGGCGGACTTGGGTGCCTGGAGATGTGTAGTGGTGCTCTGCGTGTGGAGCGATGGTAAAATATATTATATGAAGCGTACTTCTATGTTATTATGTCCTGACGCATGGATGTATCAAAAGAAATTTTATAGCATGGAATGTATAACCCATCTATGACTCCATCTATCAACAGCTTGGTGTGGGTTCATAATAGCGGCAACTCTTCTTATGAGTGTCGATGACTGAATACGTTCCCTTTACAAAGGGAGAGGCCATAACCCGTTCCCAACCTTAGTTCGTCGATCTAAAATTCCCGTTAACACAACTTGCATTACTCGTTCGACCTATTATGTGATCTGAATCCCAGACCGAAGGATTAACCTCGCTCTTACTGCTGCACCTCTAAACATTTTTTAAGGTAAGCCGCCTAACCTGACTTGGTAGCCTAACCTAAGTTGGCCCAGACCCGGCATTTTTGGGAAAAGTGCGATGTTGTGATGATGATCCAGAACAGGGTGTGTCGAGTATGATGGAACTGCGCTCATTATTTCTCCGGAAAACCTAAGGGAACGTGTTCAAACACCCCCACTGGGAGAGTGCTAGAAAGGCCGGGAGTTCGCCTTCCAGCGATGAGGCTACCAGTGGCCCTCTCATTGAATCAATCCTGGAGATTGCACTATTGCAGGTCTTCACGAGTGAGCACATCTCAGCCGCTGCTGAGCCAACAGTTCCGATCGGATTAAGCAGCGCCACCAAACGACTGCCGAGCCTGCTATCTAGCGGTCATGAGTTCAACTGTCCGTGAGTCTCGCCGCAGTCCGTCAGCCGTACTTTTCATTCAGAATAAATCATAATGCAAGATTGAGGACCAATATAATACCTTTAATCCAGCTTCAGGACAATATAAACGGATCTCTGAACCTTTCATGTCAGCGAAAATGCCTATACAATATCGTTACAGGTATACACCCTTACACGTACTGACTCCTGAATGCGCGCCTTTGCTCCAGAATCGTAGTTAGCTTACAATCGTATACATTAGCTTATAGAGCTTAAGCTTAGTTTCACATGAATTTCCAATGAAGAGTTCATGGCTCCAACCTGACCTCAAGTCAGTGGAACAAATGCTCCCACCCAGTAATTGTTTTACTCAGTAACCTCATCATTCGCCCAGAATATCAGATCGATGATTAGCTTTGCTTTTGCTGCTGTATATACATATATCTAAGCATTTTTGCAGGTTAACCCGCGCCCCGGTGGACCTCTGAGCCACCTTCGCTCTGGTGGGGGTGTTTGAACACCCCCTCAAACTCGGCTCCTATGCGGGATAGCGAAAAAACGTGAAAGCTAGTCGATAGCTAATACAAATTCACGAAGAAACTATATAAACCACTTTTTGGCTCAGGTCAATATTGAGGTCATGACAAGTCAAAGAAGGTGGCATTTTCAATTTAGTTTTTTGGCTCTAGCATCTGACAGATTTGAGTTAGAATCATTTTTAGGCACCATTCGCTTCCTCTTGTCACTGCAAATCGACTAATGTATAATGTGACCATACTAGGTAAAACACAAAAATGACCTGGCTTCAGGTCAGGTAAAGGTCAATTTTAACCTGGCAAAGTCAACATGCATATCAATCGACTTGCAATAGCAAAACGAACGCAATGGTATCAACATGAAAGCTGTATCATCATTTCATGCAGAGTTATTGACCTAAGTCTGAAAAATGCATAAGTAGCCCCAGATGACCTCTCAGAGGTCACATGTAAAAATTGCAGCATGTGCCTGAAAAGGGGCCCAGGATACTACCATTTAGAAAATATGAAGGTATTCTTAGCTGTACCTACACAAATACAACCCAATTTCTGTTTATCCCATGTATATCCAACGGAGAGGTTATGATCCGTACTTTACCTTAGGTCATCGATACGAAAAATCAAGGAATATTTTTTGTAGCACTCGATGGGTCCATTACGTGGTATAAGTTTCAATCCGATAGATTCACCCATTTCTTAACTATGTTACCTTATACATTTTTGGAGGTGAGGTCACTTGACGTGCAAGGGTGTCCTGACCTGAAATGACCCAACCTTACAATTTTGGTGAATGTTACAAAATTGATCAAGAATATGGTTTGCCCAGTAAGGCGGCGCTTCGCACCGCCGTTTTTCGTCCCGTCGGAAAAACCCGAGGGAGTGTTCAAACACCCCCACTGGGTCGAGGGTTAACTCGCCACCCATCGGGGGTCCGGTGCAACCTTTGCCCCACCGGGCCCATCGATGGCCCCCTCTAACTCCGAAAATATGGGGGGTTAGCGCATATCTGCAAAGTGCATTAGAAGGTTCGTGTGAATTCAGTAAGACATTATCTGTAATGTGTAAGTGCTCAGGTCAATAGTTTGACCTCCAGAGGACAGGTCAGGTCACGATGAGCTATTTCCACTAAAATATGCCATGCTTAAAGGGAGATACGCAAAAAAAAATTTTGGCTAGATCAGAAGGTCACAAAAAAGTTGTTTCAGAAGTCCTATTCTCATTTTTCGAATTCGGGCTGCAAATTCCTTAAAATTTCTCTCAAAGTCAACATTTCTAGACGACTTTACCGGTACACCTCTTATCGATGTAAATGACGTACCCCCGGCTAAGGCTATCAAATTCTATAAAAAACCCGGTCCCATTTTTCCTAAGCAGTGACTTGAAAGCTTAAAATTATTAAATAAAAAGGTTATGTCAAGAAAGCTACAGCCAAAAATAATATTACAACACAAATATTGGACTTTTAAGAAATCACAATTGACCAATCAGAACGTATAGACACCTCATAGGGGGGTCACGTGAACTTTCTGATACGAAAGTTTCGTCATCCTGGGGCTGAAGCAGAAAACGACTCAAGACCCGAGGTACGAAAAGGGTGAAGACTTGAGCAATTATGTTTTTCCGTTTCTAGGGCAAACTAATTCATTTTGTATTTTCTAAAGGCTTTGTAAAATTAATTCAAATACAAATACAGGAAAACAGACACTTTTCTTACAAAAGAACATTACTTTTCAACTTTAAATAGTTTTCGAAAAGTAAGTGATGGGTGAAGGTTTCAGCATCTTATCGGAACAGTTAACACGCGCCACGCTGGGGTCCATTGCATGACGCGCCCCGTTGGATATAGGAGAAGACGTGCCTTTCAAGGCAACTCTAAGATGTATGCTGATGGAGAGACAGATGAGAGAGCTGCAGTGATCGTATTTGTTTTAATGTATGATTTTATGTGTGACTTTACTCTGTATGCATGATTTTTTCTGTCTTTTATCCCAAGTTTTTATCTTATCTTAAGTGTTGCCTTCTTTTAATGACTGACGTGGAAACACGAAAAGCCACCCCATTGTTTTTAACTCGTGTGGATTGTTTCTTAACCCTATTTCCGTCAGGCTCCGGCTACCCCTATTTCCGGCAGGGGGGCAATATCGGCCCCTAAGATCTCGTAATCTAACCGGCGGATTTTGAAAATTCAAAGTGCTATAGATTCCCTGACGCTAAACTTTATTTTGAAAAAGAAAATTTCAAAATTTTGATTTTTAAGGAGAAAGTCGTGCAAAATATACAATTTTTGTGTATTTTTAGATTTTCCATAACCCTTGTCTCTGTTGTACGATTTTCACAAAACTAGTTCAGATTTACAAATAATTGACCCAAAATTGTCATATACTCGAGTTACGCAAAAATTCGAAATTCAATGGCAGTTCCAGGACCAGGACTATGAGGGGAAATATATACAACCTAAAAAATTTTGTTACGTGGATTAGAAGCCGTGATATACTGCTTGGCATCTTTGACACATAAATAAATAAAAAAGTGAAAAACTCATCAGGGGCGGATGCAGTAAGGTAAAACAGTGGGGTAAAATACATCCCAACAATATGCGAGTGGTATGCATGGGTATATTAGTCCCTCGACTAGTTGAAATTTATTTCTGATAATTTTTACCCTCCATGGCAGCTCTGGGAGGGGGGTGACATAGGCGGATCAAGGACTCTCGTCGTGGGGGGCGGGTGGGGGTGATTGGAAACACATTTTTAATATACAACGATATTGAGTCGCGGCGGTGATACTGGCTGGGAATATGCATTTTGAAAATGTGTAGTGACTGGACACGCCTCTGGTAATCTAGAAATTGGTTATAACTATTTTGAATTTTCATATACCCAATTGTATTCGCCCTGGCACGGCTGTAAGCAGTCTTCTCACTTACTAACGTTTAGTCCTTCTTGATAACATTCCGCCCATTTTGAACTGCTGTAACCGCCCCTGATGAATACAAATAGTGACAATTGTAAATGCACTATCATCCCACATAAAAATGATATAATAAAACCATATAACTGGTATCAGGATCAGCAGAGACGGCTTCCTTTTACAAAGAACCCATCGCATACGATAATACTTGGTTTGTGGATAGAACCTCCCCAAAACCCAGCCATAGCTCCGCCCTGGTAAATATATAATATTGACAATTTCAGAAAACCTGCCTGTACTAGTTTTAGGAAAAGTCAGGAAGTTTCAAAGTTCTATCGCAAGCCGTTTCGGAGATATTCTTGAAAAACCTTAGGGGGAGGGCAATATTAGCCCCCTGCCGGAAATAGGTTAATATACTAAACTGAACTGGGGGGGGCGTTTTTCGCCCGCCCCTCCGTATCTCGTTCCCCACGAAAGCTAAAGGAAAATTACGGGCGGCGTTCGAAAGCTTTTGACAAAACGAAGAGAATTTATAAGTATAATTTTTATGTCAGGTCAATATTGAGGTCAGCATAGGTCAAAGGATGCCCCATAGGCTTACAACAGAGCAGTGTACGTTTCCCTCTCTAGATCTGCCCCCAGGGGATCTAGAGCAAATATTTATGCATCATTGGATTCCTCTTATCGCGGCGAATCGAATGATGAATATGACCTTGCTAGGTCAAATAGTCAAAAAGACCTGACCTCGACCTAGGTCAGGGTCACAGGGTGACCTGGTATGGTCATGTTGCATATCAATCGCCTCCCCGTGACAGTATAGACACAATGCAAGCAAAATGGGAGCTTTATCTCAATTTAGGGAGAAGTTATTGGCAAAACAATGACTCTCTGCTCCCGTGACCTGATATGACCTTTGAGAGGTCAGATGCTCAAAAACTCAACTTAACACGCGCATTAACGGGGGTCTGAGTCACCTTCGGATTGACGAGGGGGTGGGTACCCGCCACCCCCCCCTAAGATCTCGAGAACCACGGTAGGTAGCAAAAAACAGTAAACGGCATCGGGTAGTCCATCCGCTTCTCCATCGAAAATATTTGTACCATTTTTTTGTCAGGTCACATATAAGGTCACCAGAGGTCAAAACATGCCGTCATAGGGATAACATGTAAATTAAGTTTTTCGGCCATTACATCTGAACAAGTAAAGATAGAGCAAAACGACTTAAACTATATGAATCCTCGCAGCAAGCCAAATCGAATGATATATGATTTAACCTTGCTAGGTCAAATCAAAGATTTGACCTGACCTGAGGTCAGGTCAGGGTCAAATTATATAAAATGCATATCATTAGAACCGCAAAGCCAAGGCGAGTCTAATGAAGCTAAAATAAACGCTCTATCACCATCTGTTACTGAGTTATTCAGTAAAAACCATATATCCCATGTATTACCAATGGAGAGGCCACGCTTCGTACCTGACCTTAGGTCATCGATATCAAAAATACCGGAACATATTTTAGAGAAATTGGTGGGCCCATTATGTGATATGAGTTTCAATTTGATAAGTTCACCCTGCTCCGACTTATGCTATCTTAAACTTTTTTTGAGGTCGGGTCACTTGACCTGTACTAGTGACCTGACCTGAGATGACCTATCCTTAAAATTTCACAGAAGTTGCAAAAATGATAAGGAAAAAGGTATACCAAGTACGGCGGCGCTGTGCGCCGCCGTTTCTCTGCTGTCTCCGAAAAACCCGAGGAGGGGGCGGGTACCCGCTCCTCCGTCAATGCGCGTGTTAAAGGTCACGATCGAGGTAAGAATAGACAGTTTGAGGATTTTCAGCTTTATTTATCCAGTATTTACTGAAAACGAGTCCATTCTATTTTTCATCATAGACTTAAAATGGGGTGACCAAAAAATTTACCCCCACCTTAGGTCACCAATATAAAAATTCCGAGGTAACAGATTTGTAGACCCTAATGACCTCATCATATTGTGGAAGTTTCAAGTTGATCGGTTTGCTAATGTTCCCTGGGCGCTGCTTCAAACTCGTAATTTTAGGTTTTGAGGTCGGGTCATTTGACCCTAAACAGCTCCTTGACCTGACATGACCTTAACTCAAAAATGTGGTCAGATGTGTAAAATTAAATAGGAATAAAGTACCGTAAGTTTCGTTGTTCTGCGTCTCTTCGTTTTTGAGCTATCTAAAAAAACCAGGAGGGGTTGAATTTCGCCCCCAGCGGGGCGCGTGTTAACCTATTTCGATAATAAGTGAGTGGCCTCTCAAAATTTTTCCGAAGATACCAAAATAATTGACAGATTGGTAATCAGGATTTTTCAAATAGCAAGAAACCAAAATAATATTTCATTCGCGTATTTCCCTTTAAGAAAAGTGGGCATAACTCTCATGCCGTTAGAGCGATTACAATCTGGCAAAATACATTTGATAGGAAATGCCAGACCTGTTCCTGCTATGTGAAAGATAATACCCTCCCACCAAGTGGTTTGACCTCCAGAGGTCACGTCGTAACCTAATATGACCTGAGGTCACTAAAGGTAAAATAGTGACCTTTCCGTGTATCAAATGAAGGCAAATGACGAGACATACATTCAGCGTATTTGCCATATATTCAGATGACGTTTGATTCAGCGCTCTGGCTTAATTGGGTCCAAAGTTATCGTTAAAATACTGTTGCTGACCCCTTGTGACCTGTGATGACCTCAGATAGGTCAAAGGTAAAATATCGCCCCTGGGATCCATGAAAGGGTATCCAAGTACGTTTTTTCTGAGCATTCTGAGCATTTTTAATCGTTTTGTAGCTTTTAGACCATAAAACGGCTTTCCCCATGCTTTTTCAATGGAAGAGGTCACCTCGTGACCTGACTTCAGGTGACGAAATCGAAAAATCCCGGATATACATTTTTTTAGACCCTGGAGGGGTCATGAAGTGTAGGAAGGCTTAAATTGATCGGCTCTGAAATGTAGCTATGGTAGACCTAAAAAAACAAGGTCAATCTAATGAAGTTACAATAAATGCTCTATCACTATCTATTATTAACCCTCGCCCCACCGGGGCCATCGATGGCCCCCCTAAGGTTTTTCCGGGATAGCAGAAAAACGACGAGGCGCAGCACCGCGGTTGAGGGCTCTACCTCTCAATGCATCATTTTCCCATCATCCCTGAAATTTTTTATCCCGGGTCACCTAAGGTCAGGTTACCAGACGAGGTCAACCAAGGTCACCTCACTTCACCTTTAGAGCTCTGTAAGAGCTACATTTCAAAGTCGATCGATTTGAAACTTCCTACACTTCATGACCCCTCCAGGGTCTACAAGGTTTATATCCGGGATTTTTCGATTTCGTGCCCTGAGGTCAGGTCACGAGGCGACCTCTCCAATTGGAAAAGCATGGGGAAAACCTGTTTCATGATAAAAAAGCCACAAAAATGATTGCAAATACTCAGACTGCTCAGAACAGCGTTTTTGACACCCTTTCACGGATCCCAGGGGTCATATTTACCCTTTGACTTTTCGAAGGTCATCCAAGGTCACCTGAGGTCAAAAACAGTATTTTAACAATAACTTTTGACCTAATTAAGCTAGAGCGGTGAAACAAACACCATCGTGTTTGTCTTGTCACTGGCTTTTATTTGATATACGGCAAGGTCACTTTGTGACCTTTCGTGACCTCAGGTCATATTAGGTCACGAGGTGACCTCTGGAGGTCAAACCACTGGCGGGAGGTCTTTACGTTCCACATAGCGGAAAAATTACTGGCAATTTCCTATCAAATGAACTTTACCAGGCCTCAATAGCTCTAATGACATAAGAGTTATGACCAGTTTGCTTAATCATTGCATATTTGAGTGAAAATAGCCGATCTTGACCTAATTTGACCTCTGGAGGTCAAACCATTGACCTGAGCACTAAAACATGCGAAGTAATTTCTTACTGAATTCACGCGAGCTTTCTATTGCACTTTGCAGATTTGCGCTAACGCCCATATTTTCGGCGGAGTTAGAGGGGGCCATCGATGCCCCCGGTGGGGCGAAGGTGGCGCCGGACCCCCGGTGGGGCGCGGGTTAAGTCATGACTCGTACCCGACTTTAGGTCATCGATATAAAAAATATCGGAACAAATTTTAGGGAACTCACTGGGCCTATTTTGTTAAATACATTCTGTACAAGTTGTTCCCAGTTCGATTGTTGGAGTCAGGGTCTCACTAAAATCATCAAGAGACTTGTCACGGAGACCCTGAAACCACCACACGAACAAGCAGCTCCCACAATGAAGTGTTAACCCGCGCCCCACCGGGGTCCGGCGCCACCTTCGCCCCACCGGGGGGCCATCGATGGCCCCCCTCTAACTCCGAAAATATGGACGTTAGCGCAAATCTGCAAAGTGCAATAGAAAGCTCGCGTGAATTCAGTAAGAAATTACTTCGCATGTTTTAGTGCTCAGGTCAATGGTTTGACCTCCAGAGGTCAAATTAGGTCAAGATCGGCTATTTTCACTCAAATATGCAATGATTAAGCAAACTGGGCATAACTCTTATGTCATTAGAGCTATTGAGGCCTGGTAAAGTACATTTGATAGCAAATTGCCAGTACTTTTTCCGCTTTGTGGAACGTAAAGACCTCCCGCCAGTGGTTTGACCGCCAGAGGTCACCTCGTGACCTAATATGACCTGAGGTCACGAAAGGTCAAAAGTGACCTTGCCGTATATCAAATGAAAGCCAGTGACAAGACAAACACGATGGTGTTTGTTTCACCGCTCTAGCTCAATTAGGTCAAAGTTATTGTCAAAATACTGTTTTTGACCTCTGGTGACCTTGGATGACCTTGGAAAAGTCAAAGGGCAAATATGACCCCTGGGATCCGTGAAAGGGTGTCCAAAACGTTGTTCTGAGCAGTCTGGTATTTGCAATCATTTTTGTGGCTTTTATATCATGAAATAGCTTTTCCTATGCTTTTCCAATGGGAGAGGTCGCCTCGTGACCTGACCTCAGGGCACGAAATCGAAAAATCCCGGATATACACCTTGTAGACCCTGGAGGGGTCATGAAGTGTAGGAAGTGTCAATTCGATCGACTTTGAAATGTAGCTCTTACAGAGCTCTAAAGGTGAAGTGAGGTGACCTTGGTTGACCTCGTCTGGTGACCTGACCTTGGGTGACCTGGGGTAAAAATTTCAGGGATGATGGGAAAATGATGCAGTGAGAGGTAGAGCCCTCAACCGCGGTGCTGCGCCTCGTCGTTTTCTGCTATCCCGGAAAAACCAGGGGGCCATCGATGGCCCCGGTGGGGCGAGGGTTAATTCAGAAGCCAAAGTTTAACGCCCCAGAAAGCACAGGGACGGCCGCCCCGCTCAGGTCACCCTCTAACAAGTCAGTTGCCAGCCAACCTGTACGTCGGGCAAACTATTGAGCGCCGGAGTGTCTCAGGTTTACTCGTTCTCTGGTTCATTATGTGATGAGTTTCAATAGGATAAGTTCACCCTGTTCTGACTTATGTTACCTTAAACGTTTTTATATCAGCTCACTTGACCTGTACGGACGATCTGACCTGAGATGACTTAACCTTAAAATTTTCGGAAAAGTTGTAAGAATTATCGACGAAAAGGTGTGCCAAGTACGGCGGCACTACGCGCCGCCGTTTTTATACGATCTACAAAAAACCCGAGGGGGTGGGTACCCGCCCCCCTCGTCAATGCCAATGCACCTGTTAACCCGCGCTCCGCTGGGCCTCCGAGTCACCTTCGCCCTGGTGATGGGGTGTTTGAACACCCTCCCCTCGAACTCGGCCCCTATGCGGTCTAGCAAAAAACGCGAACGCTAGTGGATAGCTCATAGAAATTCATGAAGAAACTATATTAGTCACATTTTGGCTCAGGTCAATATTGAGGTCATGACAGGTCAAAGAAAGTGAGATTTTGAGTAGAGCTTTTGGGCCCTAGCGTCTGACAAAGTTGAGTTAGAATAAATTTTAGGCACCGTTCGCTTCCTCTCGTCACGGCAAATCAAATGATGTATAATATGACTATTCTAGGACACAACACAAAAAATAGACCGACCTCAGGTCAGGTCAAGGTCACTTCTTAATCTAGCATAATCAATATGCACATCAATCGGCTTTCAATAGCAATCTGAGCGCAATGATATCAAAATACATGCTCTATCATCATTTCATGCAAAGTTATGCAAGTTTGCGCGTAAGCGATTTGGAGGGATGTTCGGGAGAGAGCGATCGCGCGGAGTTCCGCGCCGGCGGAGGTTAGCGCGTATCATCTGGGGCAATCCGAGGCGGCGGTGACTACTCTGGCGACCGTCGTAAATGGACGCTAAGGGTGAAATTCCCATAGAATACAGTGCTTTTCTCGCCGTAGTAAACTCACGTCATAGGTTACAGCCTGCTGACTGCTGTACGGTGTCGGATTTCCTGGCCGACTGTGGGAGGAGGGGATGAGAAGAAGACACGGCCCCGCGCTGGGAGGTGAGGTGATGATAAAAGTGCTCGGATGGGATAAAGGGAAAAACCTTATCTGTAAACAACAATTTATAAGTGGGATTTTCAAATACATGAGGCATATGATTTGGCTTACTCCGAATGCGTTTTTATGTTAGGCCTAACTCAAGTCAATTTATCTGGGCAGGACACGGGCTTCACGAAACACACTTTTGCCTCGTTGTACTACGGTGTCATTGGTTTAGTCGGAGCACTGGGGAGAGATGAGCCGGGCTGGCTCCAAAAAGCCTGTCTCGGCGAGTGCATTTAGTTCCGCTTTTGCATTCCGCCTATGAATTTGGCCCCATTTTCCTTATCTTTCTGCCTTTCAAACAGCACCAGATATTTAAGAATCATCACGCTCACAGTTCAGGGAGAACTGCTCGATCGCTGGCGTTCCAGCCTCGACAAGACCGCTCGGGGACGGTGAGTAGTACGAAACGTGAGATACGTCCTGGGGCGAGCAACATTGTTTATTGGAGGGCAGTTAGCATTACGGCTGGTGATTCACTGGCACAGCTGCAGTGATCTACGTTTCTCTTCGCCTGTGTCTCTTTTGAGGATTTCCCAGTGAGATGTTGGGAGTTTGTGGGCCTCGATTATTATCATAAATACATGTTTTGTCGAACGCAAGCCATATAACTTGGATTCACTGACATTTCCAATACCTTTTTGTTACTTTAAAACAATCATACAGGCTTCCGCGCTGTCTTCCGCGCTATTGAGAAGACGTGGAAAGTTAGCGCGTAAGACGGCGAGTTACGACACTACTTCCGCCACAACTTAGCTGCGCGCCGATGGATCCCTCCAAAAGCCCCTGCGCGCTAACTTACGCCCCCGCGCAGCTGCGCGCTGTCTACCGCGCGTCCGGATCCCCCCAGCCTAAGTCTGAAAACTGCTTAAATAGCCCCAGATGACCTACCAGAGGTCACAGGTCAAAAGTTGCAACATGAACCTGGAAAAGGACCCAGGGCTGGGGATTATGAAGGTACTATTTGGGGATTATGAAGGTTCTCTCAGCTGTATCTACACAATTCCAGCCCAATTTCTGTTTCTCCATGCATTTCCAACAAAGATGTCATGACCCGTACTTGGCCTTAGGTCATCGATATGAAAAAATCCCAGAATATCTGTTGCAGCACTCGGTGGGCCCGTTATGTGATATAAGTTTAAATCCGATAAGTTTACTTATTTCTTACTTATACCACCTTAATCTTTTTTTGAGATGAGGTCACTTGACCTGCACTGGTGACCTGACTAGAGATGACTCAACCTTAAAATGTTGGAGAAAGTTGCGGAATTGATCAATGATAAAGTGCGTCAAGTACGGCGGCGCTTCGCGCCGCCATCTTTTCGCACTAGCGGAAAAATCAGAGGGGCATTCAAACACCTTCCACCGGGGCGAGGGTTAAGCCTACACAAACGTGCTGGATTTAAATAAATACCTTGGAACCTGACGTTAGCGTTCACCATATAACAGCTCCACAATTACTCCTCAGCGACATCTGTACATAGATCTGCTTGATTGGTTGTCATCACGTAAATTATAAATGAATTAAGCTCACTATCAGTGGCGTGTTAAACGCTGGCCATGACCGAATACGTTTTGTATTTGGAACCGTGCAACCCTTCTACTGCGTATTTGCCACTAAATGTCCCTGCATGAGTATTCTGAAATTCTCGGGTACGCTACGGGCTCACCCTCATATTCCTTGCATTCACTAGCACCAAGCCTCGACAATTCAGCACGGAAATATCAGAGGTGCACTGGCGTGCACGAATTTCACAACTTTATTTCCAGCTGTAGAAAATAACGAGTTGAAATAGGAAAGCTTCCTTTGGTGTAACTCGTAACTAAATCATAGTTACTGTTTCAAGCATTGCATGTAGCTAGTATCTATTTTGGAAAATATGGAGCATTACAATATCAAAACTAGCTCATGACTAGAAACCCGCTCGCTTCGATGAGCCTCGCAATTCGGTATGAAAAAGCAGAATCTACACTGGCCGACCCGCGCCGTAGGTTGGCAGTGAAAATACGTTCTTATCGATTAATTTGCAGTGGCTGTGAGCAGTTTCATTTTTGGCAAGCTCACTCTTGAGCTGGCTTCAGGCGGAAGGTTTGCCAGTTGTTTGAAGAGCACACCAGTACATTACGTCGAGCTACAAGTAGCAGTTCTGCAATTTCGGATAATTCCAAGCTCAAGATCATGGGCATGGTGGGAAAATACACAAAGGCATGCAAAATATCTTTGAAACAGATGCTGAGGTTAATTTTATTAAATGAGGCTTCATTGTGCATGCTTAAAATTAGCCTTCCTTTCGAATTTGTTTTCATTTAATTTTGTGCAATAAGAATGACTTCAGCATTTTGTCAATCTGAAACTGATGAATTTTTATGAAATCACAATCATGTCTGTACCTAAAAAACATTTTTTCAATGAACAATTTTCTATAATGACTAGCATTTTCAAGAAGGCTAGAATTGTATGGCTGATACAAAATTTGCAATGATTTCTTATCATAATTGCTGCCATTGACACCATCTCTCCGTCCTGAAAGTGACCGTAAGAAAACTGTATTCATTTTACCGGGATACGAAGGAAAACGTAAAGTCTGGCGATAAGCATAATCAATAAGGCAATAATTAATCAGAAAAAATATACCAGTGCTGCAATTCATCAGTTTTCCGCAGCCTGTGAAAAATACTTTATTATATGATTCAAGGCAATAATGTTACCTAGCCCTAACATCGGGGGTATAATGTGTTGCTTTAAAAGGCCAGGCGTAATTGATTGAATTTTTTTAACTTTCCTTCACGGTATGTAAAGATGGAGACCCCAAATGCATTACACCTTTCTGAAAGACCACCATGCCCTATGAAGCTACGCCGCTGAATGGTGATGTAAGGATTACATTTGCGCCGGTAGGGATATAACACATTTTTATTGGTGGGGCAGCCAGTTTCTACTCCCAGAGAATCCTTCCATACCTCGTTCCAATTTCACGGTAGCAACAGACCAAATAAATTCGGCAACTTCCTGGAATAATTGGTAATGACCTGAACGATGTCCTGAAACTATTTCACACTCTAACCAAGAAGAGCTTGGCCAGGAAACATTCAAATTATCAAACGTTGGAAATGGTACAACAAGTGGAGACCGGAAAAGCATTACGAGACGGCCGCCTCTGTTCCGTCAGCATCCCACGCCGCGCGGCGCGGACACAAATCCCGGCCCCCAAGATAAACCTGCTGTCGCCGCAGGCCAGGCCCGAGCAGCCTGGCACCACCCAAGATTCACCCTGGCGTCAGAGCCGCGTGGAAGCCGCAACGCCTCACCCATCCCTGCGGCGGTGAGAAGAGGGGGAGGGGTAAGAAGAAATGTGAGAACAATTGGTTACCAGGGCCTCTTTCCGGTGAACAAGCTGGCGTGCACCCAGCCCGGACAACGCAGGGGACACATAAAAATGACCAGGCATGCTGCGCCAGCAATTTTCAAGGCTACGGACAGGGCCAACCTCACCCCCAGGGCAGTTCAGCATGGCAAGTTCACGACCAATCCTGGCCCGAGGCAAATACCTCTAGCGCCACGTCGGCGACGAATGCGCCACATAGGCGTGTCCAACCCCCCCCTTCGACACACCACCCTGCCCTAAAGCGGAAGGGAGGAAGCGCGAAGCTTCGAGAAGGGGATTGGCTACAGCGACCAGGGCCTCCGGCAAAATCAGAAGTCTTGCCCGGAGAGGTGACGTCACCTGGGTTTTGCCGAGAGATGACGTCACACATGAGAAGGCGTCGGACCAAGCCTCAGGCGGTCGCCGCAGAAGAATATATAAGGGAAGATCACTGTTTGGAAGCTCTCTCCCAGCTCTCTCAGCTCTCTCAGCTCTCAGTCTCTCTCTCTCAGCTCTCAGCTCTCGCACTCTCTGTGACGCGGGCTCAGGCGCTCTACCTTTGCCGCAACTCTTTACCAGTGGTGCATCTCTACTATCAGCCTTCCTGCCGACTGCAATGTTTCGCCATCATCAGCCAAGCACGGGCCTTAGCTACAGCATCCATTCTCTCACTCAGGTCGGTCCCGGTTATCTGGAAAGGGTTTCGGCTCCAATCTCCCCCGGCTGCTTTCACCAAACAAAAATGCGTTACCTCCAAAATAGGCCTAGAACGAAACTCGTAGTGGACGGCGGGACACCGTCAATTTATTAGACGCGTGTGGCACTGGGGATGTTAGTTTGTAGGTATATTCAGGACATGTAAATTCTTTGGGTGATGTATTAATATTCTTTGTTGACAATTCTTGAAATTCACGGATAGTATACAAATTAAATGATAGCCTTCATCTTTCATTGAAAAAGTGGGGGGGGACGTATCAATAAAACCGAAAGCGTAAGCTATTGATTTTGACATCATGAGGAGGTAATCATGAGGGTAAATGCTATAGGCGTGCTGTTTCCAGCAGGGAAATCCGGAGGCCGCATTTTAAGCGTGTATGTATCGCCACAGCTTTGTAGATGAAAATAAATTCAAAATGTGACCGGGTGATTTGGCGGGCATAGAGGCGAGAGAAACGCGGTAAAAATATTCGACTATTCGGCGGAACGTTTTCATGTTTTCTTCTTCTTACGTTATTGACACCACTACGGCGTCGCTCACCGCTGCGTCCCGGACCGTCATAAAAATTCCGAGACGATGGCCGGCCGGAGAACTGCAAGTTCATCACGGTAAACATTATTTGAATTCGTTATGCAGAAAAGGTACTGAAGTAAGTTTGAAAATATCCAACTGGTTAGGCGTGATTGCCAATGCACTTCTATCCGGCGGCGATGGAAGATTTGTGAGTCCACGACAGTATGTAGGCAAGGGTAAATAGATGTTTTATTGCCGACCCTGGCCCTAAATCCAGGTTACTGTGCCAATAGCGCAGCTCCCAAGAATAGTGGAAGGACCGGTCGTAGCATTGTTTTCTTTTAACCACGGGTACAATTTGAATTTTTCCCGTGAAAATAAAAAAGGGGAGGGGTACATTTATACTTGCATTGACGCCCGATTCACAGCGATTTCTGCCGGCTGCCCGTTCGTAGATTGGGTACTGCTAGCGGACTGTGTCTTAGGCAATGCCTTTTTTCCATCCCCCACTGGTACAGGAAAATAGATTCACCATTGAGATCTTATCATTGATACAATGATCTGATCGTTGATATGGTGCCTCGGCCGATCCAGTGGGTAAATCTGAACCAATCCTAGTGATCCGTGGCAACCGGTGGTACATCTGTATCGGGTTCGACCCCCCCAACGCGGAAGGTAAATACAAAGGGGAAGGGTGAAAATTACCCCGTAATGGAAAGTAGCAGTAAACTATATAGTCAAACAATAGTTGGGCGGGCCCGGCAGTGTCTGAGACGTTCCTGTCTAGGCCAATAGGCAGTGTCAGAGTTTTGGTTACAAAAGGTTGAATTGATCACGATCGTGTGATTTAGTTGACGTGCAGAGAAGAGAAAATAAGCAAAAATTGTCCATTAGCAGTCTCGGCCACAGAAATCTTTGACTACAGACAGGCGAAAAAACATCGTAGTGGAGGGATCCCGTCAAATGTAGCTGAGCTCCCTCCAGGGATTTGCGGGCAGTTTCTAGTCGTGAGGTGGCTTCGTAATAAAGGTAGTTGTCGTTGATGAAACTAATTCCACAGCCAGAGGAGGAGGGATGCATCTAAAGTAGGTCAAGGGGACCAGAACACAAGTTACCGTTCTCTCAACGAAGTGATGATTCCGATTGATACCTGTCAACTCCAAGGCGCTGGACAGTAGCCTAACCGGCTGAAAGAAGGCGTTTCCTTCTCCTGGGTGGAAAAGGGTGAGACTGACCGTGGTCTCAATAGCCCAAGAAGCCCTTCAAAACCACTGTCCACGAAATTACGATTATGATTGACACCTGTCAACTCCAAGGCGCTGGACAGCAGCCTAACCGGCTGAAAGAAGGCGTTTCCTTCTCCTGGGTGGAAAAGGGTGAGACTGACCGTGGTCTCAATAGCCCAAGAAACCCTTCAAAACCACTGTCTACGAAATTGCGATTATGATTGACACCTGTCAACTCCAAGGCGCTGGACAGTAGCCTAACCGGCTGAAAGAAGGCGTTTCCTTCTCCTGGGTGGAAAGGGTGAGACTGACCGTGGTCTCAATAGCCCAAGAAGCCCTTCAAAACCACTGTCTACGAAATTATGATTATGATTGACACCTGTCGATTCCAAGGCGCTGGGCAGTAGCCTAACCGGCTGAAAGAAGGCGTTTCCTTCTCCTGGGTGGAAAAGGGTGAGACTGACCGTGGTCTCAATAGCCCAAGAAGCCCTTCAAAACCACTGTCTACGAAATTACGATTATGATTGACACCTGTCAACTCCGAGGCGCTGGACAGTAGCCTAACCGGCTGAAAGAAGGCGTTTCCTTCTCCTGGGTGGAAAAGGGTGAGACTGACCGTGGTCTCAATAGCCCAAGAAGCCCTTCAAAACCGCTGTCTACGAACTTGCGATTATGATTGACACCTGTCAACTCCAAGGCGCTGGACAGTAGCCTAACCGGCTGAAAGAAGGCGTTTCCTTCTCCTGGGTGGAAAAGGGTGAGACTGACCGTGGTCTCAATAGCCCAAGAAACCCTTCAAAACCACTGTCTACGAAATTGCAATTATGATTGACACCTGTCAACTCCAAGGCGCTGGACAGTAGCCTAACCGGCTGAAAGAAGGCGTTTCCTTCTCCTGGGTGGAAAAGGGTGAGACTGACCGTGGTCTCAATAGCCCAAGAAGCCCTTCAAAACCACTGTCTACGAAATTGCGATTTTGATTGACGCCTGTCAACTCCAAGGCGCTGGACAGTAGCCTAACCGGCTGAAAGAAAGCGTTTCCTTCTCCTGGGTGGAAAAGGGTGAGACTGACCGTGGTCTCAATAGCCCAAGAAGCCCTTCAAAACCACTGTCCACGAAATTACGATTATGATTGACACCTGTCGACTCCAAGGCGCTGGACAGTAGCCTAACCGGCTGAAAGAAGGCGTTTCCTTCTCCTGGGTGGAAAAGGGTGAGACTGACCGTGGTCTCAATAGCCCAAGAAGCCCTTCGAAACCACTGTCTACGAAATAATGATTATGATTGACACCTGTCAACTCCAAGGCGCTGGACGGTAGTCTAACCGACTGAAAGAAGGCGTTTCCTTCTCCTGGGTGGAAAAGGGTGAGACTGACCGTGGTCTCGTTAGCCCAATAAGCCCTTCAGAGCCATTTTCCGTGAAACATGGGTTGTGGCGTACTGTACACTCGACGAAGGCAGGTCTCTGGGCAGCGGACGGGCCCAGGATCCTATGAGGGAACCAGGTCGAGTGATACAAAAAAAAGAGAGCCCGAGGATTTAATATCGTGAGAGGACCAAGGATGTTTGGCCCCGGGGTCAAGAGAACAGAGAGGATAAGGGGATTTTAAGGGCCGGAGGATATGAGGGCACGAGGATTAGGAAGAAGGGTTGGCCCAGGAAGTAAGAAGGAATTAAGTTTATAGGAAGTGAGGATGGGAGGATTATAAGGGCCAGAGGATACTGGGGTATAAGGATAAAGCAAATGAAGGCCCAGAGGATGAGGATACGAGGTTTATGAATTTGGGGGCCCAGAGGATGAGGATACAAGGTTTTAAGGTCGAGTGGAATTTAAGTATGGGGAGTTGGAGATATTGACTCGGGTAACGCGTGCACAAATAGAGTAAAGTTGAAAGAACAGAATAGGTAAGAAAACCTACATTTTTGCCAGACCAGTCTAGACTGATAACAAGAGCATGGGGAAAGTATGTTCTCTACGTTGTGCCGAACTTTTAGGGAACATTATCAGTACCCGAGTTTGGTTGATGTTGTAAGTCCAACCGGTAGGCATCGTCAACCTGCAGGATGACGGAACATCGACATCCTGATTATACCAAGAACCCAAGGTACAACGACATTGAACGCTTAGATGGTGTCGAGGGGGAACAAATTAGGGCTTTCACAGTTTCAACGATGGGGAGTAGTGCATGATGCGCAAATGAAGCAGTTGAGAGCATGGATGGACATATGAATAAAATAGTTTTAAGGCTCGACAGGGCTAGTGAAAGAGCCGGATCTAAGCATTCATGTTGCAAAAGGGATGATATAAATGTTCATCCAGATAACATCCGGAATGGGATGATTGAGCGAAACTAAAGGGTGTAAACGACGGCATTTTCACCATTACCTCGTAACTGATACAGGAGTAATCTTCATTAAGAAGTAACAACGGGGTCGTGAGAGTTAAGACGATCGTGGTACCGCTCCTATGCGGGAAAGCCTGCCAGTCAAAGTAGGTTCAGAACACAAAAAAGCGCAGCTAATAACCCACCGATTTGAGACAGGTTAACCCGGAGGGCAAGGTCAACCCGAAAGCCTATAAGGTGACTCAAGCAGCCGGGAGGGGTGGGTCGTTGTAAACCGAATCCAGCCCTTGGACTTGTCCAGCGGGGGTTTGGACTGCTGATAGCTTGTGTGTCTGAGCTTACGAAAGCGGTGCAATACCTTCTTGTTGCCTCTCACAATATAAATATTTTTGTGTGTTGCGCCCGCAACATGGGCGACCGGCGGAGGCGTGTGCACACCGCCACCAGCGGGACGCGGCACTGCGTATCGCCCGAACGGCGCGCGCCATCGGCGCGAATCGTCGCCGACCGATGCCGGACGGCCAGCCGACCGTCGCGCGCACCCGACCGCCGCCGCCACGGTCGCCCAGCGGCGCTCCCCGTCACACAAATGGCTTGGCACAGTAACCTGGATTTAGGGCCAGGGTCGGCAATAAAACATCTATTTACCCTTGCCTACATACTGTCGTGGACTCACAAATCTTCCATCGCCGCCGGATAGAAGTGCATTGGCAATCACGCCTAACCAGTTGGATATTTTCAAACTTACTTCAGTACCTTTTCTGCATAACGAATTCAAATAATGTTTACCGTGATGAACTTGCAGTTCTCCGGCCGGCCATCGTCTCGGAATTTTTATGACGGTCCGGGACGCAGCGGTGAGCGACGCCGTAGTGGTGTCAATAACGTAAGAAGAAGAAAACATGAAAACGTTCCGCCGAATAGTCGAATATTTTTACCGCGTTTCTCTCGCCTCTATGCCCGCCAAATCACCCGGTCACATTTTGAATTTATTTTCATCTACAAAGCTGTGGCGATACATACACGCTTAAAATGCGGCCTCCGGATTTCCCTGCTGGAAACAGCACGCCTATAGCATTTACCCTCATGATTACCTCCTCATGATGTCAAAATCAATAGCTTACGCTTTCGGTTTTATTGATACGTCCCCCCCACTTTTTCAATGAAAGATGAAGGCTATCATTTAATTTGTATACTATCCGTGAATTTCAAGAATTGTCAACAAAGAATATTAATACATCACCCAAAGAATTTACATGTCCTGAATATACCTACAAACTAACATCCCCAGTGCCACACGCGTCTAATAAATTGACGGTGTCCCGCCGTCCACTACGAGTTTCGTTCTAGGCCTATTTTGGAGGTAACGCATTTTTGTTTGGTGAAAGCAGCCGGGGGAGATTGGAGCCGAAACCCTTTCCAGATAACCGGGACCGACCTGAGTGAGAGAATGGATGCTGTAGCTAAGGCCCGTGCTTGGCTGATGATGGCGAAACATTGCAGTCGGCAGGAAGGCTGATAGTAGAGATGCACCACTGGTAAAGAGTTGCGGCAAAGGTAGAGCGCCTGAGCCCGCGTCACAGAGAGTGCGAGAGCTGAGAGCTGAGAGAGAGAGCTGAGAGCTGAGAGAGCTGAGAGAGCTGAGAGAGAGCTTCCAAACAGTGATCTTCCCTTATATATTCTTCTGCGGCGACCGCCTGAGGCTTGGTCCGACGCCTTCTCATGTGTGACGTCATCTCTCGGCAAAACCCAGGTGACGTCACCTCTCCGGGCAAGACTTCTGATTTTGCCGGAGGCCCTGGTCGCTGTAGCCAATCCCCTTCTCGAAGCTTCGCGCTTCCTCCCTTCCGCTTTAGGGCAGGGTGGTGTGTCGAAGGGGGGGGGTTGGACACGCCTATGTGGCGCATTCGTCGCCGACGTGGCGCTAGAGGTATTTGCCTCGGGCCAGGATTGGTCGTGAACTTGCCATGCTGAACTGCCCTGGGGGTGAGGTTGGCCCTGTCCGTAGCCTTGAAAATTGCTGGCGCAGCATGCCTGGTCATTTTTATGTGTCCCCTGCGTTGTCCGGGCTGGGTGCACGCCAGCTTGTTCACCGGAAAGAGGCCCTGGTAACCAATTGTTCTCACATTTCTTCTTACCCCTCCCCCTCTTCTCACCGCCGCAGGGATGGGTGAGGCGTTGCGGCTTCCACGCGGCTCTGACGCCAGGGTGAATCTTGGGTGGTGCCAGGCTGCTCGGGCCTGGCCTGCGGCGACAGCAGGTTTATCTTGGGGGCCGGGATTTGTGTCCGCGCCGCGCGGCGTGGGATGCTGACGGAACAGAGGCGGCCGTCTCGTAATGCTTTTCCGGTCTCCACTTGTTGTACCATTTCCAACGTTTGATAATTTGAATGTTTCCTGGCCAAGCTCTTCTTGGTTAGAGTGTGAAATAGTTTCAGGACATCGTTCAGGTCATTACCAATTATTCCAGGAAGTTGCCGAATTTATTTGGTCTGTTGCTACCGTGAAATTGGAACGAGGTATGGAAGGATTCTCTGGGAGTAGAAACTGGCTGCCCCACCAATAAAAATGTGTTATATCCCTACCGGCGCAAATGTAATCCTTACATTTAATAATCCCTCTTTTAATTCCGCGTCCCCGCGGAATCAGAGGAGATCGCGTGTTTTAACTGAATATCAAAACTGCCTGACACTTTGGAACATAGAAACACCAGGAGAAACGACGACACAGACAAACGTACAAAAGAGCATTTCAGAGAGATGTTTAGCACAGTTACCCCACCTTGCTGGAGGTGGCTCTCAGGTTCCACTTCGCGCGGTGATGTCTGTCCTGATTACATACCCTGCACAGTTAATAATTTGTTGAACACGGGGCGACAACACACGGATACTAACTACCCTGTAACACTATCCCACCACCTCTACATTCTAGAAAACTGTCAATGCTCTGCACTTAACGTTGCTAAATCCGTTAGTGTTCTATTTGACTCTTACTAGTTTTAAACCATAATCCGTATCGTCACTGAAATCGTTCATTGTTCCGCGCCCAAGCACACGGTGGATGACCTTGGCAAAGTCCACAGGGCGGCAAGTTTATTACCGTTCCACTGCACAACTTGTTCATGATCTGAGCGTGCGCCGAGACGTTGCTGCAGCTGAATGCGGCAATAAGACGGTATGTCCGCAGATGACGTCTCGTAACTTCCGAAGTCCGCCTGCCTCGCGCAACAGTAAGGAGCTACTTATGCCAAGGGCGAATGGCTTAAGATCCAAACGAAATCCGGCTGGGTCATATCTTATTCGGCATCTCCGTCATTCCTGCAGCTGGTCGCGCTGATGTAGTGAAGGTGATCGCGGGCAACCTCTCTGTGGCCTCTGAAGTTCATCCCACCTCGTGCGTCAGGAAATAGTCATTGATGTCCAGGCGGGTGGCCTGAGACCCAAATAAGAATAGCTGGGTCAGGCCTCGCCTGGCGTCCGCTCGAGTCCCGTACCGAGATGTGTTCTTTAAAGATTCGCAGTTCTTCGTTAGCTCCGTAAAATCCGTTCTGGGTGATAGCCGAGTTCGGCCTATCCTGCGGAGAAAAGGTATCCCTACAAACACATAGGCCAGTGTCCATTTCCCTCCTGCCCGCAAAGGTCGTCTGCCAGGTACGAGGGGCGTTGTGGGCATATTTTGGTTTTGGTATATCTTCCGTTGGTTGCATACCATGACCGCTAACTGCCCTTTTTCTGTCCCAGACATACACAGCTCCACGAAACGGCGATGCACCCCAGACTGGCGGAGGTGTTGATGTGCTCGGCGTCCGAGCACTCGTTGATGGCTCTCTTTTCATGTCGAATGGCACGTTGTCTTCACTTCGGAATCGCACCTCCCTTCGCTCCGAAGCCTTATTACCGCAACATTCTTCTGTCGTACAGTGCCTTGTCTTCACTTGACTGTGGTCTATTGCTCGCTGTTGCATACCTTGCGGGTCCAGCGTCTGCAATACCACAAAAGGTGCATCGTTACTGTTTGATATATAAAAATTCTCTCCAACTTCTTACACCCTTCCATGAGGATGTCATTCTTCAGGTGCAGATGGTTCGTGCCCTCAAGTCACTTCGTCGTGTACTCTTTTGAAACCCTTTCGACTCTTCTTCTCTTGTTACCTACAGGCCTGATGACTTGCAATTTAGCTTCGCAGTCTCCTGTTAGTGTGCCGATCTAGTCACTGCAGCAAGTATCAAACACAGTTTGATGTGGAAGATATTCCCGCTTGATGCAGCACCAATCTGGCTCTGACCGACAATCATATAAGTCTTGGACCTCCCGCAACGTCTGAAAATCTCGTCAGACCCCTGATCCACACTCAGGCGCTCCACTCTTCGTTCTGGAGTCGATACTTCTCGAAAAATCAGCCAAACGTGTCGTTTAAGGAAAGCTACTCCGGCTTCACGAGTTGGGTTCGGCGATCGGGGCATGCGCCTGCGAGTTTTACGGCTGCAAACCTTCAAGTTTACGCCCCACGTTGGGCGCCATTTGTGTGACGGGGAGCGCCGCTGGGCGACCGTGGCGGTGGCGGTCGGGTGCGCGCGACGGTCGGCTGGCCGTCCGGCATCGGTCGGCGACGCTTCGCGCCGATGGCGCGCGCCGTTCGGGCGATACGCAGTGCCGCGTCCCGCTGGTGGCGGTGTGCACACGCCTCCGCCGGTCGCCCATGTTGCGGGCGCAACACACAAAAATATTTATAGTGTGAGAGGCAACAAGAAGGTATTGCACCGCTTTCGTAAGCTCAGACACACAAGCTATCAGCAGTCCAAACCCCCGCTGGACAAGTCCAAGGGCTGGATTCGGTTTACAACGACCCACCCCTCCCGGCTGCTTGAGTCACCTTATAGGCTTTTGGGTTGACCTTGCCCTCCGGGTTAACCTGTCTCAAATCGGTGGGTTATTAGCTGCGCTTATTTGTGTTCTGAACCTACTTTGACTGGCAGGCTTTCCCGCATAGGAGCGGTACCACGATCGTCTTAACTCTCACGACCCCGTTGTTACTTCTTAATGAAGATTACTCCTGTATCAGTTACGAGGTAATGGTGAAAATACCGTCGTTTACACCCTTTAGTTTCGCTCAGTCGTCCCATTCCAGATGTTATCTGGATGAACATTTATATCATCCCTTTTGCGACATGAATGCTTAGATCCGGCTCTTTCACTAGCCCTGTCGAGCCTTAAAACTATTTCATTCATATGTCCATCCATGCTCTCAACTGCTTCATTTGCGCATCATGCACTCCTCCCCATCGTTGAAACTGTGAAAGCCCTAATTTGTTCCCCCTCGACACCATCTAAGCGTTCAATGTCGTTATACCTTGGGTTCTTGGTATAATCAGGATGTCGATGTTCCGTCATCCTGCAGGTTGACGATGCCTACCGGTTGGACTTACAACATCAACCAAACTCGGGTACTGATAATGTTCCCTAAAAGTTCGGTACAACACAGAGAACATACTTTCCCCATGCTCTTGTTATTAGTCTAGACTGGTCTGGCAAAAATGTAGGTTTTCTTACCTATTCTGTTCTTTCAACTTTACTCTATTTGTGCACGCGTTACCCGAGTCAATATCTCCAACTCTCCCATACTTAAATTCCACTCGACCTTAAAACCTTGTATCCTCATCCTCTGGGTCCCCAAATTCATAAACCTCGTATCCTCATCCTCTGGGCCCCCATTTGCTTTATCCTTATACCCCAGTATCCTCTGGCCCTTATAATCCTCCCATCCTTACTTCCTATGAACTTAATTCCTTCTTACTTCCTGGGCCAACCCTTCTTCCTAATCCTCGTGCCCTCATATCCTCCGGCCCTTAAAATCCCCTTATCCTCTCTGTTCTCTTGACCCCGGGGCCCAACATCCTTGGTTCTCTCACGATATTAAATTCTCGGGCTCTCTTTTTTGTATCACTCGACCTGGTTCCCTCATAGGACCCTGGGCCCGTCCGCTGCCCAGAGACCTGCCTTCGTCGAGTGTACAGTACGTCACAACCCATGTTTCACGGAAAATGGCTCTGAAGGGCTTATTGGGCTAACGAGACCACGGTCAGTCTCACCCTTTTCCACCCAGGAGAAGGAAACGCCTTCTTTCAGTCGGTTAGACTACCGTCCAGCGCCTTGGAGTTGACAGGTGTCAATCATAATCATTATTTCGTAGACAGTGGTTTTGAAGGGCTTCTTGGGCTATTGAGACCACGGTCAGTCTCACCCTTTTCCACCCAGGAGAAGGAAACGCCTTCTTTCAGCCGGTTAGGCTACTGTCCAGCGCCTTGGAGTCGACAGGTGTCAATCATCATCGTAATTTCGTGGACAGTGGTTTTGAAGGGCTTCTTGGGCTATTGAGACCACGGTCAGTCTCACCCTTTTCCACCCAGGAGAAGGAAACGCCTTCTTTCAGCCAGTTAGGCTACTGTCCAGCGCCTTGGAGTTGACAGGTGTCAATCAAAATCGCAATTTCGTAGACAGTGGTTTTGAAGGGCTTCTTGGGCTATTGAGACCACGGTCAGTCTCACCCTTTTCCACCCAGGAGAAGGAAACGCCTTCTTTCAGCCGGTTAGGCTACTGTCCAGCGCCTTGGAGTTGACAGGTGTCAATCCTAATCGTAATTTCGTGGACAGTGGTTTTGAAGGGCTTCTTGGGCTATTGAGACCACGGTCAGTCTCACCCTTTTCCACCCAGGAGAAGGAAACGCCTTCTTTCAGCCGGTTAGGCTACTGTCCAGCGCCTTGGAGTTGACAGGTGTCAATCATAATCGCAAGTTCGTAGACAGCGGTTTTGAAGGGCTTCTTGGGCTATTGAGACCACGGTCAATCTCACCCTTTTCCACCCAGGAGAAGGAAACGCCTTCTTTCAGCCGGTTAGGCTACTGTCCAGCGCCTTGGAGTTGACAGGTGTCAATCATAATCGTAATTTCGTAGACAGTGGTTTTGAAGGGCTTCTTGGGCTATTGAGACCACGGTCAGTCTCACCCTTTCCACCCAGGAGAAGGAAACGCCTTCTTTCAGCCGGTTAGGCTACTGTCCAGCGCCTTGGAATTGACAGGCGTCAATCATAATCGTAATTTCGTAGACAGTGGTTTTGAAGGGCTTCTTGGGCTATTGAGACCACGGTCAGTCTCACCCTTTCCACCCAGGAGAAGGAAACGCCTTCTTTCAGCCGGTTAGGCTACTGTCCAGCGCCTTGGAGTTGACAGGTGTCAATCATAATCGTACTTTCGTGGACAGTGGTTTTGAAGGGCTTCTTGGGCTATTGAGACCACGGTCAGTCTCACCCTTTTCCACCCAGGAGAAGGAAACGCCTTCTTTCAGCCGGTTAGGCTACTGTCCAGCGCCTTGGAGTTGACAGGTATCAATCGGAATCATCACTTCGTTGAGAGAACGGTAACTTGTGTTCTGGTCCCCTTGACCTACTTTAGATGCATCCCTCCTCCTCTGGCTGTGGAATTAGTTTCATTATTTGAATTCGTTATGCAGAAAAGGTACTGAAGTAAGTTTGAAAATATCCAACTGGTTAGGCGTGATTGCCAATGCACTTCTATCCGGCGGCGATGGAAGATTTGTGAGTCCACGACAGTATGTAGGCAAGGGTAAATAGATGTTTTATTGCCGACCCTGGCCCTAAATCCAGGTTACTGTGCCAATAGCGCAGCTCCCAAGAATAGTGGAAGGACCGGTCGTAGCATTGTTTTCTTTTAACCACGGGTACAATTTGAATTTTCCCCGTGAAAATAAAAAAGGGGAGGGGTACATTTATACTTGCATTGACGCCCGATTCACAGCGATTTCTGCCGGCTGCCCGTTCGTAGATTGGGTACTGCTAGCGGACTGTGTCTTAGGCAATGCCTTTTTTCCATCCCCCCACTGGTACAGGAAAATAGATTCACCATTGAGATCTTATCATTGATACAATGATCTGATCGTTGATATGGTGCCTCGGCCGATCCAGTGGGTAAATCTGAACCAATCCTAGTGATCCGTGGCAACCGGTGGTACATCTGTATCGGGTTCGACCCCCAACGCGGAAGCTAAATACAAAGGGGAAGGGTGAAAATTACCCCGTAATGGAAAGTAGCAGTAAACTATATAGTCAAACAATAGTTGGGCGGGCCCGGCAGTGTCTGAGACGTTCCTGTCTAGGCCAATAGGCAGTGTCAGAGTTTTGGTTACAAAAGGTTGAATTGATCACGATCGTGTGATTTAGTTGACGTGCAGAGAAGAGAAAATAAGCAAAAATTGTCCATTAGCAGTCTCGGCCACAGAAATCTTTGACTACAGACAGGCGAAAAAACATCGTAGTGGAGGGATCCCGTCAAATGTAGCTGAGCTCCCTCCAGGGATTTGCGGGCAGTTTCTAGTCGTGAGGTGGCTTCGTAATAAAGGTAGTTGTCGTTGATGAAACTAATTCCACAGCCAGAGGAGGAGGGATGCATCTAAAGTAGGTCAAGGGGACCAGAACACAAGTTACCGTTCTCTCAACGAAGTGATGATTCCGATTGATACCTGTCAACTCCAAGGCGCTGGACAGTAGCCTAACCGGCTGAAAGAAGGCGTTAGCCCAAGAAGCCCTTCAAAACCACTGTCTACGAAATTATGATTATGATTGACACCTGTCGATTCCAAGGCGCTGGGCAGTAGCCTAACCGGCTGAAAGAAGGCGTTTCCTTCTCCTGGGTGGAAAAGGGTGAGACTGACCGTGGTCTCAATAGCCCAAGAAGCCCTTCAAAACCACTGTCTACGAAATTACGATTATGATTGACACCTGTCAACTCCGAGGCGCTGGACAGTAGCCTAACCGGCTGAAAGAAGGCGTTTCCTTCTCCTGGGTGGAAAAGGGTGAGACTGACCGTGGTCTCAATAGCCCAAGAAGCCCTTCAAAACCGCTGTCTACGAACTTGCGATTATGATTGACACCTGTCAACTCCAAGGCGCTGGACAGTAGCCTAACCGGCTGAAAGAAGGCGTTTCCTTCTCCTGGGTGGAAAAAGGGTGAGACTGACCGTGGTCTCAATAGCCCAAGAAACCCTTCAAAACCACTGTCTACGAAATTGCAATTATGATTGACACCTGTCAACTCCAAGGCGCTGGACAGTAGCCTAACCGGCTGAAAGAAGGCGTTTCCTTCTCCTGGGTGGAAAAGGGTGAGACTGACCGTGGTCTCAATAGCCCAAGAAGCCCTTCAAAACCACTGTCTACGAAATTGCGATTTTGATTGACGCCTGTCAACTCCAAGGCGCTGGACAGTAGCCTAACCGGCTGAAAGAAAGCGTTTCCTTCTCCTGGGTGGAAAAGGGTGAGACTGACCGTGGTCTCAATAGCCCAAGAAGCCCTTCAAAACCACTGTCCACGAAATTACGATTATGATTGACACCTGTCGACTCCAAGGCGCTGGACAGTAGCCTAACCGGCTGAAAGAAGGCGTTTCCTTCTCCTGGGTGGAAAAGGGTGAGACTGACCGTGGTCTCAATAGCCCAAGAAGCCCTTCGAAACCACTGTCTACGAAATAATGATTATGATTGACACCTGTCAACTCCAAGGCGCTGGACGGTAGTCTAACCGACTGAAAGAAGGCGTTTCCTTCTCCTGGGTGGAAAAGGGTGAGACTGACCGTGGTCTCGTTAGCCCAATAAGCCCTTCAGAGCCATTTTCCGTGAAACATGGGTTGTGGCGTACTGTACACTCGACGAAGGCAGGTCTCTGGGCAGCGGACGGGCCCAGGATCCTATGAGGGAACCAGGTCGAGTGATACAAAAAAAGAGAGCCCGAGGATTTAATATCGTGAGAGGACCAAGGATGTTTGGCCCCGGGGTCAAGAGAACAGAGAGGATAAGGGATTTTAAGGGCCGGAGGATATGAGGGCACGAGGATTAGGAAGAAGGGTTGGCCCAGGAAGTAAGAAGGAATTAAGTTTATAGGAAGTGAGGATGGGAGGATTATAAGGGCCAGAGGATACTGGGGTATAAGGATAAAGCAAATGAAGGCCCAGAGGATGAGGATACGAGGTTTATGAATTTGGGGGCCCAGAGGATGAGGATACAAGGTTTTAAGGTCGAGTGGAATTTAAGTATGGGGAGTTGGAGATATTGACTCGGGTAACGCGTGCACAAATAGAGTAAAGTTGAAAGAACAGAATAGGTAAGAAAACCTACATTTTTGCCAGACCAGTCTAGACTGATAACAAGAGCATGGGGAAAGTATGTTCTCTACGTTGTGCCGAACTTTTAGGGAACATTATCAGTACCCGAGTTTGGTTGATGTTGTAAGTCCAACCGGTAGGCATCGTCAACCTGCAGGATGACGGAACATCGACATCCTGATTATACCAAGAACCCAAGGTACAACGACATTGAACGCTTAGATGGTGTCGAGGGGGAACAAATTAGGGCTTTCACAGTTTCAACGATGGGGAGTAGTGCATGATGCGCAAATGAAGCAGTTGAGAGCATGGATGGACATATGAATAAAATAGTTTTAAGGCTCGACAGGGCTAGTGAAAGAGCCGGATCTAAGCATTCATGTTGCAAAAGGGATGATATAAATGTTCATCCAGATAACATCCGGAATGGGATGATTGAGCGAAACTAAAGGGTGTAAACGACGGCATTTTCACCATTACCTCGTAACTGATACAGGAGTAATCTTCATTAAGAAGTAACAACGGGGTCGTGAGAGTTAAGACGATCGTGGTACCGCTCCTATGCGGGAAAGCCTGCCAGTCAAAGTAGGTTCAGAACACAAAAAAGCGCAGCTAATAACCCACCGATTTGAGACAGGTTAACCCGGAGGGCAAGGTCAACCCGAAAGCCTATAAGGTGACTCAAGCAGCCGGGAGGGGTGGGTCGTTGTAAACCGAATCCAGCCCTTGGACTTGTCCAGCGGGGGTTTGGACTGCTGATAGCTTGTGTGTCTGAGCTTACGAAAGCGGTGCAATACCTTCTTGTTGCCTCTCACAATATAAATATTTTTGTGTGTTGCGCCCGCAACATGGGCGACCGGCGGAGGCGTGTGCACACCGCCACCAGCGGGACGCGGCACTGCGTATCGCCCGAACGGCGCGCGCCATCGGCGCGAATCGTCGCCGACCGATGCCGGACGGCCAGCCGACCGTCGCGCGCACCCGACCGCCGCCGCCACGGTCGCCCAGCGGCGCTCCCCGTCACAGTGACATTGAGTGGGGGCTGCTAATGACCTCCACTTCTCTTCAAAGTATGTTTTTGTGCGAACGTTTTGCTTTTTTATTTCGCTCATGCCCTCGAAATCAGCCCCCTTCAAAGTTTTCTACTACAATTCTATTACTGGGCGTACAAATTAATCGCCATCATTGATTGTGCATATAAAATTTACCATTTTTGGCGGGCTCTCAGCGCTAAATCAAAACTGGCTTCCTCACAAAAATGATATCAAAGAAACACTCACTCTGTCCCATGTCCATTAAACAGAGCGCGTTGAATTTTTTAGGAATTGGGCAAACACTAGAGCCATATTTGCCGGTCCTCGACGACGCTTGGGTGCTAACCAAGGTTCCTGCCAGTGTTTTGCCGATCACGATCTGCAAATTCGCCGTGATCATTGTAGGCCCCCGTTTTTCTTTTGAAATGAAAGTTTTAATGAGTAAGATAGATAATGGTACAAATTATATGCCTAAGAATGTCCCACTAAGCTCCGCATATAGCCGAAAGCAACATGTCCCGGTAGAATGGCTGCCTTTCCGTAATTATATATGTAATATATATGTAACGGCCCGTATGGAAAATCGGCCCGTTTGCAAACGGGCCGGGCTAGCCCATTTGTAAACGGGCCAAATAGCCTATATTACAACAGAAAAATAAAGTAATACTCAATAACTATGTCGAGTTCGAGAGGGGGACAATATTACCAATTGTTTTTAACTGTTCTCTCAGAGCCTGCTCAGGCACCAGTGCAATGCTGAAGGTGGCCCGTTCCTATCCAATTGCCCTCTTCTTGGGCGCTCAAATGGTAAAATCGCGAGGTTAGATTATAAAAGAGCCCATTGAAAACACACCGAATAATCAACCATATTGGTGTCTCATTAGACAGGGGACCACGTCCTGGCTGGATTATTCCGAGGACTGAAATATTATTTGGCCTGAGTGATGCTGAACGTACGTATTTTTTCTTTCCATCCATGACTATTGAATGAAGTATAAGATACAAATATCCAGAGTTTATCGCGAAGCTTTCATGACAGGAATGTCGATTTTGATCTCATATGATGGTTGCGTCATTAGAAAAATTTATCCAATGAACGCATGGATGAGCTTCGCTACTCCATTTAACTAATTGCAACCAGAAATTTAAGCCGATATCCATAAAATGGGAAGAATCTAAAGGAGGGCAATACAAATATAATTTTTTTACCCCATTCACTACTCGTTGACAGAGAAAGAAAATCAACCGGAGGTAGTCAACTGTGATGAACTTAAAGGGGATGTGGCACCTTGGTCGAATCCTGGAATTTAGTGAAATTAGGCGTACTTTTAGCCGAAAATAATGAAACCACTCACGATTTCTCTGCAAAATGCTCAATAAGCTCAATATTTTGTTTTTAAAAATACTCCTCTAGGAAAATAAATAAATATCTGCATGTGGATGATGTCATGATCTGGCAACCACTACCATAATTGAAATGCTTCAAGGGCTTCGATTGGCTGATGTTCATCGTGACGTCAGCATATGTCGTCACACCAGCAGCTCACAACAATGGCCGCCGGCGACGGGGGGCTGAGGGGGGCTGATGTCAGGTAGGTTTTAGCTTTTTTTCTACGGAAATGTCGAGTTCCAAGACAAATGAAATATGGAGCACCGGGTTTTCCGACCTGCTTTACAACTTAGCTATCTCAGTTAAAATCACGTTATGAAGGTGCCACATTCCCTTTAACTCGGAAGTCCAAGAAATCAAATAGTTAACTGTAAACATTCAGTGACGTCTACAAAATCAAAACTAATACACTGCCGAACACCCCCGATTTCATCTTTATATTATTCAGCTTATTTTTGTGTTTTCAGTTCATACTTTTGTGCGTGTGTGGAACGACAATCCTATCCTTTCTTCCTCGTTATCCTTAACACACGCCCCGCTGGGGGCGAAATTCGCCCCCTGGTTTTCCCCATATAACGCAAACACGAAGAAACGCAGAGCAACAAAACTCACAGTACATTATCCATAATCAATTTTACGCATCTGACAACATTCTTTAGGTCAGATCATGTCAGGTCAAGGAGATATCCAAGGTCCAGCGACCAAGTCAAACCCTAAAATCACGAGTTTGAAGCAGCACCTAAGGAACATCTACCAACCCATCAGTTTGAAACTTTCACGATATGATAAGGTCATCAGGGCCTAAAAATCTGCTATCTCTGAATTTCGATATTTTTGACCTAAGGTGAGGTCAATTTTTTGGTCACCCCATTATTTCTATGGTTAAAAATTGAAAGGGCTCGTTTTCAGTAAATACTGGATAGATAAAGCAAAAAATCCTCACACTGTGTGTTCTTATCATGATATCGACAATAAAGTTGAGTTTTTGACTATCTGACCTCTCAAAGGTCATGTCAGGTCACAGGAGCATACAGTAATTGTTTTGCCAATAACTTCTCACTGAATTGAGATAAAGCTCTTATCTTACTTGCATTGTGCCTTATATTGTCACGGGGAGTCGATTGATATGCAACATGACAATACCAGGCCACCATGTGACCCTGACCTAGCTCAAGGTCAGGTTATTTTCACAATTTGACCTAGCAAGGTCATTCAATTCACATAATGAGGGGAATCCAATGATGCATAAATATTTGCTCTAGCTATGCTGAGTAAATGTCTAGAGGTAGAAACGTACACTGCCCCGTTGTAAGCTTATGGAACCTTCTCTGACCTATGCTGACCTCAATAATGACCTGACATAGAAATACTTTCTATAATTTCTCTTCGTCTCGTCAATAGCTTTCGAACACCGTCCGTCATTTTCCTTTAGCTTTTCTGGGAAATGAGATACGGTGGGGACGACAAACGCCACCCCTGCGGGGCGCGTCATGCCAGGGACCCCAGCGGGGCGCGTGTTAAACTATCTGTAGGCAGCGAGTGCATGTACCTTGGGCAGCAGCGACCCCTTCAGGCAGTATCCCACCCTCCTTTACCCTCATCTATCCTAATCATTATCCTCTCCTTTCGTAGTCATCACTTTACGTCCATTACGACGGCGTTTGAAAATCCACCGTATGCGTGGAAGTGTTGCAACAAATACAGTCACCCGGTGCCTTTACCCGACTTCCATTTCATGTTTACTTATGTGCGACCTGCGCCGCACCACACCGCCCGCTGACGCCCGCACCGAGAGGCAGTATAAACAAGTGAGCGCTTGGAATCTAATTAGAAGCTACATAAAATATTTTGTAATTCATTATAAGCTTTTGAGCGCTACGTGCTACCAACTCCTGCTGTTCTTGCGGGAGATCAGTACCATACACAATTATTTCGAGCTTGTTTGAATTTGTGAGTATAATTATATTAACACGCGCATTGACAAGGGCGGACACCCGCCCCTTGAGTTTTTTGGAGACAACATAAAAATGGCGGCGCGTAGCGCCGCTGTAATTGGCATGCCTTTTTCTGACCATTTTGACAATTTGTTTTCTTCAAAAATTTTAGGTTAGTTCATGTCAGGTCCGGTCACCAGTATAGGTCAAGTGACCTAACCTAAACAAGTTTAAGATAGCATAAGTCGCAACAGGGTGAACTTATTCGATTGAAACTCATATCGCATAATGGGCCCACAGAGTTCTCTAAAATATTTTCCGGTATTTTTTATATCGATGACCTATGGTCAGGTACGAGCCATGAACTCTCCATTGGAAATGCATAGGAAAATGGTTTTAACTAAATAACTTAGTTATGGATTGTGATAGTGTTTATTTTAGCTTCATTAGATTGGCCCTGTATTTGCAGTTCTAATGATATGCATTTTGACCTAATTTGACCTTGACTTGATCTCAGGTTAGGTCAAATGTCTTATTTGACCTGATTTGACCTAGTAAGGTCATATTATATATCATTCGATTCAACTTGCTGCGAGGATTCCAATGATCTTAATTGTTTTGCTCTATCTTTACTTGCTGTGATGTAATGACCGAAAATCTTCATTTACATGTTATCCCCCATGAAGGCAGGTTCTGACCTCTAGTAACCTTAAATGTGACCTGACAAAAAAAGGATTAAAATATTTTGATGGTGACCTGGATGGGGCACCGAACACCGTTTACCGTTTTTCGCTACCTAGTGTGGTTCTCGAGATCTTAGGGGGGGCGGGTACCCCCATCAAAGCGAAGGTGGCTCAGACCTCCGTCAATGCGGGTGTTAACCTTCGCCCGGGTGGGAGGTCTTTTTAGAACCCCCTCGGGTTTTTCCAAAGTGACTAAAAACAGCGGCGCGCAGCGCCGCCAAACGTGGTCTAGCTGTTCCTTCATCCTTTTTACATCTTCCTGAAAATTTTGGCTCAAGGTCATATCAGGTCACGTCACCAGGCCAGGTGAAGTGACCTCACCTAAAAATACTTAGGACCGCATAACTAAAAGAAAAGTTAATCGATCAAGTTGAAACTCATACCACATATTGGGCCTACTAGGAGCTACAACATTTGTTCCGGGATTTTTGATATTGGTGACCTAAGGTCATGTGCAGAGCATGACCTCCCCATTGTAAATACATGGGGAAAATCACAAAATGTGCTTTTTTCAGTAAGTATGGATGGAATCAACTTCAAACATCGGTTGTGACTTGCTCTTAGACCATTTCTGAAGCTGATGCCAAAAATTTTGACTTCTGACTTTTAAAAGGTTACCTTAGGTCAAGTAAACATTTTTTGGTGTTTTTCTCTATAAATTTTGAAGAAACTAGGATAGAGGTTTTATTTTGTCACCAAAGTGTTTGTATAGTCACTGGAAATCAAATGATATACGTCATGACTATACCAGGTCAAGTTGGGTCAAACCGTTGACCTGGGTCAGGTCAAATTCTTAAATTTGTTACCTGGCATAGCAATATCATATATCATCCGATTTGTATTGACGAGAGGATTGCAATGGTGCATAAACTATGGCTGTATCTTGTTTAATTTGGAAGCTATTAGCGAAAAAGTAAACGCCCTTATGCATAGGTGGCTATGGACATTCCCAAGAATATGCCCAATATTTAGTGACCTGTAGCTCCCTAGGCTTTGACCTGACACGAAAGTGAATGCCACTGCAATAAAAGTGCTTCTCAAGACTTTCGAATGGTGTTGGAAAGATGTTTCTAGCTATCAAAGTTTCTGAGATATATGAGGTTTTCTTAGTACACCTCATATTAGCGATTTTGACCTATTTTGACCTCTGGTGACCTTGATATTGACCTGACAAGAAAAATCACTGAAAATATTTTCGATATCATTTTCGAAGAGCTTTCGATTGCCGTCTTGCGCTTTTTTCTAGCTCTCTTAGTCTTTGAGATCGTGGGGGTCTTTTTAGCCCCCCCCCCACCAGGGCGAAGGTGGCTCGTACCCGCCACCGGGCAAGGGTTAACACGCGCATTGACGGAGGGCGGGTACCCGCCCCCCCTCGGGTTTTTCGAAGAGAGTAGAAAAACGGCGGCGCGTAGCGCCACCGTACTTGGCATACCCTTTTTCCTCATCATTTTTACAACTTCAGTGAAAATTTTAAGGTTAGGTCATCTCAGGTCAGGTCACCAGTACAGGTCAAGTGACCCGACCTCAACAAAAGTTTAAGATAGCATAAGTCGGAGCAGGGTGAACTTATCCAATTGAAACTCATATCACATAATGGCCCCACCGAGTTCTCTAAACTATGTTTCGGTATTTTTGATATCGATGACCTAAGGTCAGGTACGAGGCATGACGTCTCCATTGGAAATGCATGGGAAAAATGGTTTTTACGGAATAACTCAGTAATGGATGGTGATAGAGCATTTATTTTAGCTGCATTAGACTCGCCTGGGCTTTCTAATGATATGTATTTTATATAATTTGACCCTGACCTGACCTCAGGTCAGGTCAGAATACAATACATACTCAGAATACAACTTTCCCTTTTTGGTCCAATTGAAGAATATCTGGGGCTGTGAAGCTCCAAAGAGGGTGGCTACTTCTTTTCGAAACATTTTTGTTTTACGGTCCTATTTTTAATACTCTGCGAAAGGCGATTCCATGCTTCAACAGTACTGGGGAGGAATGAGTTTCCAAAACCTGATGTTTTGTGCGGAGGTTGCGTCCTCCTTTCACTATTTCTTAGGGATCTACTCGTAGTATTCTGCCTTTTTAAGGGTAAATTATTTTTGTACAATGGGGCGTTTTGGCTGTTTAGAAGCTTGAGGAAAATACTAGTTTGTGAATTTTTCTACGATTTTCTAAACATTCCCAGCCAAGATCTTGTTCTAATTTGTCAGTTGGACTGCAAGAGTGAGTCCAAGTCACCAATGTTTAGGCCCGGCTCTGTAGTCGTTCGAGTCTGAGTGCGTCATATGTCGTGATGTGTCCGTCGAAGACAATATCGCAATAGTCGAAGTGAGTTATTATTTAGGTCTTATAAATCTTATCCAGATAAGTTCTTGACAAAAATCGACCTACGGGGTAAATAAAACTAAGGGTTACGTTTACTTTATCATTGGTTTATATGCTCCTTGTATGTACCTCAAGCCTTTCCAAAATGTTAGATCCAAATGCATGTGCTTATCTTTTACAGGTCTTAGCTGTCCGCCGAAGGTAAGTCCTAGCTCCCTTATATCAGTCACCGGTCCCAGGGGAGGGTTGTCATGATAAATGTCCTCTGGCTTCATCTGGACGAAATATGGTTTTTGCTTTATGGGTATTTTTACCTCAGTAGGTTTACATTACTCGTTATTTGTTTTCCCAATTCTGCTTACGGTATTGTGCTTTCAAGTACCGCTTTTTGCAGTGATAATGGCTGTACCAGAATTGTACAATTGGCGCTGAATATGCAAAAACTTTAAAAATGTCTTAGTTTGTAGACAATCGGAAAAAACATTGGGCGCTGCGGGAAGTTTGGGGGAGCCATGACCCGGATACCTCCGCCGTGGCACCGGCGGTGAGCATCGATTGCTTTATTTTGTAATGCATTCAAGACAAGTTGGTTTGTAACCATGCTGGCGCAACTGGCTAGACGGCGAAACAGACATTCTGATTGGTCGTAGTTGTAGGCTCTTGTACGCTGATAGGTCAGTGCTTGAGGGCCTACCACGACAGTGCAGCTATAACAGCGATCCGCAGCCTGTAGCAGGGTTACATCAACAGCAGTCCCGCAGACATGGACTGGCAGGCTGTTCCCCCAGCTGAGGTGCGTATACACTCTCTACGCCTTCCTGCATTCGAGTAGTTTTTCAGTTGATTTATATATGATGATCCACGAAATAATTTAGACTTACCTTGGTTTCAAGCGATTGTTGCAAATGAAGAGGCTCTCGACATTCTTGATGAAATCTTCTCTCGCTGGTAGCCCTTTCTTAGGCACGGCTCGGGTGCAGATATCAGCGAAAAATCAAATCCTATCAAGCTTTGTTGTGATTTGAATCTTTGTAATTGATCAAGGCCATAGAATCCTTGGACAGTTTAAGTCAACGCAAATGACAAATTTTCAAAAGATAAAACAGAGCTAGTTATTCATAATAACATCATAATGTTGAATGATCTGACCTTAAGTGGTAAGTTTCCGTGTTTGTCTGTATTTTTAGGATCTTTTGATACCAGGCAATGTCCGAAATACTGGTAAGGAAACCCTCTGTGTATTTTCATAAATAGGGAAGGATAAGTGGGTATATATATATATATATATATACATATATATATATATATATATATATATATATATATATATGTACGTTGGGGTTTAACCGACGCCCCGGTGGGCCTCCGAGCTACTTTCGCCATGGTGGGGGTGTTTGAACGTACCTCCCCTCAAACTCCGCCCCTGTGCGGAATAGGGAAAAAAGCGAACACTGGTGAAACGCTCATACAAATTCATGACGAAACCATATTAGTCACTTTTTAGTTCAGGTCAATATTGAGGTCAGGACAGGTCAAAGAAGGTGACATTTTGAGCAGAGTTTTTGGACTCTAGCATCGGACAGATTTGAGTTAGATTTATTTTCAGACGTCGAATCGAATTATGTATAACATGACCATACAAGGTAAAAACTTGCCTGAGGTCAGGCCATTTTGACCTAAGCATCGCGTGTAATTACGAAATTCAGATGAGCTGGCTGCTCGCGGCACGCAACGTTGCAAATACCATAGCATTTGATATATTTAGGAGGTGACATGCGTTGCCAGATGGAAAACGATTCCTTCCTAATTACGTCACGAATGTCACCTTTGGGCGATTTGTCCGGGTTAATTCTGTCTCCAACGCTTGTACCTATCTACCAACTTTTCTAGACCTCTGCATATTTGAGACAATTAGTGAGCGCGTGCATTGGTGACAGAATTGTGAACTTCAGTCGATAATTTTTGTCCTTATAAGCTTTCAAATTCATGCCTATATTTTGAGACTGTCGCAATAGCGCGGTCGTACCAGTTCGCTTGCGCTACAGTCCGAGTAGTAACGTAATAACGTTATGTAATCGGGCTTATATGTCAAGGTCATTCCATGTCAAAGTGAAGGTCAAAGGTCAAAGTTATTGACCCCACTTTTCGGGCCAGAGGACATTATTCAGTAAGACGTATGGTAAGCTATAACTTCATAGTTAAGACTTCTCAATGTCAAGGTCAAGCTAACCGGTCAAGGTCAAATATCTTTATCGAGGTCAAACTGTCATTTCTCACCCAAAGGCTGCTATAGTACCAGAAATATAGCAAATCATTGGGAATATGTCGCAGTCTTGCCTCAAAGGTCAGTGACCTTGAATGAACTTAGACTCAAGCTTTCAGAGAGCATGGTGTAGGACATCCCATATATGACCTTAAGCCGCTTTCAGTTCATTCCCGGCTTTTCCGCATAATCACGGCATTTCCCATTAGGTCTCCAGCATGGCCCCCCAAATTGAAATCTACGACCTTCTTTGGACTTGAAGATATTGACCTAAGTCAATGAGACTTCGCTAAAATGTAGATCATCATTAGGGGGGATTTTTGATAACTTTTTCTCTTTAATGTTTCGGGACCAGTCGGTTTCTGATGTTCTCGGACCCCGCTGATTTCGAACTTGACTTTGAAATTTTGAATTTCGATTTTTTCAGCCCCCCCTCTGCGCCTTTAAGTTTTCAAAAAACAAAGAAAATGCAGGTTTTTGCAGCCCCAAACAGCAATCACTGAGAATAAGAAAAGAAAATGAAATCGATCAGTTAGAACAGTTTCTTAGCTACAGTTCTGCGCAAACTGCATGTTAATGGGGTTTCCTATGTCTAATTTATTGCTCAAATATTGCGATTTTATGCCTAACGGTGGCATACTGTGCCGCACGGCATCTCACGGCCCGTGGCTCTCTGGGCAGTCCAGGAAGGGTGCTGACTCGAAAACTTGAAATGTGGTACTTCTACATTATTCTTCGCATGGATCCAATCAGGAATGCCAGTTTGCATGATTTTCCAGCACAAGGGATGACAGGGGCGGAAGAAAGAAATAATTTTTCGGGAGAAAATTAGCGAGAATAGTGAAAATACTATATTTAGAAAGAAAATTAGGCAAATAGGCAAAGCTTGGTGACCGGCAGGTTTCGGTAGGTGGTGCCACTCTTGATTCAGAGATACCACGATAATAGAAAACGAGGCATTATGTCAAGAACTGCAATAAAACGCATAAAAACAAAACATTGCCAGAGTACCTTTATTGCTCGACGAAAAAAGACGACAGTGTTCACTGGCATGAGCTACAGAGACAAGAAGTGAACCTAAAGCAGAATCGACTCCGAACACCACTGGCGTCTATTTTCCCTGACGGCAGCGAAACGTCATCTTGTTAAGCGCCTTGCCATCTTGGCGGTCAGCGCCGCTCATGCTGGCAACAGACTCGCTTGTCAGTTTTACGGCCCCCTCTGTTGACTGAGTGCGGCACGGAATGCCCGTCCGTAGAGGTGACGCGACTAAAGCCCTGCGTTGGCTCTGTGTAAAGCCGTTAAGGAAGGTTGGCTCCACATCGGGTGCATGGCAGACCCCTTTTTCGTTGCTGTGCAGCTCTATGTATCTGGCTGCACACCGATTGAGCTGCCCCGGCAGCACCTGGTAGCGCCGGACACAGGCACCATGCGCTCGGCCCTTCAACGTTGGGCCCGTGCGCCGACCAGAAAGGCTGTCCGCCGGCTGCTGAGAGGTGCTGGGAGAGCACTGACCGCTCTCAGGAGCACTCCACTCGCCCTTGATTCTGACTGTCATTGGCCCTGTAATAGACGCAGCAGGCGACTCTGCGCCGTGTACCACCGCACCTAGTACAGTTTGCTGTGTGCCTTATGGGCGACAGCACTGGCATCCCCCCTCACCACGCTCTTCGCACAAAGGTATACTGGCTTCAGGTCCCAGCTGAATAGGGCCAGAAATATCTGGGGTAGTGCACCAACCGCTAACTTCCCCAGTGTCAAGTGCGAGGGCTGGATCCAGCTCCCAGCAGAGGTGGAAAACGGGCTCAGCTGGGACCTGAAGCTAGTGTACCTTTGTGCGAAGAGCGAGGTGATGGGGGACACCAGTGCTGTCGCCCAAAAGGCACACAGCAAACTGCACCAGGCGCGGTGGTACGCGGCGCAGAGTCGCCTGCTGCATCTGTACATGTCCAGGGCTGAGCCATCGCCTGAGCTGCAGGTACTGGCGCAGTACCTGCTCTGTGTCTACGTGCCAATGACAGTCCGAATCAGTCCCAAGTGGGACGCTGTCTACGCCGCCCGCCACCTGGCAGAGGAGCTGCGGCTGCAGAGGAAGTACATGACCGGTGACGCAGTGACAGTTGTGCAAGATAGCGTGGCGAGGAACGCTCTCATGGCGCATCCGGAAAGTATAATTCTGGCGATGCTGGGTGACGACGACCGGCAAATCAGAGCTGCAGCTGTCAGTAAGATCGTTGCGTTCCGGCAGCACGAGGTCAACACCAGCGCAGATAAAGCCGGTCTGTTTCTGGTGCGTACACCCAACGCCTCCTGCAGTGAGCAGCGTGTCGCTTCTGAGAGCGGGCAGTGCTCTCCCAGCACCTCCCAGCAGCCGGCGGACATCCTCTCTGGTCGGCGGACAGGCCCAACGTTGAAGGGCCGAGCGTACGGTGCCTGTGTCCGGCGCTACCAGGTGCTGCCGGGGCAGCTCAACCGGTGTGCAGCCAACTACATGGAGCTGCACAGCAACGAAAAAGGGTCTGCCATGCACCCGATGTGGAGCCACTCTTCCTGAACGGCTTTACACAGAGCCAACTCAGGGCTTTAGTCGCGTCACCTCTACGGACGGGCATTCCGTGCCGCACTCAGTCAACAGAGGGGGCCGTAAAACTGACAAACGAGTCAGTTGCCAGCGTGTGCGGCGCTGACCGCCAAGATGGCAAGGCGCTCAACAAGATGACGTTTCGCCGCCGTCAGAGAAAATAGACGCCAGTGGTGCACGTAGTCGATTCTGTTTTGGGTTCAGCCCTTGTCCCTGTAGCTCATGACAGTGGAACGCTGTCGTCCACCGGAAGGAATACAATCGCAATATTTGAGGCGCAATAAATTGTGCATAAGAAAGCCCATAAACATGCAGTCTGCACAGAGAACTGTTCTAACTGATCGATTTCATTTTCTTTTGGTTTTCTCAGTGATTACTGCTTGGGGCTGCATAACCCTGAATTTTCTGTTTTACGAACATTTGAAGGCGCAGGGGCGGACTGAAAAAATCGAAATTCAAAATTGCAACGCCAAATTCGAAATCGGTGGGTCCGAGAACATCAGAAACCGACTGGTCCCGAAACATTGAAGAAACAGGTGCCAAAAGGGCCCCTAATCATCTTTGCCTCCGCACACTCCTCAAACGTACATTTTTCTAACCCTCTCAGTATTTTAGGTATCAGGGGAGGCATTTAAGGATCCCTATCACCTGTGGGTAGACGCCAGACCCCTCTCCGCTGTGCGTGCTTACGCTTGAAATTGAATTTTCCACGTATAACGTTTGCCTGTTTCCTCAGATTTAACACGTGCATTGACGGGGGTCTGAGCCATCTTCTCTTTAACGAGGGGGGTAGGTACCCGCCCCCTCCCCGCCTAAGATCTCAAGAACCATGCTAAGTAGCGAAAGACGGTAAAAGGCGTTGGGTAGCCCATCCACTTCTCCATCGAAAATATTTAGACAATTTTTTTGTAAGGTCACATTTAAGGTCACTAGAAGTCAAAACATTCCGTCATAGGGATAACATGGAAATTAAGGTTTCCGGTCATTACATCTGAACAAGTAAAGATAGAGCAAAACGATTTGAACTACATGAATCCTCGCAGCAAGCCGAAACGAATGGAATATAATATGACCTTGCTAGGTCAGATCAAGGATTTAGCATGACCTGTGGTCAGGACATGGTCAAATTGTATAAAATGCATATCATTAGAACCGCAAACACAAAGCAAATATTATCAGTTAAAATAAACGCTCTATCACCATCCGTTACTAGATTATTCAGATAAAACCATTGCCTCCATGCATTTCCAATGGAGAGGTCATGGCTCGTACCTGACCTTGGTCATTTATATAAAAAATACCGGAAAAGATTTTAGAGAGCTCTTTGGGCCCATTATGTGATATGAATTTGAATAGGATAGGTTCACCCTATTCCGACTTATGCTATCTTACTATTTTTAGGTCAGGTCACTTGACCTGTACTGGTGCCCTGACCTGAGACGACCTAACCTTAAAATTTTGCTAAAAATTGTAAAAATGATGAGAAAATGGATATACAAACTACGGCGGCGCGTAGCGCCGCCGTTTTTATGCTCTCTCCGAAAAACCTGAAGGAGCGGGTACCCGGCCCCCGCCCCGTCAATGTGCGTGTTTACCCTTGCCCCACCGGGGGCCATCGATGGCCCCCTAAGGTTTTTTTCGAAAAAAAAAAATGACGAAGCGCAGCACCGCGGTTGAGGGCACTACCTCCCACTCTATCATTTTCCCACCATTCCTGAGATTTTTACCCCCGGGTTACCCAAGGTCAGGTCACCAGGCGAGGTCAACCAAAGTCACCTCACTTCAACTTTTGAGCTCTATAAGAGCTTTATTTCATTTCTAAGTTGATCAATTTGAAAATTCCTACACTTCATGACTCCTCCAGGGTCTACGAGATGTGTATCCGGGATTTTTTATTTCCTGACCTGAGGTCAGATCACGAGGTGACCTCTCCCATTGAAAAATAATGGGAAAAGCTTATGATCTAAAAGTCACAAACACGATTGCAAATGCCCCGCTTGCTCAGAAAAGCGTTTTTCGACACCCTTTCACGGATCCCAGGGGCCTTCTTGCCCTTTGACCTCTCCGGTGTCATCCAAGTTCACCAGGGGCCAAAATAGTATTTTGACAATAACGTTTTACCTAATTAAGCTAGAGGGCTGAATCAAACATCATCGTGTACGTCTTGTCAGTGGCTTTCATTCGATATACGGCAAGATCACTTTCTGACCTTTCGTGACCTCAGGCCATATTAGGTCACAAGGTGACCTCTGGAGGTCAAACCACTGGGGGAGGTCATTACGTTACACATAGCGGAAAAATGTCGGACATTTTCCTCTCAAATTTAGTTTACCAGATCTCAATAGCTGTAATGGCATAATAGCTATGCCCAGTTTGCTTAAGCATTACATATTTGAGTGAAAATAGCCTATCTTGACCTTAATTGACCTCTGGAGGTCAAACCATTGACCTGAGCGCTTAATCATGCCAAAAAATTATTTCTTACTGAATTCGCGCGAACTACTTTCTAATACACTTTGGAGATTTACGGTAACCCCCATATTTTTGGAGTTACAGAGGTGCTATTGATGGCCCCCGTGGGGTGAAGGTTGTACCGGACCCCTGGTGGGGCGCAGGTTAAGGAAATGGAAGCATTTTTGGAAATTCATTTAGTTACTAAGAAACCGTTTCCAAAAGCGGCCAGCCTGGGCCAGCTCTATGCCTTTCTTTTTTTGAGAGCAGAAATGTGTACTGAAAACTAAAAAAAACTTTTTTCGAATCCAGAAAAACTGGAAATTGGAAAACTGTAAAAAAATATTCATTAGGATACTAGACATAGCACATAATATTTTTAATCCATGATTTCACATATCACGTATCTCGGGTGAGGGGGAAACTCGGAAGCGACATTGCCGGGCGGGGGTGTCATGGCATTTCAGGGGGCGCCCAGGTCCTAGCGGTGTGTGTCGGCCATAGCAAAAAAGTTATACAGCACGTTGCAATCGCTTTTCTAGATTTACTTATTTATTTCGACAGCCTACAAGACATTTTCAGATTTCTCCACACCGTGAGGGCTATTCCGAAACCATCGTTACAGGCACATAACAGTCACATAATAAGTAGAACACATGAGTTTAACCATAGATTAAAAGCTCAGTTTTTTCGGCATTAACCATCATTCCATGCTGTTGGAACCAAGTGCACATTGTGTTTAGTATCCTTTCCAAACAACTTTGCATAGCTGTTATTCTGCTTCGGGGTCCAGTGATAGCCACCTGTGTGTCGTCTGCATAGCGAACAACTGTGACCCGGAACCCATCGAGTTCAGATGGAATGTGACATGTGAGGTCATTACTTATAATGTTAAACATCAATGGGCCTAGAAAAGTACCCTGAAATGTGCTTATAGCTATTGGAAGGGGTTTAGACATTTTCTCACCTATTCAGACTCTGAGTATGTCCACTTATATAGCTCCTGAACCATCCCGTCGAAATTTGTAAAAGATCGAGTTTAGTTAACAGTGCCTCATGGTCTATAACATCAAAACAGCGACTGGGATCAATCAACGTTAAAGAGTTATTTTTTATCGGTCCATGCCTTTTAAAATTTCATCAGTTACTGTCAATAAGGCAGTAGAAGTTGAGTGCTGTTCTCTAAAACTTTGTTGGTCATTATTGAAAAGGTTTTTTAGACATTTATTTAGACAGTATATTGAATTTAGATTGAATTTAGATAGCATAACAAATTGACATTTCTGAAACATCTTTTTTCATATTCTGGAAATATAGGGGAAGCCTAAGCAAGAGTACGCTCTTAACTTTGTAAAGGATTCCACCTTTCTCCAATATGTCTTACAGCTACAATTTGTAAATGGTTGCTTAGCATGAAGAATTGTCTATGTGTGGTCCATGTTTCAACTTGATGTTTCTGAAAGAACTCGCCACGAGCCCATCAAAAATAAAAAGTCACGTGCGTACTCTTGCCAGAGTGGGTCGGCAAGAGTACGCAAAAGAGGAGGGTGGAGTACGCATTGACACCCCGCTGTGCTTTAGCAGCATAGATTGTCTGGGAAGTAGTTTGTCACCAAACTAGGCGATCGTAGGATTTTATATCGTCCTAAATATACAAGAACAATTTTGAAAAATTTGGTTTTCAAATATGAATCACGGAAACTGTCCCGAGCAAAAACAAATTTCCTATCGCTTAAGCATGCGTACTCTTGCACAAAGGTCTACTGCGTGCTTTTGCCGGACATGCTCCCATGGGAAGCAAGTCTTCATAAGCAGGTTGGCAGACGTTTTAGCGTGAGCTTTAGTCCTGGATCACAGTCCTAGCTCAGCTTTCTTACTGATGACGGACCGTAATACATACAAGACTATTGATAATAGAAGCGTGGTCTACAAGTTTAACTGGTTAAGAAATATTAAATCTAGGAAGCTAAAATACTTTTTTTTGCTCTGTACTCCCACGGAAAGCTCAGGAGCACGTTGAATTGTTTTTAGCAGCCAAGGCACAGACCTTGCTTTTTTGTACAAGGGTATCCACCATCTCAGTGGTTGCTAAGTACCCATCACAGCTGTTGCGTTCTCTTATCTCTTGCGTACTCTTACCCGCCCTTACCCTCCCTAATGAATAAATGAATTTTCTAGTATTTTTCAGCGGGGCTCTTTTTTAAAACCCCGTCATGCTGCTAGTACGTGATAATGTATGATGCCCTACATGCCCCAATGCCCCTGGTTGCATATCCTACTGCCTGCCTTAGAAGTAACGGGACTGTTACAAACATGGCGTGGTAATTCAAATCAGACTCGCGTAGGGCACCACATATATCAATTTCTTTCGGTTCAAAGGTTTGTTTTGGGCGTGGAAATTTTCTGATTTTTCGGATTTTTGACAATTAGTAACCAACGGAAATTGGACAAAAAATCGAAATATAATTTGCTCTGGGTAGTATAACAACCTCCCTCCGATGGCGAAGCCCAAGGTCAAAATTAATCAAATGAAAGACTGTCTGATAAAGCGGTACCGATGTCAAGAGCGATTATTCATCTGCCTTACTGCTCCTCACACTGGCCACCGTCACTGAGGCAGATATAGCTCTACTAATGTTTGGCTTTTCCATTTGTCTTGTTAAACTTTTCCTCTGGCCCATGTTCTTAATTCTTTGTTCCCTTAAAAATGTTTCCCTCAGTTCGCCTGAGGAAATTAACAACAAGTATATCAGGGGTGTAGGAGCAATTTATAAAGTGATGATTACGATCTATAAAATTAACTGATAATCGATAATAATATAAAGTAATTGAAAACGCCAAAAAGTATATCATGATATCACACGATACACACACATATACATATATATATATATATATATATATATATATATATATATATATATATATATATATATATATCAAATAATTGTGTATAATATTATATATATATTATATAAAGTTATTAAAACTTTGTATAATATACCCTTTGGTGTTTTCAATTATTTTAGGTTATTAGCGATTATCAGGTAATTTTATATACCATAATCATCATGACTAGCACGCTCAAAACGGCACTTCAAACTCTTAAAACATTTGAAAACTGGGGGCAGGGCAGCCTTAGAGGGAGCACACCTCAAGAGGGACCCTGGACCTAGGGGCCCATAATTATGAGGCGTTTTAGAACCACTCATTGTGTCTTCTCTCTCACTCACCCTCTCGCCCTCTCGCCCCCTCTCTCTCTCTCTCCAATCCGTTCGCTTCTGCATTTTCCAAACTAATTGTTGGCATGTTTTGTTTCTTTTTCCATGAATGATTGGTGATTTCGAAACCATCGAAGGTCACATACGTCCCTCCGGAGAGAATACATGCATTGGACATGGAGTATCAAAATTGGCGTAACCCAAAGACGAATGGGAGTAACAAGGATCACAAGTTTTTAGAAGAACCGGCGGAATCGGATGAGAAGCCCACCGCTGGACAGGTCCTGAAGACATTTCTGAGTGAAAGACTCTCGGCTCACGCCATTCCGCGAATCTTCAAAAGCCCTTCAGTGGTAAGTTGCCTGGGGTTGTTGACCATGAGACATGGATGGCGTCACAGGGACAAGAGGGATTGGTGCCCTTGAGCTCAAGTTCGCAAGCTCCACTCTTACGTTCTCCTGCAGCGGGCTGCGAAAATATTCATTACAATTTTAAATAAGAAAGCATGAATAATGGTCAAGTCAAATCAAGACTAATCATTTAAGCCACTGGTTGGTCTTTTATTGTTACAATTCACATCACTTTACTTCCATTGAATAGAAAACGCAATGATCTCGAAACAAAAGCTCTAATTGGATTCGGTGCTATTTTATTGATAAAAGCGACGTACACAGTGCTAGTCTTAAGTGATCCCAGATGACCCCTCAGAGACCACAAGCCGACATTTTATCCTAGAAAACTTCTAATAGTAATGGAAGAATTAATGGAAGAGACCTTCAGTCATACCAGGATTCTTTATCTCAGATGACAAGACAATGAGGAATTATCTAATTAACTATAATGGGGTAGGCCGGAAAATAGTCAAATTCATAAAAAATAAATTAATGTTTCATCCATGGTTCATGTTTCATGGCATGGGTCATCCAACAATTCAGAGAGGACAAAACGTAGGCTTTGATGATATTATGATGTTGTATGACTCACAGGTTCTTTGGATTTACATTGCTTTATTTGAGCGGTTTTGGACTTGTTCGGTCATGATGATGCTTTACAAACTACCTACATACATGGACACTAACGTCAATAAGAAGGATCTTTAGTCGAAACACTTGTGTATGCCTATAGTCATTTGTGTTGAAATCTCCCGATGACGAGAAGCTACAAAGGCCAAAGTCTCTTTGGATTTGAGTTGTTGCCTTCTGTTCACGCTAACTGAAAAACTTCCAGAGTCTCCTCCAGACTTCTGAAATCGAAAATGGGTTATGAACAGTGATTCTACCACCTCTGTGCTGCTACGTATATGACACTGTAAATCTGCATACGTATAAAACAAAGTAATCCCATTCCTAATTGCGCCGGCGCTCCCGCGACGTTTTACTTTGTCTCGTCTAAAGAATCGATAAATTGCATAGCTCACGTATTTCCATCCACTGAATCAATGGTGTGTTCTCAGTTTCGACAGGTGGTTTGGACGTTTGTATCGCTCTTGTTCCTTGGGCTGCTAGCGTCGCAAATAATACACACTATCATAACATACTTCGACTATCCGAAAAAGACTACAATAGAGGTAAGATCAGACGGTGAAGCTCTCCAGAGACGGGGAAGATGTCTTGTTCTCAGCACAGAGCTCGGCTGTGTCCTGTTGTCAAAATGGATCTATTTATTCGTATCTGATAAACGTATTATTTCTTAGCTCTGTGTCATGACACGCTGAATATTTCCACGTCGAAAGTTTTTTTTGCCTCAAGCGTGAATTTTAGGTTGCATTACAAATGTGTATTGTCATTTACACGCTGGTTTTAGGTTATACGTGGCTGGTATGGTTATACGCGTCAATTTTACGCTGCATTAAACATGTGTATGGCCATTTATACGCTGGCTTTATATTTCAACGTAGGTATCCTGTTTTAAAGATTCGTCTTTATTTGTTTTTCCGTGGAACGCTAAGACACAAATAGGAAGGCGCTCTCCTCACAGCAGGTCTGCTATAAACGCTTGCAATCTTTCATTCATTTCAAAGTCTTGTTTAAGAGTGTATTTTGTATCCCTGTTAGACTAACATCATGTTAGGTACTCTGCCTTTGAGGATATGTAATCATAAAGATCAGGCTAATTGCCTTGCTTGTTGTCGTAGCACTTAATCGTCTGCTTTGCTATGCAGAACCCAGCTCATATTTTATCAAAAGTCCCAGGAATGTTCACTATTTCTCCGACTAACCTTGGTGGACCACGCAGGTAAAAGACGCCACATGGGTGCGCTTTCCAGCAGTGACCGTGTGCAGTCTCAACGCCCTAATCAAGTCCAAGGCCTGCAACACACGCTGGAAGAGCGCCGTGACCGTCTCCGACAAAAACGCCTGCGGAGGATGTAGGTGGAATGTGGCTCCGACTGTACTTCTCCATCATCCAAAATCATCCATTATTGGTCCGCGGAATATTTTAAGTGCTGCTTTTGAGGGCTAATGGGGAGATACACATTTCCAGAAATTTTGGTCATCAAACTATGATCCGACGATAGCAGAGGAAAAATCCTGTGAAAAGCTGCAGACATATTCGCATGGAAACCTCACACTTGAATGGGAGCAGGAATGATTGAACCTTCACATACGCAGAGAGGGTTCTAAACTACAACCCCCCTCCTATTTTTCCGAGGTGGCCGAAATCATTTACAGCACGAAATCGGTAGTTAGCTACATTTGAGAGAATTCAAGAACGCATCAATTGGTCAATGTCATTCTCGAGTACAAAGGCCAGATGTCAAGGTTATTGACCCCAGTATTCCGGTCGGATGGCTTTATTCAGTACGACACCTTATGGTATGACTTCATAGTGAAGGCTGATCAATGTCAAGGTCAAGGTCACAGATCAAGGTGAAATTATTTTTCATGGTCAAAGCCTCATTTCCCGCAAAAGGTGCGTCAGCTATATTTTACACTATTTAGAATATGGCATAGTGTTATGTCATAGGTCAGTGACCTTGAATGATGTTCACTAAGTTTGCAGTTTCTAGCAAGTATCCAAAGAAAGGACGGTGCACGGCAAAACTGAATCCATCCGAGACTAAAAAATACATTACATTTTTCATATGAGCTCAGTGGCAGCTGAGTCTGAGCCTCTTCTCAGGCCAGATTATCACACCATTGAACCAAAGTAAACATGATATTTCCAGCTCCAAAGGAAAATGTATTTGATGTATGTAAATATATTAGCTCTCGAACCATCAGCGCTCGGCAGTCAAAACATATGTCGGCGTGAATTAAAATCACCCTCCGATTCAGAAACCAAACTCTTTCATTGATTTTTACAGAATTCGCATTTTTGCACGCTACCTGACCAATCAGGGGTATGACAAATGCCTAGGTAGCTTGAAACTCAAATAATTTAAACGTTTTGTTTCGAAGTTCAAGATTTTGTTTTCAAACTCACAGACTGGTGAGATAATTTGTTTTGTCACAAGTCAGTTTTAAATACGCCAGGTTTCGCAAACCATATGTCACATTTGTCAGTGATTTGGTTAGCCCCGATTGATCACAGTGCGGAACCTTTGCAGCTTCCGAAGGAACCAGTAGTACAGCCAGCCCACAAGACAGCGAAGTCAGCCCTGTAAGGTGAGGCCACCAATGCATGGTAATTATGACGTCACCTTCTTGATGAGTGAAATGTTTGCGATTGCCTGCAAGCTAAACCGTCGTCAAAACATGTCAATAATTTATAAAGTTAAGTTCTTACAATGGTAATCTCTGCCAGCTAATGACAGATCTAGAGCACGTTTAAAGTGAGAAAAGCTTAGCACGCACTCGACGGAACAGGTTTCCACACTATCTTCAAGGGTAGGAGAGGGAGACGGATACTTCCCCCTAAGATCTCACATGCCATATTAGGTAGCGAAACGCAGAGAGAGTATTAGCTAGACCATCATAATTTTTTCTAAAATATTTATACAGGATTTTGGTTCACCTTACGTTTGAGGTTACCAGAGGCCACGGAATGCTCTTATAGACACTATAGAAACACGTTAACTTACACTTTGTCATAACGGGTAACAGTGAAGATGTTATAATAATTTTTGGATTTAACGACGCAACAACATCTGGGTCATGTGGCGTCGGAGCGAGGAGAGATGAGCTAGGTTTGAGCTAGGGCAGGGCGCAAAATCCTACCCCTGGGTGCGTTCGAACCCACGATACCCTGCACACACTGAATGTCATAGGCTGAGCCGAGTGTGCGCGCTAACCGATTGCGCCACCCAGACCCCGCAAAAACGTTAAAAAATATATGAGCACCATTGTAGTCATGTATCTATGTCTGATCAAATGATGCATCATATAAACTGGCCAGAGCAAAGACTAAAATTAGCAATGATCTAACGTCAGGTCAAGGTCAGTATATGTTATAATGCATATAGTTTGAACACCAGTAAAATATCTAACACAATTTTGTCGATATCAGCACTCTATCGCCATCCTGGGTTAAGTTATCAAACTTCAGCAAGTTTTCCCGTCCATATCTGATGGAGAGGTCATGGCCCTTACCTGACCCCAGGTTATGGATGAAAAAATCCCATAACCAGAAGTTGCGCTCGGTGACCTTATCATGTGATGCATATCTCAGATCGATACATTAGGTTTAACCACGCTCCCGCACATCTTAGCAGTTTTTAGGTTAGGTTTCTTGACTAATGACGTGACTTTCCTTGGCCTCTAGTGTTCTCTAGAATTGACTAATGACGTCGCATAATATGACCTTGGCCTAAGACTTCGTTACGAATTGCCAGAAAGACCAGGTAGAAGCTAGACCAAGTATGGTGGCGCCGCATGTGTGGTTCCGCTGTCTGTGTAAAACCTCAGGACAGGGGGGGGGCAAGTACCCTCTTCCCCGTACCGACATATGTTGATCATGTAGCATTTCCCCAAGAGCATTAACCGTTAAGGATTTACAATTGACATGAACTCGCTTTTTTGCAATATCTTTAACCTGCGCATTGACGGGGGGAGGGCAAGTACCCGACCACCCGTTTTTTTTTAGAAAAAATGCGGTGCCTAGCACCGTCGTACTTTGTGTAACTTTTTCGCTTATCATTTTACAACTTTATGAAACATTTTAAGACCGGGTGATATTAAGTCAGGTCAGCAGTGTAGGTCAAGTGACCTCAACTAAAAAAATTTAAGATAGCTTAAGTCAGAAGAGGGTGAACCTATCCATTCATGAATGAAACGCATATCTCATAACGGGCCCACCGTAATCTACAACATATATTCCGATATTTTATATATTGATGACCACAGGTCAGGTACCAGCCATGATCTCTTCATTGGAAATACATGGAAAAATGGTCCAAACTGAATCACTTAGTAATGGATGGTGATAGAGCATGTACTTTTACGGCATTAGGTTTTTCTCATCTTTGCGGTTTCAATTATATACATTTTAACCTAATTTGACATTCACCTAACCTAAAGTCAGGTTAAATCCTAGACTGATTTGATTTGAACTAGATATACATATGACATATCACTCGATTCGGTTTGCTGCGAGGATTCCAACTGTCTAGATTGTTTTGCTCTATCTTTACTAGTTCAGATGTAATAAGTGAAAACCTTCATCTACATGTTATCCCTGTGGTCGCATGCCTTGACCTCTAGTGACCTTACATGTGACCCGCCAAAAAAATTGTTCAAATTTTTATAGAAAATTGGATGGGCTTTCCAACGCCGTTTATCGCTTTTCACTATTTGGCGTGGTTTTCGAAATCATAGATGGGCGGGTACCCGCCCCCCCGTCAAAGCAAAAGTGGCTCGGATACCCTTCAACGCGCGAGTTAAGTCTCTGCTCTAAGTAAGCCATCGAGATTTGAGAAGTTCAACGAAAAATTGTGTTATTATGCAATCGGACAATGCTTTCCTGATGGCACCACCAAATTGCTAACCAAACTACAGGTTTGGTTTCGCTGTCTGTAGAAAATCTTGGGTCGGGTGGGCGAGGAGGAGGCAAGTACCCTTTTCCCCGTACCGACATGTGTTGATCATGTAGCATTTTCCCAAGAGCATTTACAGTAAATGATTTACAATTGACATTATCTCGTTTTTTGCAGTGTCTTTAACCCGCGCATTGACGGGCGGGCAAGAACTTGGGTTTTTAGAACAAATAAAAACGGCGGCGCCCAGCACCACCGTATACTTGGTATAACTTCTTTTCTGATTTGTAATTCCCCTACCCATTATTAGGTAGGCAGGAGTGCCCTTCCCTTTTTCGTGTGCCCAATTGCAGGTTGGCCTTTCGCCGAAAAAGAAACTAAGAATCGTTAGAATGGTTGGCTAAAAAATATTGGGTCACACCACTCCCCGCTATATTTGTTCTGTTGTTTTTTAATCATTAGATGTTTATGAACACAGCGGATCCTCCTACCCTCAGCTTTAAGTAATATATCTCCTTGTACACCACGCAAAACCATAAGCTAGCTTGTAACCTTTGCATGGTGTCCAAGGATACTTAGTCATTGGGCAAAAATGGGACAATTTTGTTACTGACACAAATTGGCGCGGTTAAGTAAAAACTGCATACACAAATTTCCGTTTTCTAGGTATTTTTTGCGTACACACGGAGCATTCAAACGGCCAAAGGAATAAACAAATGCAGACACACATACATTCATGCACACTTTCAATTAGAACAGCCGAGACAATGAAACAAGCAGAGTGACCACCAGCCAAAAGACGACTGGTGGAAGGGGACGAGAGTCAGACACGAGTCAATAGGCAAGAACAAATGAAAGAAGAGAAAAAACACGACAGTTTCACATCGGGCGTGGATGACCATTCACAAGGCGTCAGTATCACCAGCAGGAGCGCCGCCACGGAATTTTCGCAGGGGGGGACGGACCCGGGCTGGTGCTGACCGGGGGAGGCGAATTTTGAGCATATTCGGTACCTGACAGCATTAATGACCATTGACCCAAACATTTGGGGGGGACGTCCCCCTGGTTAACCAACAGGGGGACGCGTCCCCCGTCCCCCGCTTTCGGCACCCATGGTCACCAGTCATACCCTATTAAGCTTCCCTTTGTCATGGGGCCAAAGTTACAATTTTCTCAAGAGAAGCTTGAGGAACATAGATATATCTGCCAATCACAAATATTAGGACGTTAGCGAATCTGATGATTTATTACTTTGTTTTTGTCAATGAAATGGTTATGAGCAAACTTTTCAACGTAATCTTATTCTTGTGAACTTCTTCTAACGCTCTGAAAGAGGGGGACCCAACCTTGTTCCAGGTCTTCGGTCCTACAACAGGCAACGCCAAAGTTCCGTATTTGGTTGGTGCAAATGGTACTTCCAAAATGTTGTATATTTCCAGTGTCTGCGCGATGATGAATGTGAAAAAAATTCAGCAATGGAAGAGGGAAGTCTTCCATTTAGCTTGCCTAGGAGTATGCTTAGTAATTGTGTTTCAATCTACTCTAAAAAAATTAGCAGTTCATGTTTAACAAACAGTTCGTCGGACGGGTATAAATATGGTCTATGGCTGATGATCCTAAGTGTCTTTTTTGCCTTGTCTGACGAGGGCGAGAGTAGAGAGCCTCTAACCGTTACTGCACCGCCATAGTAAAGTTCACCAGAGCAGGAGTCGAAATAAACCTAGATGTCGACCCACAGGGTCGCCGAAGCTCCCCTGACGCGGACCGCCCAGTGGCGCAACCAGGATTTGGATTGGGGCAAACCTTCAGATTGGACCCTTTGTAGCTAAATGCTTCCCTCCATACCAATCTTTTTGTTAATGAGTTAGTTTTTTTCTTATATGCACAGTGAACTTCACCCAGGATTTTCCTTTTGGAGAATGTGCGCTTTGGATTGGAGAAGGTGCGCTTTGTCTACATTTAAAAGAAATTGTGAGATCTGGAAATCTTAGAATATGCCGGGAAAGGAAGGAGAAAAGCTCACCGCTCTGGATGGGCGGGATGAGATGAGGAAGGAGGACTTGCTGGTGGAGAATCATCCTCAGAATTCGCAGTTGGCAGCTCTCGTCACTCACCATACGCACTTGTGCCTGCTGAGCAGCGAAATATTCCAATGTAACTTCAGTGATTGTTCTCAGAAAATTATAGATAAAAATTGCTGCGAGACAGTAGCAGTAAAATGCCACCGCTGAACATCTACGGTGAATAAATATATAATCACGAAATAATATCATTGTGATATTTTTAAGGTCAATTACAATCACGAAGTTATAAAACAGACATTCGCGCCCTTGGTGTTCATAAACATCTCTCAGACCCCCCCTCCAGCTTAGTCTCGTGCAACAGTTTCCGGAGACACCACGCGAGCATTGCTTAGGACCGATGTTCAGGGGTCCCCGAGACTAATTCTCGGACGCTTCTGAGTGTAATGCTCGGGCTGACCTTGCTCACTGAACGAGCACTTCTCTTCCTTTGGACTGACCTTGTTCACTGCAAGCATGAGCATTGGTCTCGGGGGCCCTGAGCTTGGCCTCGGGGGCCCCGGGTTCACTCACGGAGGCCCCTAAACATTTGTCTCGGATCCCACGAGCATCGCTTTGGGGGTCCCGAACATCTGCCTTGCGAGACCCGAGAATCGCTCCGGGGGCCCCAAAACCTGATCCCGGGGCCCCCAAAAATGGTGTTAGGAACCGATATTCAGGGACCCCGAGACGGATCCTCGGGGGCTTCCAAGACCAGGCTCAGGGGGACACGGAGATGCTTGGGAACCTCCGAGAACTATGTTCGGGGGTTCAAGAGACCGATTATCAGGGTCCCCGAGTCAAGGGCGATGCCCGGGGGTCCAAAGACCGATGTTTGAGGTCTCTAAAATGTATATCTCATCAATTCCAGGAACATCCCCTCAACGAGCAAAATATTCTCAACACGGGCACATCTCCCCGAGCATCACTCTCCGAGGCCCTCCGATCTTGGTGTCAAACAGTGGTCCCGGGACCCCCAAGACTGATATTCGGTGGCTCCCAAAACTGATGTTCGGGTCCCCCAAGACCGATGTCCGGGGCCCCCAAAAGTGATGTTCGAGACCGATTTTCAGGGGCTCCCGAGACTGATTCTCGAGGGCTAAAGATCGTGGGCCCCCGAGAATGATGCTCAGAGCCCCAAGAATGTTGAGGAACCCAAACGACCGATGTTCGGAGCCCCAGGAATGTTCAGGAACCCAAAAAACCGATCCCCGGAGGCCCTCGTGAACGATTCTTTGGGGCCCTCCGACACTGATAATCGGGGTCCCCGAGACCAAGCTCGGGGGAGAGCACTGAGATCCATATTCGTGCTTTATACTGAACAGGGTCAGCCCAACGGGACGTCCACGGACCTCCTTGGCTACGTCATTACCCCAACCCCACCCAAACCAAAACCAAAGCAGGCCCCAAGCCACCATGTTCTCCATTTGTCAGCATCACAGAAGAAAGTGATTAGGCACCAGGTTAAAGATAATTTTTAGTTAAAATAATAGTCCCACATGTGGAAAGCCATTTAAATATTTTGGAATAGCATTGTACCCGACCATTCCAAATATGTGCAAGAGTGCAAGTGTGCAAAACAAAAATAGATACAGTTTTGCATCCTGTACAATGCCTCAATTGAGCCAGACATATGGGTGAGTTTACTTCCAATCCAGCCGTAAATATTTCCTTCAGATCTTTATCTAGACAGCTTTCTTGGAGCTGCGACAAAAACACCCTCACTTAACCCTCGCCCCACGGGGGCCATCGATGCCCCCTAAGGTTTTTTCGACATAGCAGAAAAACAACGAAACGCAGCACCACGGTTGAGGGCTCTATCTCTCACCTCATCATTTTCCCACCATCCCTAAAAATTTTTACCCCGGGTCATCCAAGGTCAGGTCAGCAGGCGAGATCAACCAAGGTCACCTCACTTCAACTTTGGTGCTCTATAAGAGCTACATTTCTTAGTCGATCGATTTGAAACTTGCTACACTTCATGAACCTTCTAGGGTCTACAACGTGTATCTCCGGGATTTTTCGATTTCGTGACCTGAGGTCAGGTCCCGAGGCGACCTCTCCCATTGGAAAAGCATGGGGATAAGCTGTCTCATGATATAAAAGCCACACAAATTATTGTCAATACTCAGACTGCTCAGAACAGCGTTTTTGGACACCCTTTCACGGATCCCAGGGGTCATATTTGCTCTTTGACTTTTCCAAGGTCATCCAAGGTCACCAGGGGTCAAAAACAGTATTTTGACAATAACTTTTGACCTAATTAAGCTAGAGCGCTGAAACAAACACCATCATGTTTGTCTTGTCACTGGCTTTCATCTGATATACAGCAAGGTCACTTTTTGACCTTTCGTGACCTCAGGTCATATTAGGTGACGAGGTGACCTCTAGAGTTCAAACCACTGGCGGGAGGTCTTTATGTTCCACATAGCGGAAAAAGTACTGGTAATTTGCTATCAAATGTACTTTACCAGGCCTCAATAGCTCTAATGGCATAGGAGTTATGCCCAGTTTTCATAAGTATTGCATATTTGAGTGAAAGTCTATCGTGACCTTTCTAGACCTCTGGAGGTCAAACCATTGACCTGAGCGCTTAAACATGCAAAGTAATTTCTTACTGAATTCACGCGAGTTTTCTAATGCACTTTGCAGATTTGCGCTAACCCCCATATTTTCGGAGTTAGAGGGGGGCCATCGATGGCCCCCGGTGGGGTGAAGGTGGCGCCGGACCCCCGGTGGGGCACGGGTTAATAAAGTTTAAGTGACTTCCCTCATCCCCTCTCCCACAGTTCTGAAGTCCATTCAAAGCTTGAAGATCTACTGCTTCAGCCAAAAATAATTGCACCAACAGTGCTTGGCAGACAAGGCAGGAGCCACATCAGAGGATTTTTTGCATGTATAGTCATGCTGAATGAAAATATTTTAGGTCATTTATCAGCCAATTACAGTGAGTCTGTTTTAACTTATGATCTGATGAATGCGCTACAGTCCCATGCAATACATATGTAAAACATTTTTAAGTACCTTCCCTAGGCCAATAAAGATCAAATTTCTCCTTCTAAATGCTTAGAATAATATTTATACCAATATCAAGACAAATTACATAGAGCCTTCAGGATTGCTAACAGCACAACTTCCAACAGTTTTCATCATGTTGGTTTTAACAAATTTTGTTTAATCTGTTAGTCACATTTTTTAAAAATTTCAATTCATTGCTAAAAAAGCTTGTAATCTCCCAAAACACTTCTTCATACCAGACTTCTATATCCTTTTCATTCACCACCATCAGCTAGCCAAGGCATATTGAAGAGGCACATGCTTTGTTAAAACTGAAGCAGTGAGCACTCCTTCCTTTTTCCTACATGGAACAATACACATGTGCTGTTTACCTGCAAACGAAATGCCACAATTATCACAAACTCGGTCCTCAATTGTCCAGAACCACCAGCATACTTCACCTTTCCATCATGTGAAAATATGTATCTTGTTGTTCACCACTACTTGCCCAGGCACTACAAGTTCTGCCCCCAAGTACATTTCTGCCTTGCTGTTTATTTTGCTGACACCAGTCTGAAAAATGTGGCAGGCTTCTTAAGGAGTTTTGGGCAGAAATGTAGCTCAACTGGCAGAATTTTACCCTCATGGCACAGATATTTCCATGTACCTTTACCACTGAAAGACCACAAACATTTCTCTGTCACATTTAAATGATTTTATCTTCTTGGTGCTTCCATTAGTTCGTGGTGGTACTCACCACTCAGAGCAAGTTAGTGGTGCCCTGCAGACATTCAAAAACTATCTCAAGATGGTAGGTCTGAATCCATATAAGAACATCAACACTTTGCATCATTTATCATTATATGAGCTAAGCAGGTACTAAAACTTATCAGCATGGTCCCCATGGTCATAGCCATCCTCCAAGGCTACCTCCTAAACAACTCAAACTACAATTTCTTATTCTTGTCATTGTGGCAACCAACAACTTTTTTGCAGACTAGAAGTGGGATGTTTCACAATCATAAAATGTAGATAATGATGCCCAACACACTCCAATGATGATTTTTTTCTTCTTCAAGTAAGGACTGCCCAAGGCACAGCTGGAGATCTTTTCTTAATACAAGGGGGTCCTGGGTAGATTCAATGGCACAGCACTAGAAGCCATATACAAAGTCTATGGGAGATGGTCCCCTGGATGTGGCTCTCCTGGAGACCTTAATCCAGGGCGTCCACAGGCAAATCCAAGGGGGCAAAGGGACGGTTGCCCACCAACGCCTAAAATAGCTTATTTTCCCCTCCCTCTAAAAAACCAAACTTTGGTCATTTTTGTTTTAAAATACATCCTATATTTTCATGCTTTTCTCCAGACTTAGCCATCCCCCAAACATAGATTTGGGCTCCTTCAATAGTTCTTCCTGGATCCACAAATGGGAGGTCCAACCCCCAATCCACTTAGGATGTCAACCCATGGCCCAAAACAAAAGACACCCCATGACCTAAGGGAGATCGGTACCTAGGCACAAGTTGCCAAAGTCCTCACTTGATGACTCCCCGATTCGACATACCAGTTAGCACAGCAGCAGATTCTGCCTTCACTGCAGCACCTATATCAGGTTGAGACATTATTTCTATATAATTTATAATACCAAGACACATGACTGATCATCAACCATACTCCCCATATGCGGAAACAAACATATCAACTGATTCGTAGCTCTTTTTTACATTTTCCTACAGCGCATAATGGCGGCAGTCGGCGGCGCAGGGCGGCGGTGGACAACATGGTCGTGAGGTGTTCGACAACGGAGGATTAAGTGAATACAGCCGGTGACATAGCCTGGGGGCAATGGTGACAATGGCACTGTGGCACCATTCGTGGCACCAGCCAATGCTAAGAGATGGGCAGAGGCTTGAACTTTTTCGACCCCGGGTTTTATATGGTTCAAATGATTCACCACATTCACCGAATACGAGTTAGTCGAACGAAGCTTGTAGCGCAGGCGGTAAATATCAGCCAATCAAAATGTTGCAGTTCATAAGAGCTACCGGCATTGGCGGATCCAGGACCAGCTTTTGGAGAGGGCTGAGCCCAACGTTTTGGGGCGGGCTAAGTCTAGAAAAAAATCGCGCAAATTTAGCACTAAGAGAGGATTGGGGGGGGGGTAGAAGGTACTAATTAACGCCTTGGTAGGGCCACGGCCCCTTTGCACCCTTGGATCCACCAGTGGCTAGAGGTGCCATTTTTGCGGATCGACTTGCGACTTCTGTCACCTGGTGAAACTCCAGCTGTCACCATTTACAATGGCAAAATGGCAGCTTTTTGGACCCCTGTTTGAGGCAATGACGGTTGAATTGTATAGCACTCGCGCACTTCGATACTTTTCTTTGGAGTTTTTCTATTTTTCATGCGTTGGTTTTGATTTCAGTGGTAAATTCGTTTAAAAGGTTACCAAAGCTCATTAATTAGAACTAGTTTATAATGTATTGTTTTCAACAGTCATGTTCAGCATTAAATATTTGCTCATAGTTTTCATTCCTCAATTCGAAATCTTGTTTCTAAATATTGCGAGAACGAGCATTACAACAGTACCATTTCCTTAGTAGCTACCTAACCTATTATACACGATGCATCTAGGTGTGCCTATAAAAACATTTACATATTTTGAACGTATAACACTTACATTTACTATATTTCAAAACAGGAATTACATAAGAATAACATTTTGCATCGGTTACATGTGGCATATATTTCTTAACAGTGAACACTAATCATCATCTCAAGCCCCCAAGCATAAGTGTTCGGTGTGTTAATCTGCATGTTGAGTGAGGGCTTTTGTTCGTGTTAGTGCTTCAAGGACTGCTAGTTTGTGTATGTCATTGGTGGAAGCGATGATGTGTGTGTTCTGGACTAGTGTTTGCCTCGTGAGTTCTGTGTTATGTGTAGTTATCATATGCTGCTTGATGGCTCCATCATGGTGAGCGTCCAAATGCATGGTGAGCCGTGAGACATTTTGTGGTGTGCAAATTTTATTGTCCACATGAGGGTTGTAGACCTCATGCTGAACACTACATTGGTGTGACTACAACGACATTGTCTCGACGGCTCACCATGCATTTGCAACATGGAGCCATCAAGCAGCATATGATAACTACACATAACACCGAACTCACGAGGCAAACACTAGTCCAGAACACACACATCATCGCTTCCACCAATGACACACGAAAACTAGCAGTCCTTAAAGCACTACACTAACACGAACAAAAACCCTCACTCAACATGCAGATTAACACACACCGAACACTTATGCTTTGGGGTGGGGTTGAGATGATGATTAATGTTCACTGTTAATAAATATATGCCACCTTTAACTGATGCAAAATGTTATTGTCTTATGTAATTTGTGTTTTGAAATATAGTAAATGTAAGCGTTATGCGTTCAGACTATGTAAATGTTTTTATATGCATACCTAGATGCATCGTGTATAATAGGTAAGGTAGCTACTAAGGAAGTGGTACTGTTATAATAATCGTTCTCGCGATATCTAGAAACATGATTTCGAATTGTGAAATGAAAACTATGAGCAGATATTTAATGCTGAAGATGACTGTTGAAAACAATACAGTAGAAACTAGTTCTGATTAATGAGTTTTGGTAACATTTTAAACGAATTAACCCCTGAAATCAAATCCAAAGCACGAAAAATAGAACAGCTCCGAAGAAAAATATCGAAGTGCGCGAGTGCTATACATTTCAACTGTCACTGCCCCAAAGAATATATATATATATATATATATATATATATATATATATATATATATATATATATATATATATACCTTTTTTAATGATGATAATATATATTTGGGACAGTCGCAGTTTTTGAAAGAAGAGCAGGTACAGTCGCCCCAGATGGCGAAACATTCACCCCCTCCCCCCCACCGCCCGAGGCCTCCGACTTCCACCGGCAGCAGGCACCCAAGACCCAGTCACGTGAAATGCCTGTCATATCACAATCCATGCTGCAGCGCCATCCAGCCAACATGTTCAACTAATTTAGGCTAAACATACATATGCTGGCATGCAGCGCCGGGTTCACGACCATCGCGATGTAGCCTCCAACGTCCGTGTTGGGTGTCACGCCACCCAGAATAGAATGCCCGTCCCTCCTTTAAATGCCATACTGTGGAGTCGATTTTCGTAGGATCTCGTTCGGACTTCCTCCACAAGAAGATATTGGGGGTCGGAGCTTTCGTAATGTATTACGGCTTCGTCAGCGATGATCGTTCGGAATATAAGGGGGAGGATAAAAAGACTAAAACGTCTTAAAGATATCCTCCTAAAAGATAAAAAGGTCTTCTTTTTATCCTCCCCCTTATATTCCGAATGATCATCGCTGACAAAGCACTGTAATACAGTACGAAAGCTCCGACCCCCAATATCTTCTTGTGGAGGAAGTCCGAACGAGATCCTATGTCCGTCCCTATCCTCACGCAGGTGCCTAAGTTGAGTCCTAATAAAAGAAGAGAAAAAACATGTCGGTTCGGCTTTGGCAGTCGGCAGGGGCCAGGGACGGCAGGCGATAGAGCTGGGATGTGTCGAGGTCGACCCATCCCAGCGATGGCTCCAGCCAGCACAGCCCCCGACAACCGCCAAAAGTATCGATCTACGTGGCCATTGTCGCTTTTGGCTGAAATACATATCCAAAAAGGTTTTAGTTCATGGGACAGTTTCAATACGCAGTGCAGGCTGCCACATCACAGTCGATCACTTATCACTCCGCCTAAACCCTCACCCATGGCGACCGCAGACGGAACCAAACTCGCCACTCACATTTCTGCAGTAAGATTAGCCCACCATAGCGGCGGCGCCCGGAATCAGCGCACCCCCGCGGCGGCGACCGGTGTTTTTATATTTTTATATTTCGGTATTTTTATATTGATGGCATAAAGTCAGGCACGAGCCGTGACCTCTCCATTGGAAATACATGGAAAATGGTTCAAACTGAATAGCTTAGTAATGGATGGTGGAGAACCATTTATCTTTACGGCATTAGGTTTCCCTCATCTTTGCAGTTTTAATGATATAAAGCTTAACCTAATTAAGCCTTGACCTCACCTCAGGTCAGGTCAAATCCTAGACTGACCTGATTTGACCTAGCAATATCATATTATATATGACTCGATTCGGCTTGCGGCGAGGATTCCAATGGACTAGATTGTTTTGCTCTATCTTTACTAGTTCAGATGTAATAACTGACGGCCTTCATCTACATGTTATCCCTATGCTGGCATGCCTTGCCAACACCGTTTACCGTCTTTTGCTATCTAGCGTGTTTTTTAGATCTTAGAGGGGCGGGTACTCGCCGCCCGTCAAAGCAAAGGTGGCTCAGATCCCTGTCAATGCGCGTGATAGGTCTCTGCTCTAAGTAAAACACCGAGATCCGAGAAGTTCAAAGAAAAAAATAGTTGTTATGCAACCGGACAATGCTTTCCAGATGGCACCACCAAATTGCTGAAAGGCGGTACAAAATTGTATAAGCATAAAACTGCATGCATTTAAACCAAATTAAAAATGCATTAGTTGATAAGTTGTAGACTGGCCTGTCTCCTCGAATCCTGATGTAAAAAAACACTTAGATTGTATATTCGGGCACAGTCGCTCATCTGAATCATGTTAGTAATGTCACAAATTCTCAGCCATCGTGTAGCCAGACCTCAAATAGGTCTGGCTACACAATGACGGAGAATTTGTAAAATAACCTACATGATTCTGATGAAGGGCTGTGCGCAAATATACAATCTAAGTTTGTTTTGCATCAGGATTCGAGGATACAGGCCAGTCTACACCTTATTAACTCATGATCATGCTCCTTGCCGCAGCACTCCAAAGCCTATCAAAATGTTATATTATGAGTGATACAAGTAGTGGCATACTGGCTGTATGATTTATTCGCACTGATAGCTAATCTCGTGGCTTTTCGGCAGAAGTTAGTTAGATGATAAAACATGGGTTATATAATAATTCTGGTAGTGATAAAGGATAATGATAATCATAGTAGTGATGCTAACGATTGTATTAAAAATGATAATCATAACATTAATAAATATAATAATGCCATGAAAGAATGCGGTAATGATTTGTTTTTCATTCATCACACAAGCTGCGCACACGCACGTACTGAGCAAAAATAATAAATGAGGAAAGTCACGAAATACGCAGTGGCCTGCGTTGTAGCCCACTCATGTATTGATGTATATTTTACAAATCGTACGTATGTCTTCGTTGGAACTATCGTCGGCATCGCACTGCATTTCCAGGGCCAAGGCTTCTTGTCTTGGTTACACGGCAGAACAGTAAATACTTATAGTCGATGAACTGCAATGGTTTTATAATTGATTCTGCTCACAACAAAAACTATCAATAAATACTTCTAGCGTGTCCAGGCCACATGCATCGTACAGTTTATGATTTATAGTTATCCTATACGCATACTTATAGTATAAGACTGATGCGAAAAAGATGCGCAATGTGCAAGGGTTCTTTTCGTAAAGACCGTAAATTCCCAGAGCCCTCTTTCATACGAGCTGGTACTTACATTACGAGCGACAAATCGACGGAAGAACGCGGGTTATCCACTGTCCAGCCTGTGTGCTGAAAATGGAGCATTTTCTTATTCCCAAGGCTTCAAATATTTTTGATTATATGTTTTGAACCTTCACTTCCCGAACAAACTGTAAAATATATGTATCAAGAAGCACTAGAATTTGAGTTACAAGGACTGACCTAGACTAACTTTTTGGTGGAATTGTAGTGGTGTGGAGCCTTGAACACTGAAAACCAGCACGTTAACATTTTACAGAAGATAATATGTTTTGTCCCAACGTTATTTATCACACGGTTTTTTATCACAAAAGAAAAAATTACGAACACTACGAACTAAAATGTTTCCAAAATATTTACCGGTGAAGTCTCGTGCTAGTCACAAAAACTGCGGAGTCAAAATAATGTCCTGCAATTAATGGAGTCAGTATAATCATTTCTAGCGATTTGATTGCTTTATCCTATACACAGAAGAGTTTGAAGGGGTGGAAAAACCCACCAACTCACCAACCAGGGATTTGACAGACCCTGAACATTGGAACTATGAAGTGCGATAGATATATGCATATTTGTATATATATATAAGACATCAAACCGACAACATACTGTCGGTATGTTGATGACATATTCCTGGAGGTACGAAGTCGTGACCACCTGACCAGTCTCGTTAGAGAGCTCGAAAAGAACTCCATCCTTAAGTTCACATATGAAAAAAGAACACAGCAGCTCTCTTGCTTTCCTCGATGTAAACGTTACAGCCACCCCTGAGAAATACATAACGAGCGTGTACGTCAAGCCAACTAACAGTGGAAAAACCCTCAACCAAAAAGTGAATGCCCCTTAAAAATACAAAGCTAACGTTTTTTGAGCCTTCATCTCATGATCCATAAAAACGTGTTCCACCTACGAATCATTAGACAAGGAGTTCAGCATAGTGAAACAAATTTTGGTTACCAACGGCTACAAAAACACGGCAATAGATCAGGAAATATACAAACAGCTCGAAAAACTACATACACATGAGCAAACAACAACCCAGCAATGAGACAAAGTTCACCAGTTATACTACAAAAACCACATAAACACACAGTACCAAACAGACAAAAAAAATCATTAAAGACATACTGAAGAAAACATGCAAAACTGAGTACGAACGCATCCAACTAAACATCTACTTCCAAAGCAAAAAAACACGCAGCATAGTCATGAAGAACAGCACAGTCACCACAAAAGATTCGAACCGCACCAATGTAGCCTACAAATTCACTTGCCCCCATGAGGATTGTAGGACTCATGAAGACTACATTGGTGCCACCACAACAACATTATCACGACGCCTGACCATACACATACAAGAACAAACTGCCCAGCAGAGCGCTGGTTACGCAAACACAAGTCAAAACCACCACACAAACTCTTGAAAGAGAACACCAAAGTCATCGATGCAAGCACAGACCACTACCGACTGTTGATAAAAGAAGAACTTCGCATTAATAGATACAGACCGTCACTAAACATTCAGAAATACACTTACATTTCCCTGGCTCTGGGGTGTATACGAATATGTGATTATACCTACATTTTCTTTTATACCTAAAATGTGTTCGCGAATTTAGAAGTATTCTTAACACGCGCATTGACGGTGCGGGCGGGTAACCGCCTCCCCCTTCAGGTTTTTCGGAGATATCATAAAAACAGCGGCGCGTAGCTCGGTAGCGCCGCCGTACTTGGTATACCTTTTCCTCATCATTTTTACAACTTTTTCAAAATTTTAAGGTTAGGCCATCTCAGGTCAGGTCACCAGTATAGGTCAAGTGACCTGACCTCAAAAAAGTTTAAGATAGCATAAGTCGGAACAGGGTAAACTTATCCGATTGAAACTCATATGACATAATGGCGCCACCGAGTTCTCTGAAATATGTTCCGGTATTTTTGATATTGATGACCTAAGGTCAGGTACGAGTCATGACCTCTCCATTGGAAATACATTGGAAAATGGTTTTAACTGAATAACGTAGTAATGAATAGATATAGAGCCTTTATTTCCTTTATCTTAACTGTATTAGATTTGCCTCATCATTGCGGTTCTAATGATATGCATTTTGCCCAATTTGACCTTGACCTGACCTGAGGTCAGTTCAAATCCTTGATTTGACCAAGCAAAGTCATATTATATATATATATATATATATATATATATATATATATATATATATATATATATCACTCGATTCAACTTACTGCGAGGATGCATATAGTTTAAATCGTTTTGCTCTAGCTTTACTTGTTGAGATGTAATGGCCGAAAAACTTCATTTACATATTATCCCTGTGACGGAATGTTTTGACCTCTAGTGACCTTAAATTTGACCTGAAAAAAGGTTCAAATATGTTCGATGGAGAAGTGGATGGGCTATCCAACGCCGTTAACTGTTTTTTCGCTACCTAGCGCAGTTCTCGAGATCTTAGGGGGGTAAGTAACCACCCCCTGTCAAGGCGAAGGTGGCTCAGACCCCCGTCAATGCGCGTGTTAACGAGGGCCTTGATAGAGTGGGCCCTCCAGCCTAAAAGCGTCCCTGCCTGCCCCAACCACCTTCTCACATAAAGAGGGCTCAGATGTTCAGACAGCCCCCTGCTGGCTATAGCTGGCCCTGCGAGCCCCAGTGGGCCCTGCTGCCCAAAGAGCCTTGCTGGCCACAGTGGCTTTAATCGGTTGTAAATGGCCGAGTTGAACAGATTGGGTCCTACTGTCGACAGAGGACCCTAAGGCTACAGCGTTTCAGAGAACCCTCTTTTTCTGAGGGTTCAGATGGTCAAAATATCTGCTTGTCAAAGAATGGAGTGCTGGAGAGGGCTGCGAGTACCCTGTCTGACATGAGGTTCTACGGCGGGCCACAGAGAATAGTGCGGCTGAGGAGAGGGCCTTGGGGACCACCACAGTGATTCAGAGGACGCTCTTTTTTAGAGGGTTCGATGGTCAAAAGGGCTTTGCTTGTCACAGAATGGGATTTTTTTTAGAAAGCTTGAGAGGACCCTGTCTGATGTGAAGTCCCACGACGGGCCACAGAGAATGGTGCGGTAGGGTCAGTGCGCCCTCAAGAGGTCCCTCCGGGCTCTCATATGGGCCATTGCACGAGCCGCCCTCTCTTTGGTTACGCCTTTGCAGGGGGCCCAGCTGAGCAGAACGGGTCCGCTGACCAGAGATGGCCCTACTATCGACAGAGGGCCTTGAAGGGTCTCAGTGCACAGTGGTCGGAAACGGCCTCATGGATGGCCACCGAGGTTTTGTTCATGTTCATTTTGCTACAGCGCTGAAACGGCCGAACCGATTCACCCCAAATTTTCAGCAGATCATGCTACATCAATTGCAATGGGAGATATATACTTAAGTTGATTCAACTAACACCCGCACTGGAGAGGGGTCTGGCACTAACGCACACTGTAGGGGGCGTGGTAGGCCCCCTCTAAGATCTCGGAAACTAAAAGACGCAGAAAAACTCTGTTTGGAGGGTGGGTGGGGGCTATGGTGATCTACATCGTGACCACTTTTCATTGACCTAGGTCAATATCTTCAAGGTCAAACGATGCCATAAACGTCAAATATTGGCCATGCTGGGGACCTATTGGGAAATACCGTTATTAAGCGGAAAAATGACGGGAATAAGCTAAAGGCAGACCAGGGCCATACAAGGAAGGTCGCAAAAGCTTTGCTACAATTTTGGGGTCAAGGTCATCCAAGGTCATTAACCTATCAGGTCACAATATGATGATGTACCAATAATGTAAACTTTGACGAACACTTTTGCCAGTGTTTGGTGGCAAATGAGGATTGATCTTTAAAAATGGCCTTTAACCTTGACCTTTGCCCTTGATCTTTACATTCAAGTATATTAACTATGACTTGATAGAATAATACACCTCCGACCGGGTAACGCTATTTGACCGGAAGCGCTGGGGTCAATGACCTTAAAAATTCTGATGTGACCTTGACTTGTGACCTTCGACCTTAACCTAGACCTTCCTGTGAGGTGACCTTGGTATATCATCCCGGATATATGGCGTTATGACGTCACCACTCGGTATTCAATGCAAGCGAACTGGTCCTACCGCGTGATTGTGGCAATCTCAAAATACAGGTCTGACTTTGAAAGCCTATACGTCCCAAAATTTTCGGCCAATTTTTTTAGATATCTTCACCAATCAATGCGCCGTTAAATTCTCTCGAATGTAGCCAAATATCGTTTTTCGACTCTACGAACTGTTCTTACGCCACCTCGGAAACAGGTGAGGGAGCCTCCGAGGTCCCCCTCTAGTGCGCGTGTTAAGCAAATGAATTGACCTAACCCGACCCCTAACGACCTAGTCAGTTGTGCTGGCTCCGCATGCAAAAGGGCATACCCAGCCTCTTCTCAGACTAATCGTCTAATCGGGTTAAAACAAAATACATATTGTCATTCGGAACCCCTGGGTAAAATGAGTTTGTGAGCTGCTTACCATTTGCTACTCTCGTTAAAAGTGATGTTCCCAGAGGCCACAAAAGGTCACGTTTCTACATCTACCGTATATTGACCACAATCATCGAGTTGATTATTTTGTCAATTGAAGTGCTGTAGCTTGTGTCTCGCAAAGCCAAAAGAACAAACAATAATCACACAAGAGTTACAAGAGAGAAATCAAAGAATCACGATCCAAAGATTCTTCTGGCAGTAGATTCCAGTCCCTGATGGTCTTTGGAAGGAATGAGTGCAGACGTTAATCGGTCCTGGCACTGCGGCATGACAAACTGCTGGTGGTGCCCTCGTCTTGCCCGCTCAGGGAGCGGTGTAAGCTTTTCTTTTAGCTCATCTGCTTCTACGTTGCCATTGGCGATCTTTCGAAGCATTGTTAGGCGTGCCGCCTTCCGTCGCTGCTCAAGCAGTGGCCATTTGAGCTGACTTAGCATGACTGAGACACTAGAGGTGCGTTTGTAGTCCCTTATCACGAACCGCGCAGCTCTGCGTTGAATTGCTTCGATTCTGTTGATATCATTTTGATGATGAGGATCCCACACGGAGCTAGCATATTCCAAGCAAGGGCGCACATATGCTTTGTATGCGGTTTCCTTTACCTTTCGTGAGCTGATTTTCAAATTCCTCCTCAGGAAACCTAATGTCTTGTTAGCTTTTGAACAAACATTCTCGATGTGCAGTTTCCAGGTCAGGTCCTTGCTGAGTGTGACGCCCAGGTACTTGACGTAGCTGACTGTTTCTAGATTGTGCCCATGTAAGACATATTGGTACTGCATTGGTTCTCTGCTGCGGGTGATTGGAAGTGAGGTACATTTCTTCGGATGAAACTGCATATCCCACTTCTCCTCCCAGCGAGCAAGCTTGTCCAAGTCTTTTTGTAAGCTGAGCTGGTCTGCAGTGTTGGAAACTACGTTGTAGGCTGCAGTATCATCAGCAAACAACCGTGTGCGTGCTGCTAGGGTATCCGGAAGGTCATTTATGTACACGAGGAAGAGACAGGGGCCGAGGACACTACCCTGTGGGACTCCGGATGTGACCAGAATGAACCCGGACTTGCTTCCGTTAACCACCACTGCCTGTCTTCTCTCCTTCAGGAAGTCGGATATCCAGTTGTTAATCCTTCCTTTAATGCCATACTGGCTGAGCTTGTGAATAAGTAGGCTATGGTTTACTTTGTCAAACGCCTAAGCAAAATCCATGACCAGGACGTCAGTTTGAAAGCCACTGGCCAGGTTTTCATTTAGCTCTTCTACTAATTCCAAGAGCTGTGTCTCACATGACCTCTTTTTTCGGAATCCATGCTGGCTGTTATTCATGATGCTGTTAAATTCCAGGTGTCATTATTGTACTGGTCAGAATGTGCTCCATTACCTTGCAGCACACACTGGTGAGGGAAACTGGGCGGTAGTTGGCTGGGTCGTGTGTCTGCCCTTTCTTAAACACTGGTGTCACAAGGGCGTCCTTCCAGTCTATCGGGACTAGACCGGAGTCAAGCGATGTTTGGTAAATCATCGTGAGTATAGGGGCCGCTTCATGTGCGAGTTCTTTCAAGACACGGGTGCTCAGGCCATCAGGCCCGGCTGCTTTCCTTGGGTTCAGGTTGGACAGAAGCTTTCTAACTCCGCGCTCGGTTATAATCACTCCATCAACAACTGGGAAGGTGTTCGGAGGCATGCCGCACTTGCGTTTAAATTCCTCGTAGCTGTAAGTTTTGCCCTCACCAAAAACAGATTTGAATTGTGTGTTGAGTATCTCCGCCTGTTGTTCCGGGTTTGATACTAAGCGTTCACCGTCTTTCAGTGGTGCAACTCCGATTTTCGATGACTTCATATGCTTAATATAAGTCCAAAATCTTTTGTCTTTGGTCGATTGTGCCGACTCATCACCTTCAGAAATAGAGTTGAGATACTGCCAATAAGCTCGCCTCGGCTTCCGCTGAACTTCTCTTCGAAGCTGCTGATACTGCTTTTTGAGCTCTTCAGTTCCCCTTTTTCGCATTTTGAAAAGCCGGTTTTTCCTGTTTATTAGCTGGCGAAGTTCTCTGGGTATCCAAGGCTTGTTCTCTTTAGAGCGCGTCTTCTTATGTGGTATAAACCTGGATATGGCATCTGAGATGGTGTCCTTAAACATGTTCCACAGCTCATCAGCAGTGGCCGTGCGGTTCAACGGACCCATTCTGACGAGAAGGTCAATACATACCTCCTTCAGTTACCTCCTCCTTACGTTGAATGCTCGCACGATAATATGGGTTTCTTTCATATATTCAGACGGCAAGAAGATCAAGGCAGTAGTTAGCAGTGTACCCCTCTCATCATAGTATGTCGAATCATGTGCAATATGAGCATGGTTTATGCATGGGTGACCTTGACCAACGCTGATTCTGGGTAAGGTTAAGAAAACCTATGAGCTTACAATGAAGATAATGTGCTTAAAGGTGAGCAATACGACATGAGAAACACCTGATAAGCTTCCGCGGCACCTCGCGGGCGGCCGGCGGGCCGTGGCGAGCCGCGGAGGCGCCGGGTGGCGGGCGGGCGGACGGCTCCGGGCGGCGGGCGGCCCGGTACAATTTACACTGTGGCCAATTTTGCGCACATTTGCGCACTTAGCTCTCTTCAAGCCATGATGGAGAATTACTTGACCTGTGTTTCCACAAAAAAGATAACTGGCAGAAACGTAACTTTTTGTTTGTCTATTCAAAGTTAGCAACTAGTTTGTAAGGTGGATTTATGAAAGGGGTAATTAAAACGCAGATTATATGCCTTTATCAAAATTCAAATATACACATAACGCTAATCATCTTAATGCTGACATTATGAGGAATATTTTGATATCAATTATTTTTAGTCTGACTCAGTTTTGACGTTTATTATTCAAAGTTAAAAACTCGGATCTAGCAGACGCATCGAGTACCCTACTTCTGGATTTCATCATCGCCTTACTTTGATGAGTAATAAGTGCATCTTTCAACCAAATTAGCTTGATAATAGTGGTCATTTAGAACACTCTGAACAATTTTCTTCACATCGGCAGCCATAAAACCCCTAAATTCCAAAATCCGAAAAACGGCCCCTTGGCCACCCACGACAGCGTTTCCGACCACAGTGCAGTGGTCCAGAGGACCCTCAGGGTTCCGATGGTCAAAAAGGCCCTGCCTGTCACAGAATGGAGTTTTGGAGAGGGCTAAAGAAGGCCTCTTCAATATTGGACATGAAGTTCCACGACGGGCTACAAAGCATGATACGGGCGGGCCGCGCCTCGCGCTATTCTCGAGGGGGCCGCTGCACCAGCCGCTTCTGGTTGGTTTCGCCCCTGTCGAGGGCTCAGCTGACCAGAGAGGGCGTCTCTAGTCGTAGAGAGGCGTAGAGGCGTTTAGAGGCGTTCAGAGGCGTAGAGAGTCCTGTTCGTCAGAGTGGGCCCTGTGGGCTAAAACGGTCCCTACTAGCCACCATGGCCTTACCACTGAAAGAGACCCAAGCTGGTCAAACAGGTCTCTGGCGGCTATAGACAGGGTCCTGACAGCCTACGAGTTCCAGTGGGCCCATGGTGCCCAAATGGTCCTGCTGGCCATCGCAGCTTTGTCGCTTAAAGAGGGCCCACCTCACTAGAGCGGGCCTTTCTGTGGACAGGGGGCCCGGGTCCCCAGTGGTTCAAGGGACACTTTTTACAAACAGTTCTGATGGGCAAAAAGGACCCTGCTTGTTACAGAATAGAGTGCTGAAGAGGGCTTAAGAGGGCCCTGTCTGGTATAAGTTTCAAATGTGGCGACAGAGCACAGCGCGGGCGGGCCACGCTTCGTGCGGCCCGTGTCCTCAGGGTGCCCTTCGGGCCCTCAGGGGGGGTGGCTGCCCTTGATGCCCCCCTTGGCTACCCCCGTGAGTGTATGTACCATTTGTCTCATTAGGTGTGTTTCAGTAATTGCCTACATCTTATAGTTGAAAGCGGCAGCTCTCAGTGTTAGAGATTTTGTGCGACATTTTAAGAGTTTTTTTCTCCCCTGCGAATGTGTGAAACGGATGGACGCTGAAATCTGGATATATTATGCAGTAAAATATGAGTAGGATTGTTGTGTCGATTACTGTTTTTGACATGTCAACTGCCAAATTTTGGGCATGGAATGAAATAAGTTCTCTAAAAGAGCAAGAGGTAGATTGATGAACAATACACATATATATATATATATATATATATATATATATATATATATATATACGGATTACAGTTCAAATACAAACACCACACGAAGCGGCTGCACTTTTTTAAAAGGTTCTTCCTATTTCAACTACTGTACAATGTTTAAGGTAAAGGCCGAGCTAGTATTGTTTAGAACTGGTTTAATTTCATGTATATGAGTGATTCTAAAATTCTGAGGTCAATGTTAGATGAGCTTCTATTTACTACCGTGAATTGATCTAGGTTATGTGTATCACACTCAAAGAGTGGTCTCTGATTGCCGAAGAATCTGGAGTTGTTAACATTTTTTAGTTCTTTCTGAAATTCCTGGTGTTGCCTAACTCTGAGATCAAACTACGCTGAGTAACCCAACGTACGACGCTTGGCAAGAAGCGCAACTGTATTTTACACTACTCCAAAGGCAATCTTTCGGAATCAAATCTTTAAACCGAAAATCTTTATCTAAATCTAAATCGAAAAATCTAAATCTTTAAACCAGTTCTAAACAATACTAGCTCGGCCTTTACCTTAAACATTTACAGTAGTTAAATAAGAAGAACTTTATATATATATATATATATATATATATATATATATATATATATATTAACACGTGCATTGACGGGGGTCTGAGCCACCTTCGCCTTCACGGGGGGCGGGTACCCGCCCCCCTAAGATCTCAAAAACCATGCTAGAACGCTAGATAGCAAAAAAAACGGTAAGCGGCGTTGGGTAGCCCATCCACTTCTCTATCGAGAATATTTGAACCCATTTTTGTCAGGGCACATTTGAAATCAGTAGAGGTCAATACATGCCGTCATAGGGATAACATGCAAATGAAGGTTTTCTGTCATTTCATCTGAACAAGTAAAGATAGAGCAAAGTAAATTGAACCCTTCGAATCTTTGCAGCAAGCTGAATCGAATGAACTTACAATAAAGGATTCATCGCAATCCATTGATAAGTTATTCATTTAAAACCATTATCTCGTGTATTTCCAATAGAGAGGTCATGACTCGTACCTGACCATTAGGTCATCGATATAACTAACCGGAACATATTTTAGAGACCTCGGTGGGGCCATTGTATTATATAAGTTTCAATTGGATAAGTTCATCCTGCTCTGACTTATACTATCTTAAACTTTTTTCAGGTCAGGCCACTTGACCTGCATTCGTGACCTGACCTGAGATGACCTAACCTTAAAATTTACACTTAAGTTGTAAAAATGATCAGGGAAAAGGTATGCGACGCACGGTGGCGCTACGCGCACGCATTTTTATGCTAACTTGAAAAAAACCCCAGGGTACCCGCCCTCCGTCAATGCCCGTACTAAATGAGGGGCGTATGTCACGTCAATGCTTCCAGCCACTCCAAATTGACTTTTTTGTGGAGAGCCTGCTGGATAACTTCAGCAATAGTTTCTTTTCAGGTGCAAATTTTTATGTATTTCATAAAATTATCCATTTTGGCCATGTTGTTCAGACATGGTTGCTGATATAACCATTAAGTGTGTCCTCCATGTTCCAGGCGACAAAAACGGTCACCATCAGAGATGACAGGGTCAAGTGATTCCGCCTCCCCCTTCTCATATTCAGCCTACTCTTACGGGTCATACCCAGGATACTATTCAAGCTCTGATGATTGGTGCTACGAAGAAAGTAGTTCCAAGTCGGACTGGGAATATTCAGCCTCCTCTTCTTTAAGCTTTGACTATTGGTACGACGAAGACAGTAGTTCTCAGTCGGGCACGGAATATTCAGCCTACTCTTATTCAGGCTCTGAGGATTCGGACTACGGAGAAAGTAGTTCCCACTCGGACTCGGAATATTCAACTTACTCTTATTCAAGCTCTGATTATTGGTGCTATGAAGACAGTAGTTCTCAGTCGGACACGGAATATTCAGCCTACTCTTATTCAGGCTCTGAGGATTCGGACTACGGAGAAAGAAGTTCCCAGTCGGACTCGGAATATTCAGCCTACTCTTATTCAGGCTTTGAGGATTCGGACTACGGAGAAAGAAGTTCCTCTTCTTCAAGCTCTGAGTATTGGTACTACGAAGACAATAATTCCCAGTCGGACACTGAATATTCAGCCTACTTCGACGGCTACTTTTACTCCAGTGCAGAAAACTCAAATGGGCTTTTCTCCAGTGTTTCAAGCTCATTTTCGACCACTGCCGAATATTCATCTGAGGCCTCCAGCTCTTATAATTCGAGCTCTGAGCATTATACCCACTTCTCGGACGGATCATATTCACACACAGCACAACCAGGAATTGAAGAAATAACTACTCCTGGCGCAGCTGCAACAACAGATACGAATACTGAACAGAAATCGTCTCCTGAGATGGCATCGACAATGCAAGTAACGTCGAATATACCATTCTCAATTGAAACTAGCCTAACCACACAAGCAGCAGAAAGCACAACTGCTACAGTCCCGTCTGTGACAACTCCATTAACCACGACAGTGCTATCGACGTCACCCCAAGAAACAGCTCAAACCACAACCGGAACAGCCAAAATCACAACCGAAGCAGCCCAAACCACAACTACACTCATCTCAACCGAAGAAGCCACAACCACCGAAGATACAACGTATGTTCCAACTACGCCGCAGCCTGACACAACGTTCAGTGGTACCAACGAGAGATCCCTGGAAGCCGGGAACTCATCTTCAGCTATGGAGTTCAATGATACCTCGACCTCTGCATCTTGGACGAGAGAGAAATATTCATCGGCAGATAAGGATGAATACTATTATGATTCTGATTATGGTTATGCAAATGTAGATTTCCTCATGCAAAGTCAGTTTCACAACCTAAGTATTGACAATTTTGAGGAAATACTCCAAGCAATGGAAACTTCAGATGGGAGTCAGATAGCAATGGTCTTTACTCCATCCAAGGAGGAGATCCTTGAGGCGGGCATTGCTGGCGAGCAGTTAATTGTCGGCTGCAGCTATAACGGTGAAATCTGCAGCTACAGGTAAGCAATAATAAATGGACCTCCTTTCCATTGGTCAAAACGGTTTGATTCTGGTATTAAATGTGTTGCTGGACTGGACTTCGAATTTAGGATGGAGTCGTAAATGTTCAATATTTTTGTTTTTGTTAAAGTGCATGATGACATGTTTACAGTCAATTCCAGGATTCGGACTTCTTTCTCAGGGCTTTTAAATTGTAACCCTCGCCCCACCGGGGGCCATCGATGCCCCCCTAAGGTTTTTCCAGGATAACAAAACAACGACGAGGCGCAGCATTGCGTTTGAGGGATCTCTTATCAAATCATTTTTCCACCATCCCTGAAATTTTTTACCCCGTGCCACCCAAGGTCAGGTCACCAGGTGAGGTCAACCAAGGTCACCTCACTTCAACTTCTGAGCTCTATAAGAGCTACATTTCGAACTTGATCGATTTGAAACCTACTAAACTTTGTCACCCCTCCAGGGTCTACAAGGTGTATATCCGGGATTTTTCGATTTCCTGACCTGGGGTAAGGTCACGAGGTGACCTCTTCCCATTGAAAAAGCATGGGGAAAAGCTGTCTTATGATCTAAAAGACACAAAAACGATTTAAAATGCTCGGCTTACTCAGAAAAGCGTTCTTAGACACCCTTTCACGGATCCCAGGAGTCATATTTGCCCTTTGACCTCTCCAAGGTCATCCAAGGTCACCAGGGGTCAAAAACAGTATTTTGGTAATAACTGCTGACCTAATTAAGCTAGAGCACTGAATCAAACACCATCGTGTATGTCTTGTCACTGGCTTTCATTTGATATATTGGTAAGGTATTTCATTTGGTATTGGCAAGGTCACTTGCTGACTTTTCGTGACCTCAGGTCATATTAGTTCACGAGGTGACCTCTGGAGGTCAATCCACTGGCGGGAGGTCTTTACGTTCCACATAGCGGAAAAAGGTCTGGCATTTTCCTATCAAATGTTTTTACCAGATCTCAATAGCTCTAACGGCATAAGAGTTATGCCCAGTTTTCTTAAGCATTGCATATTTGAGCAAAAATAGCCGATCTTGACCTTACTTGACCTCTGGAGGTCAAACCATTGACCTGAGCGCTTACACATGTGAAGTAATTTCTTACTAAATTCACGCGGGCTTTCTAATGCACTTTGCAGATTTGCGCTAACCCCCATATTTTCGGAGTTAGAGGGGCCCATCGATGTTCCCGGTGGGGAGAAGGTGGCGCCGGACCCCCGGTGGGGCGCGGGTTAAGTTGTGTTATAAAAGGGGTTTGTACCTCAGGCTCTAGGCCTATGATAACGACGATGAGAGGACTCTATCATACAGAACTTGCGCACTGGAGGGAACCTCGGAGTATCCCCCATCTATTCTTACAAGGTGGTCGGAGAAACTTTCGCAGCCAAAAACTCTAATAATAATTATAATTGTTGGGGTTTAACGACGCACCAACTGCCAGGGTCATACGGCGTCGCCAACCCTCACCCTGTTGGAATGGATTTTGGGGATCAGATCGACTTATTCATAGGCTCCGCCGGGACTTGAACCCGGGACCGGTGGCTTAGAAGACAAGGGTGCTATCCACTAAGCCACCTCATCCCCCAGCGAAAAACACTACTTTACTAGTGTTTAGAAGGTTAATGAGGGCGTCGATTGGTAAAATAACTTTTAAAAAATCGTTCAATAATTTGTTTTTGATTATATGTTTTCAAAGAGAGGCCTTCACCTTTAGATCACCACAATCACGCGGGTGCGCCAGTGCGCCTGCGTTTGGGACCGAGTGGCGACGTCATAACGTTATGTAAACGAGATCTTATTTTAAAGTCAGCTCACAAGGAGGTCAAGGCCAAATTTCACAGGTCAAGGTCAAGCCAACCTTGTCAAGATCATCGATGTCAGTTCTTCTGGTCATATGACGTTGCACATTATTACGCGTTTTCATGAAGTTATGATATCATGAAGCTATGAATAAAGCTAAGATGTCATACGTAAGGTGAATATATTTTAATTTCAAGGTCAAATTCAAAGTTCAAAGGTCACAAATCAAAGTCAATCCTTTTTTTCGCCCAGCAGGTGACATAGTGCTAGTTATAGCATGGCTAATATGCAATATATTATACCATGATGTCACAGACCAATGCCCTTGAATGATCTTGAATAAATTTGTTTGAAAAAATTGGGACCTCTATGACCTTCGTTGGAATCTATTATATTTCCGACTTTTCTACATAATCACGACATTTACCAGTAGGTTCCCAGCAATGCCAAACATTAGCCTTGATAACTTCAATTGACCTTGAGGATCTATATCTAATCTAGGTGAATGAAGTTTACGTAAATTTATATCACCATAGTTGCTACACAACCCCAAACGGGTGTCTTTGTACGCTTCCTGTTTTTCGAGATCTCAGGGGACCTACGAGGCCCTTCTCCAATGCGCATTGGTGCAGACCCTCTCTCTAGTGCGGGTGTCAAGCCTGGAATTGGCTTCTTATGCCGCGCCCCACCGGGGGTCCGGCGCCACCTTCGCCCCACCGGGGCCATCGATGGTCCCTCTTCTAACTCCGAAAATATGAGGGTTAGCGAAAATCTGCGAAGTGCATTTAAAAGCTCGCGTGAATTCAGTAAGAAATTACTTTCGCATTTTTAAGCGCTCAGGTCAACTTTTGACCTCCAGAGGTCAAGTTAGGTCACGATAGGCTATTTTTACTAAAATATGCAATGCTTAAGCAAACTGGGCATAACTCGCATGCAATTAGAGCTATTGAGATTTGGTAAAAAATTGATAGGAAAATTCCCAGACCTTTCTCCGCTATGTAACACGTGATGACCTCCGGCCAGTGGTTTGACCTCCAGGGGTCACATCGTGACCTAGTAAGACCTGAGGTCACTAAAGGTCAGAAAGTGACCTTGCCGTATATCAAATGAAAGCTAGTGACGAGACATACACGATGGTGTTTGATTCAGCCATCTAGCCTAATTAGGTCAAATGGTATTGCCAAAATAATGTTTTTAACCCCTGGTGACCTTGGATGAACTCAGAGAAGTCAAAGGGCAAATATGGCCCCTGGGATCTGTGAAAGGGTGTCCACGAACTTTGTTTCTGAGCAAGCTGAGCATTTTCGATCATTTGTGTGACTTTTAGATCATAAGACCATTTTCCCCATGCTTTTTCAATGGGAGAGGTCACCTCGTGACCTGACCTCAGGTCAAAAAATCGAAAAATTCCGGATACACATTGCGTAGACCCTGAAGGGGTCATGAAGTATAAGAAGTTTCAAATCGATCGACTAAGAAATGCAGCTTCTATAGAGCTCAGAAGTTGAAGTGAGGTGACCTTGGTTGACCTCACCTGATGACCTGACCGTGGGTGATCCGGGGTGAAAAATTTCAGGGATGATGGAGAAATGATGGGATGTGAGATAGAACCCTTCAACCGCGGTGTTGCGCTTTGTCATTTTCCTGCTATCCCGAAAAAAACCTTAGGGGGCCATCGAACGCCCCGGTGGGGCGAGGGTTCATAGGCGTAGGAACCGGGGGGGGCCAGGGGGCCTCTGCCCCCCCCACTTTTCTGTAGTGGGCCCCCGCAACGGAGACAAGAATATCAACAACCGTTATATCAAGCAAGAAACTCAAACTGGTCCGATAGCTTGCCCCAGAAACCCCTTGTGCCCCTAAACTAAGCTGAGGTCCTATGAATTGATCTTAACCCTGCCCCACCGGGGGGCCATCGATGGCCCCTAAGGTTTTTCGGGATAGCAGAAAACGACGAGGCGCAGCACCGCGGTTGGGCTCTACCTCTCCTGCATCATTTTCCATCATCCTGAAATTTTTGTCCCGGGTACCCAGGTCAGGTCCAGACGGGTCAACCAGGTACCTCACTTACCTTTAGCTCTGTAGGCTACATTTCAGTCGATCGATTTGAAACTTCCTACACTCATGCCCGTCCAGGGTCTACAGGTGTATATCCGGGATTTTTCGATTTCGTGCCTGGGTCGGTCCGGGTGACTCTCCCATTGAAAAGCATGGGGAAAGCTATTTCATGATATAAAAGCCGCAAAATGATTGCAAATACTCGACTGCTCGAACGACGTTTTTGGACGCCCTTTCCGATCCAGGGTTATTTGCTTGACTTTTCCAGGTCATAAGGTCACCGAGGTCAAAACAGTATTTTGACAATAACTTTTGACCTAATTGGCTGGCGGTGCACAAACACCATCGTGTTTGTTTGTCCTGGTCATTTGATATACGGCAAGGTCACTTTTGACCTTTCGTGACCTCGGTCATGTTAGGTCACGGGTGACCTCTGGCGGTCAAATTACTGGCGGGAGGTCTTTACGTTCATAGCGGAAAAGTGCTGGCAATTTGCTATCAAATGTACTTTACCAGGCCTCAATAGCTCTAATGACATAAGAGTTATGCCTGTTTGTAATCTTGCATATTTGAGTGAAATAGCCAATCTTGACCTATTTGCCTCTGGAGGTCAAACCATTGACCTGAGCACTAAAACATGCGAGTATTTCTTATATTCCGGCTTCTATTGCCTTTGCGATTTGCGCTAACGCCCTATTTTGGTTGGGGGCCATCGTGGCCCCCGGTGGGGGGTGGCGCGGCGGTTAAGGCCCCTTGAGCTGTTCGGGCCCCCTGAACTGGCCTCTGATGCCATACGAGCTAATCTAGGCCCCTTGAGCTGAACTGAGAGCCACTGAGATGGTTTGGGCAGCATGAACTGTTCTTGGATCCCTAAGCTGAGCAAGGAGCCGTTACCTTAAACGGGGCCCCTTGAGTTGGCCAGACCCTATATCCGCCGACCTAAGGGGCCCCTGAACTGAGCTAGGACCGAAAACTTAATCTTGTCCCCTGAGCTAAGCTGGGTGCCCTGTGCTGCACGAGAGGTCCTAAACTTATCTGGGGCCCCTGCACAGTAAAAGGGCCCCTGACCTAAACTTGGGGTTGTAGGCTTTAATTGGAAACCTGAACTGTTCTGAAACCCTATATATGCCGACAAGGAGCACTTTAGCTAATCTGGTCATCAAAGCTAATATGGGCCCCTGTGTTGAACTGAGGGCCCCTGAGATGGTCTGGGACCCCCTATAAGGCTTTACAGCTACTGACCTGGCAGCCGTGAGCTTGAATGGGCCCCTTGAGATGTTCTGAGACTCTATATCAGCCACCCTGGGGTCCCCCTAAGTTGAACTGGGCCTTAAAGTAATCTGGGTACCCTTGTGCTTAACAGGGGCCTCTGATCCTGTATGGGGGGCCCCTGAACTCTTCTAGGCTCCCTGGGCTAAGCTGGGGGCCGTGAGCTTGAACGGAGCCTCCTGGGCTGGTATGAGACGTGACCCTATATCAGCCAATCTGGGGGCCCCTGAGCTGAACTGGGCCCCAAAGCTAGTCTAGGCGTTAAGCTAGTCTGGACACCCCTGTGCTTAACTGGGCGGCCCCTGAACTGGTCTGTGGCCCCTGGGCTGAGCTGAGGGCCATGAGCTTGAATGGCCTCTTGAGCTGTTCTGAGACCTTACATAAGCCACCCTGGGCCCCCTAAGCTGAACTGGGGCCCTAAGCCTATCTGGGTTCCCCCTGTGCTTAACTGGGACCTTTGAGCTGTTATGGGGGCCCTGAACTCTTCTAGGGTCCCTGGGCCAAGCGGGGGGAGGGGTGTGAGCTTGAATGGAGCCCCCTGAGCTGGTATGAGACGGGAACCTATATCAACCGATCTGGGGGCCCCTGAGCTGAGCTGGGCCTCCAAAGCTAATCCGGGGCCCCTGTGCTGAACAAGGGCCCTGAGCTGGCCTGGGGCCCCTGAACTGTTCTGGTGTCACTGAGCTAAGCTGGGATCCGTGAGCTTGAACAAGCCCATTGAGCTGTTTTCAGACCCTACATAAGCCGACCAGGGGACCTCTGAGCTGAACCAGGCCCCTAAGTTAATCCTGCACCCTGTGCGAATCTGGAGCTCCCCTGTGCTGAATTTCTAGGGGCCCTGTGCTTATGTGGGGTCCCTAGGCCAATGCACTGGTCTGGGTCCCCTGAGCTGACTGATCTGGGTTCCTGAGCCATGGTCCGGATCTTGGGGCCCTCCAAGATAATTTGGCGGCCCCTGGGCGGCATAAGCGTAGGAACCGGGGGTCAGGGGGATACTACCCCCTTTTGTGGTGGCCCCTGCAACGAAATCTATAGAATCTAAATATCTATCTAAATATCAGCAACTGTAATATAGAACAAGAAACCCAAACGGGCCCGATAGCCGGTCTGGGAAAAGTCCAGTTCCGTAGTACGCCGCGTGCAAGCCCCTGGAGGAGGAGCGCTTCGTGAAAAAAGCCAAGGCACCTACTACCCGAGTGTTTCCAAATGAGCCCCGAGAACTGGACCTAATCAAACTCCATCTCATATCAATCCCAGCACAAAGCATGCATTGGACACGCACCCCGCACCAAATGCCGAGCAACAGTCGTCCCTGAGCCATCGAAAGGCGTGACGAGGCCGGCCGTGTTCCACCACGAAGTGAAAAAACAACAACACGGAACTATCCAATGAAAGGAAACAGCGGAATATAACGTAAGAAGTCATGCATGAAAATACCTGGTGCATGCCGGTGTGTATTAGGTTGAGTCAATATATGGAAAATTGAAAAATAAGATTTTGCCCATGATTTCCAGTTCTATTATGGTCTAATGAAAAATAATCAAAGCCAACAATAGTCTAAGTCTTCTTACCTATCCCGTTTTAGACTGAAGCATGCATTTCTAGGTTTTCTGGGGGCATTGAAACAACTTTCACCAAGAGCATTACTCTTTATATTTGCAGATGTTTCGGCTTTTTTATCGCATTTACAAAAAAAGTATTTAGAAAAGCACAGACAGTGCCCTGAAATCAAACTACCACGCTTCTCTATGCCTAGATAGCCTTGAATCACCTAGTTCATGACACAAACGAGACGAGCTATTTAGGTCATTTCGGACTCCTTTACAGCAGCAAGAATTGATTCAGGGAATGGATGGTCACGGTAAGTCTTGCTGTCTTTCAAGGCCTAAAATTGAGTTTGAGATTGATTGCAAGTTCCATCTATTTGATCGTCAACTTTGTGATGACGAGAAGGTTCTGCTTGCTGTTGATCCTGATCATCAGTTTGATGTGCTGGGCTCATCGCCTGATAAAACCATTCCTCTTCCAGCACGACAGACATAATTGGCAGCTGCCATTTGCTTTACAGACCTGGCAGCTACAGCCATGGCCTGCGTGTGGCAGACGAAGTGCTCTACCTCCATGGGCTTCGCCATGAACCCTGGGAACTTGGATTTGATCAAGCTGCAGGTGATGATAGGCTCGGTGACCCCATCCCAGTCAATTATATTTTTGAGAGTGTTCATCTGTATGTTGACGTAGGGCAGGGTCCGCAGCCTGAGAGATGTGTTCCCCACCTCCTGCTCCCCTGTGATGGAGATGATCTTGTGGAAGGTGGTCCTCCTCTTCTCCGCCTCACTGCAGAACATGCCATGTTCATCAGGATCTCCTCGGAGTGAGCGAACCATTCAGAGGAGCACACAGTCGGTATGACAGTCAATTGTACCATCTAGGGCTGGATCCCGAGGCATGAGAGCTAGGATAGGACGTTTCTGGGACCGTCTACCAGTTGTTGATAACACCACCGCCGTGGCGCGTTGGTTAAGGCGCCTCGGTCGTGTGGGAGGTTTGGATCAGCTGACCTCTGGCAGCGTTTTCCGACCGCCTCCTACCCGGAGATGGCAGTACACTGGGTGTGCCCGCCTTGACTAGGGACTTCCGCTGACCAACCAGCGCCCTTGTTTGGGAGCACGGGCTTGATCTGCCTTTAAATAGATCCACCGGTCGGTGGCACCGCGGGCACGGCCTCGCCGCGTGTCACCGAGCAGTTCTGTTCCGCCGGTCGAGAAATCGGGATAGCTCCACGCCTGGTACGTGGGGCGGTGAGGCTGCGGACATTACTGTCCCGCAGGGTGCCGATAGCGTAAGCCCCGCTGCCGTTACATATGTGTCTGCTTGTGTAGTGTAATGTGCAAAAAGTCCGTTAACGCAAAAATTTTTAAAAAAGTTGTTGATAACCTTCATCTGGAGTCAGTAGGGAAATCAGAACTTGCTAGGATATCGTCGCTATCATTATCGAGCTTTACTTTCCTTACTGGCCACAGGTGTAGACCAGCAACGACTGGCTGGACAGCTCTCGCAAAGTCATGTTGAGCTCTCCTGCCTTCGTACCCAGCCCAAGGTGGTGCAGTTGAATGCCATGCCCGCCGTGTGCTCCTCTGCAATGTTCGTTCACCATGAAGCGATCCTGATGACATTGCTCTGCAGCGAGGAGGAGGAAGTTCGTCTTTGTCAATATTATCTCCAGGAGAACAACTCCCTCAGGCTGCGGATCATGTCCTGCCTCAACACGCAGGCGTCTGCCCTCAACACTATAATCGACCGTGAGGCCAACGCCGAGTTTATCATGGCATGTAGCTTGACCAAGTTCAAGTCGCTAGGGTTCATGGGGAAGCACATGAAGGTAAAGTACTTCTACTGTCGCCCACACATAGGCCATAGAGAGAGCTGTAAAGGAAGTGACAGCTGGAGCCAGTGCAGTCTGTAATGCTGAGAAGAGGGATGGATTCATCTGCCAAAGGGTATAGCACATCGAACTGGTGCTCAGGATCAAAGTTGGACCTCCTCGACATAATAACAATAATTTTTGGGGCTTATCGACGCACCAACTACCAGGGTTATATGGCGTCGCCAACTCTTTCCCTGTTGGAGGGGTTTCTTGGGAGTCAAATTGCTCCTTGCTCAAGGAATCTACCGGGCCGTAAACCCGAGTCGGCCGCGTGGAAAGCAAGGTTGCTAATCACTATAATACCATGCCCACACCTCCCCGGCATCACATAGCTGGCCATCAAGTACATTGCACTTGCAGTCATACTGGAACTCTGTACCTTAGGCATTAAAACACAGCTAGGCAGATTTAGGGTTGCGGACCAAAGTACGTAAGGAAGAAGTTCGTATGCCCTAGGTACGTACGCAGAAGTACGTATGGCTAAAGTACGTAGAGATAAAGTACGTACGTGTATAATAATCGTAATGGAAAAAGTTCGTATGGCAAAAAGTTCGTACGGGCTAAAGTACATACATGTAAAATGTTCGTAATGTAAAAAGTTCGTATGGAAATTGTTCGTACGGGTTAAAGGGCTAACATGTTCGTAATGTAAAAAGATAGAATGGAAAAAGCTGATACGGGTTAAAGTACGAAGGGCTAAAATGTTCGTAATGTAAGAACTTCGTAAAAAAGTTCGTACGGGTTAAAGTACGTAGGGAGCGGGGCATTCTACGTCATTTCAGCAGGCCTTACACACTTGTCTCCGATTTTCTTTAAAAAATATGAGTATAGGTTTATCGGCAGAGGACATATAGAAGAACTGACGCATAAAGGAACTGAGGTCTGCATGGGACGCTTTTTCAGCCCCCATCCCGTTTTTTCAGTTTTTTTCTGTCCCAATCCATTCCATCCCTAAAGTGGCAATAAGGTCTCGTCCCATTCCGTCTCATTCCATCATTTTTCCTTGAAATCTGGCCGAAATTTTGTTCCATTCTGCCATGTTCCTAATGAGCCCTGGGAAATTTTGTCCCATTCCGTTCAATTTCTGCAAAATCCTATCCCATTGCGTTCCATTCCTATTTCATGCAGACCTCTGGTGACTAAGCCAGCTCACAAGTGCCAATCTCTACTACATCGTACGATGACATTGGTAGAGCACTAGAACAACAGCCTACGCGAGTCTGGCCTTTCCCCAGTGCGGTCAAATTCTCTCGGCAGAGAAAATTTCCGAGTTTTAATACCAACGGAATCTAGATATCACAGGCTTCTTTGTTTCTAAAGAGGATGCATAAAAACAGAATCTGAACTAAACAAATATGTTTCAAAGGACTCATATGGTCAACGGAATACGACACTTTCACAGAGTAACCCACCAAAACGATGGTAATTTCAGAGTGCGTAAAATTGCTAACGGGGAGGACAGAACTGCGGTGATCATGCGGGAATAAGTTTTAAGGTATCATGACAGGAATGTGTAGTTTTGCTTACGTACTTTTGGCATACGAGTTTTATACCCTATGTAAATTTGCTTACGAACTTCTACGTACGTAGGTACTTTTGCGTACGTACTTTTGTCATACGAGTTTATACCCTACGTACATATATTTGCTTACGAACTTATGCGTGCGAAGTTTATCTATACGTACTTTAGCCATACGAACTTTGGTCCCTAAATGCGGATTTATTGTGATCAGTCTTTACCCAAATCAATCTCTCATTATGTAAAGAAGGGATCCGTAATAACCGAAATAAATGTTCCAATTTTTTGTCATTAAATAAGTACCTAAATACGAGTTGATTAGGCATAGCGAAGTAAGGCTACTTGATATCAAAGCATTGTTTGTAGATTTCTAAACAGTTTTTAAATTTGTAAATATAATGAAACGGGCCTAAACATCTGTAAATATAAAAAAACGTGTTCGTGGTAAGAAATTATTGAAATCCTCCAAAAGAGCTTAACAATGTATTTCTTATTTGAAAAAGATATGGGTAAAAAGCCAAAAAAATTGTCTATGATTTAATAGATCATAATAGGTAACCTCGAAATCATACGGCAAAATTTAATTTCTCAATTTTTCATATATCGACAACCTAGTGTGCATGCGTGCCTTATTAAAACCAAACGAGCTATCAAAAATGGTTCATAATTATGGGCCCCTTGGGCTGGGGCCCCCTTGAGGTGGGCCCCCTCTTAGGTTGGCCCCCCACTTTTGAAACCGTTCCTACGCCCCTGCGAGGGTTATTGGCACAGAGCTTCGCGGAAATGCCAGAGTGCCTGTCTGACACTAGAGTTTTCTAATTATACCAATCTTTATGACCTTAAGTCATTAATTTATGCCCTGTATCTAAAGCTTTATCATTTCAAATGGTCCATATAGGTATTTTATACACTCATTTGTTCTTACCTCTTGCGTCTTAAGCCCGTGACATTTCTGCACCCACCGCGTTGTTAGGATTTATTACGACGCATCTGTAACCGGCAGAGATTTTCTACAGTGGCAGAGTGGCGTCTACGGCAACTGCTTCACCTTCAATTCTGTGTTTGAGCCTATGTTGGAAAGTGGAATAACAACCAAAACCTCCGGAAAAGAATACCTGAATAAGGCCAGGAAGACTACACACGTTGGAGCAAGGGTATGTAAACGCTTGTGGTTATGGGCTTGTGGGTATGTAATGCTTATGGCTTCTTCACATCACTCCTAACTTTTTTAGGGTACAGGAATGACGGAAGAGATTTAGGAAATTTAGAGAAAGTGAAATCAAAAGTGATAAAATCAATTATTTTTAGATATCTTTGGTGCCAATGATGCTAACCAGATTTTCATTTGCAAAACGTAGGCAGCTCCATAGGAAGAAGCATTGGAAAATCAAAATATTGCAGATACCATATCTTTCCTAGTCTTAAAACTTGTAGGGACATTCCCTATAAGCTTTTGGAGGTCTCCAAAGTTGTAGGGACACTGTCCCTAGTGTCCCCAGAGGTGGCTACGCCCATGCTTATACGCTCAAAATTCCTTTTGCCTGTGATTACCCGTGCCGAAAAATTGAACTCCCAGATGTAAAGCCATGCTTGTCATGCGTCAGTAAAGTGACGTCATGCTCAAGTTCCGCTGCGTGTGCTACGCTGACCTCGTTAAAACCCACGTGCTGAACATGACTTTGGTACCGTCGATTGCAAATCCGTATAATGTGTTTGATTGACCTGTTTGAAACGTGAAAGAAGTTACAATAGACCAAGAAAAGTAGACGAAGTTTGTGAATGTCACTTTTGTTCCTAGTTGTAGTTTTTTTACTTAACACTCGCATTGGCGGGGGTCTGAGCCACCTTTGCTTTGACGGGGGTGGCGGTACCCGCCCACCTAAGATCTCAAGAACCACGCTAGGTAGAAAACAGTAAACAGCGTTGGGTAGCCCAGCCACTTCTCCATCGAAAATATTTGCACCATTTTTTTGGCAGGTCACATTTAAGGTCACTAGAGGTCAAAATATGCCGTCGTAGGGATAACATGTAAAGGAAGGTTTTTGGTCATTTCATCTGAACAAGTAAAGGTACAGCAAAATAACGGGACCCGTATGAATCCTTGCAGCAAGCCGAATCGAATGATATATAATATGGCCTTGCTAGGTCAAATTAAGGATTTGAGCTGACCTGAGGTCAGTTCAAGGTCAAATTAGATAAAATGCATATAATTAGAACTGCAGAAACAAGACAAATCTAATGAAGCTAAAATAAACGCACTATCACCACCCATTACTAAGTAATTCAGCTAAAATTATTTTCCCATGTATTTCCAATGGAGAGTTCATGGCTCGTACCTGACCTTAGGTCATCGATATCAAAAATACCGGAACACGTTTTATAGAACTCGGTGGGCACATTATGTGACATGAGTTTCAATCGGATAAGTTCACCCTGTCCTACTTATGCTATCGTAAATTTTTAGGTCAGGTCACTTGACCTGTACTGGTGACCTGACCTGAGATGACCTGACCTTACAATTTTTACCAAAGTTGTAAAAATGATGAGAGAAAATGTATACCATGTACGGCGGCGCTACGCGCTGCCGTTTTTATGCTATCTCTGAAAAACCTGAGGGGGCGGGTACCCGTCTCAATGCGCGTGTTAAAAACGCTTCATTTGTAGTCATATTCAGTATTGACGCATCTGAAACTGGTCCAATCTAGCACAAGGGGCTGCGAGCTAATACGCACATTTGACATCGCTCTAGCTTGGATAATTTTTATTGCGAACAGATGAAAGTGAAATAAAACGAAACATAGCCATTTGTCAGCAGAAATAAGATCCAATACATTACTTTGAGCATTATGATACGTTGTTTAGAATGTTTAGGAATGGCGTGTGCCGGCTCCTGTTGGCTACTGTGTGGGGACAGTCACTCTCGCTAAAGCCACCACAGTCTGGGATAGCACCAAGGTGCCGCATTCCCTGTACAATTCGTCATTTGCAATATGGTCAAGTACCGGCCATTGACTGAAAGTGCTATTGCGATAGACCACAAAGCAGACGATTGCATGGCTGCCAGATTCGGCATTGAACTTATCTGTTTTTTTAGAATTCGCAGTGCTGAGCCTAGGAGCATGATTATAATTTAACAAGATGTTTAACGGCCTGCCTCGTTGAATCCTGAATGCAATATAATAGAGCTAATATCGCCCCTTTAGCACTGGTATTGCCCACCGCTTGGATATCCTTATGGCGCCAGACTTGGTATCGCGTCTCGGTACATTGATGTTGACGGCGTCTCTCGCAAATGGATGGAAAGACTGGCCTCCCGCGGGTCTCATCACGGAGCTTCTCCTTAACTCAGTCTTGCGGGCTTGCTTTAACTTCACTGTGCTATCTGCGAACTACTTTTTCGTTCCGCACACCCTCTTTTTCCTAATTCGAGCTCCGTGATGCAAGTAGCTAGATGTGTATTTGCCATTGATTATGATGAGCTGTGCTCTGCGCGTTTCCGCTGCTGCCCTGCTGAATGTTAGCCTCAGCAGCAGAGAGGGGGCTAATGTTGTCATGGTGGGACGATGAGATGTTGAAATACTAGCGGGAAATATTTAGATGAAACAATGAAATGTTAATGGAAAATATTCTACACTCTGGGTGTGATGCTCAGTGGGAAAAACGGAAAAATATATACTGGGGTTATATAATCGGCCGCAGCCCTTCATCAGAATCCCCATAATACAATAGGTTAGATAAACAAATTGCTGGTCACAGTGTAGCAAGACCTCGATTGAGTTTTAAGCAAATGCCTTTTAGAGAAATGGCGTGTAAGCCAAGCTCCTGTTGGCAATACTGTAAGTAGCGGGGAACTACCACGGACGGCCCAGCAGTCACCTCGCTACGCTAGGCAGCGTGAAATTGTGCCAGCTGATGGCGTTACCTCATTCCGAGATTGTCTCAGACGGTGGGGTCTTTGGAACCACTTTGTAGTGGTCCTCTGCGTAACGAGCGCTTAATCTGAGTCAACAGCAACATCGTCCTAGGCTTTCATGCCAACACCCATTGCCACCCTGTTTCAATATAACAGATACCATTGCTGCCTTTGCAGTACGGTCTGCGGCTGATGCTGAACATCTCAGAGGAGGATGTCATCACATCTCTTGCCCCCAACATAGGTGCGCGTGTTTCCATTCATCATCCGCAAAGCGTGCCCTTTCCAGAAGACCACGGTCTGAACATTCAGCCGGGAACCAGTACCGCCATTGGCATATCCACGGTAAGTTAACCCGCGCCCCACCGGGGGTCTGGTGCCAACTTCGCCCTACCGGGGCCATCGATGGCCAACTCTAACTCCGAAAATATGGGGGCTAGCGCAAATCTCCAAAGTGCATTAGAAAGCTCGTGTGAATTCAGTAAGAAATTACTCCAAATATTTAAGCGATCAGGTCAATGGTTTGACCTACAGAGGTCAAATTAGGTCAAGATCAGCTATTTTCATTCAAATATGCAATTCTTAAGCAAACCGGGCATAACCCTTATGCCATTAGAGCTATTGAGATGTGGTAAAGTACATTGGATAGGAAAATGCCAGACCTTGTTTCGCGATGCGGAACGTAATGACCTTCCACCAGTGTTTTGACCTCCAGAGGTCACCTCGTGACCTAATATGACCTGAGGTCACAAAAGGACAGAAAGTGACCCTGCCGTATATCAAATGAAAGCCCGTGACAAGACATACACGATGGTATTTGATTGAACGCTCTAGCTTAATTAGGTCAAAATTTATTGTCAAAATACTGTTTTTGACCCCTGGTGACCTTGGATGACCTTGGAGAGGTCAAAGGGAAAATATGCCCCCTGGGATCCGTGAAAGGGTGTCCAAGAACGCTTTTCTGAGCTAGCCGAGCATTTTCAATCGTTTTTGTGACTTTAAGATCATAAGACAGCCTTTTCCCATGCTTTTTTAATGGGAGAGGTCATTTCGTGACCCGACCTCTGGTCATGAAATCGAAAAATCCCGGATATACACCTTGTAGACGCTGGACGGGACATGAAGTGTAGGAAGCTTCAAATCGATCGACTTAGAAATGTAGCTCTTATACAGCTCAAAAGTTGAAGTGAGGTGGCCTTGGTTGACCTCGCCTGGTGACCTGACCTTGGGTGACCCGGGGTAAAAATTTTCAGGGATGGTGGAAAAATGATGGGGTGAGAGGAAGAGCCCTCATCCGTGAGCCTGCGTCTCGTCGTTTTCCTGATATATTGGAAAAACCTTAGGGGGGGGCATCGATGGCCTGGTGGGTTGAGGGTAAAAATGTGCCACACCGGGAATAAAAATCTCCCACCAACCAGTTCCAGCCTTAAATAGTTAGTATGTACAGTTGCAGCAAGAGGTCCATAAAAGATAATGGTAAATCAGCATATTGGGCCAAGTTGGAGTTTTTAAATATTACCAACCTAAGCAACCCCATTTTAATGGACGTAGGAACTCTGTTTATAAAAATTGTACACTGTTGATACAAGGCCGCTGACAATATTATTTTCTGAGCTCAAGTCAGGAAGCTCACATCATAGCGCTGTGAAAGACTCAATGCGCATTTCTCATAACAGATGAGGATTATTTAATAAAGGAAATACGGACGACGAGCTTTAAAAAAAAGTTGGAAAAGCCAATGAAACCGAAAACGAATAAACATGCTTGCCAATGTATGTACGTAACAGAGTTGAAATAAATTCAAATGCTTCATGTCCAATTTCCTTGTTTGCTTGAGGTCTATTATGAGCATATTTAAATGAGAATTAACATATTTTACGCACCAAATTAACCATGATCAATTTAAGTAGGAAGTGAATGTTCGCCTCCCGCGGTGAGGCTCATTTCGAAATTGATACATCTCTTCCTAAGTAACGTTAATCAATATATTCAATTTATTGACTTTCCAAAGTGCCCCAACAGTTGTGACAAAGTCTGAAAATTCTGAAATCTGGAACACACAATATTTTATTTAAATTTGGAGGTATGTGTAAACATACCTCTAATTCATTTTACACTCCAGAATCTTTGTACTCTGCATTATTAGTTGCTTTGCATAACACCTTATATCTGTCCTGCAGACAATGGTGCTAAGACAGTCACGCCCGCACGGAAATTGCAGCAAGAATGAAGAATGGAACCAGGAAAACTTTGGGAGCTATACATCGGACGTAAGTAATATCTCATATATGTATTTTTCAACATTCGGACAAATCATGCTTTTATGTTTTATGTAGCTTAAATCAAACAAATAACAATTTTAGATTAGAAGATGATCATGTAGGATGCTAAAAATGTGTTTTTATCATTATAATTATCATTACCGTCATTATCATCGGTATTTTCAAGTGCTGGTACGGGGGACGGTTACAAAAAAGCACTCTAAACGCAGGTTTTCCGAATTTTGGTTCAAGGTCATTCAGGGTCACTGACGTATGCCGTAACAATATGACATATTCCCAATATAGCTAGCACTATAGCAGCCTTTGGGCAGTAAGCGAAGGCTTGATCTTAAAAATAATCATTTAAACCTGACCTGTGACCTTCACCTTGACCTTGAGTTGCCTACTATGAAGTCATAGCTTAACATACGTTATAGGTGCTGAAGCATGCCATCTGACCGGAATACTAGAGACAAGGAACTTTACCTATGACCTTTGATCTTGACCTCGATCTTCATGGTGGGTGACCTTGAGATATAATCCCGATCATAACATACTATCACAACGCCGCTCAGTCTACGGTGCAGGCGAACTGATGCGACTGCGTGATTGCGACGGTCTCCAAATATAAGTCTGACTTGGAAAACCTATTTTAAAAAAATGATTGAACTATTTTCAAAATTACTTTACTGACCAACGTGCTATAAATACTCTCAAATAAAGAATGTGTAGCGTTCTCAGTAGTAGTGCCTTCCGGCTGCGAACAGTTTTCCGGCCACCTCGGAAAATAGGTGCACGCAGAAAAACATTAAGTAAGTTAAGGGTGTAGTTCAAAAGTACTTAAACGACACCCATTTATCGTGTTAATTTACACGATATAGTTTACTTTTTGTACACTACTAAATTCAGGGGCATAGCCAGGATTTTGCTCAGGGGGGGGTGTGGCGCCCCGATAAGGGCCCCTGCGACAGCGCCAAAAGGACCCTGATGGGTAAAAAGGCCCGATTTGTTACAGAATAGTGCTGAAGAGGGCTTAAGAGGGCCCTGCCTGGTATGAAACTTCAAATTTGGCCACAGAGCATAGTGCGGGTGAGCCACGCTTCGCGCGGCCCGTGTTCTCAAGGGGCCCTTCGGGCCCTCAGGGGGGGGGCGGCTGTCCCTGCCGCCCCTCCTTGGCTACGCCTCTGACTAAATTTACTTCTTTTAGACAAAGCTACTATATATACACCGTCCGTGTATTTCTACATTGTTGAAAAGTAGGGTTAGGGTCAAATGAATATGTATTTGTTACTAAACGTAAACGAATAATATTTTGTACACGCCACCTCTTACTAAATGTACACACTTGCATTAATTTTTCTTAAGTACCTAAATGACACTTTTTTCTTACTTTTCTTACACCATCCAAATCAGCTCTTTTACACGACACCTCTTACTAAATGTACACGCTTTTATTACTTTTAGCATAAATATACCTAAACTACACCTTTTTCTTACTTTTTTCACCATTCAAATCACTTATTTTACACGAGACCTCTTACTAAATGTACTCGCTTTATGTTTTTTTGCAAAAATGTACCTAAACGACACCTTTTTCACCTTTATTTATTTATTTATTTATTTATTGCACTTCATCGAGCCGCTCCACAAAATATATGTGGCTATTCTTAGCCGAACACATTTGTTGAACACTGAGTTGTACAGAAAACTCATTGAGAACACTAAGAAAATACCAGGTTTGATTTTGCTAAAGTTGATCGACAACAACTGACCGCTGACAACACAATATCTACTGTTCACTTTCCGACGTGGTACTTTTAACCGGCACATCAGTGTTTTTGAGGCATCCTTCCGCATTTTTGGGGCTGTTATCTGATCAGGGTCAGAAACATGTTAAAGTTGGAGCCTTGATAATTGTCCAAAATCACTAGACGGTTGGGTTCAAGTGCCGGTCTGCGGGTGTGAAACCTGGTGACAAATGTAGAGATGTTGCTCTGTCTGGGGTCGCGGTCTTGTGTGTTGTTCTGATCTATCGAAGAAGACTTGAAATAAGAATCAGAAGTCGTATTATGTTCATTGGAGCAAATGTTGAACTACGAAGTGTTATGAGGTGGAAATCAATCCTTCGGGTTGTCTGAAAGACCAGGAATAAACAGAGCCAACGCGAGCGGTCGCACATATGGGACCGCTCAGCGAAGCTCTGTTATAAAACCTTATCCTTCATAGCATTGACGACGGTTGTAGTGTTTATAAGACCTAATATCGAGTTTCCAGGTAAACATGACTATTATTCGAACATTTTTTTCAGTTTCGAGCAATTCACCCTCTCTAGAAAACAAGTGTCTAGCCGACAAGTCACGAGATTTAGAGTCAGAAAACAGAGGGCATTTTGGTGTTGGCTGAGGCGTGGGTTTGTCAAGTATTTTCGGTGATCCGAAATCTTCGCGCACTGCAAATTTAATGTTCCTCTGTGTTTCGTCTATACGTTATCAGATCTTCTATGCCATGTAGAAAATATCGTCGCTCATCTTGCACGTTCTATGAGGAAAAACACTAAATTCCCTTTTTGGCAAGAAACGCGGGCACTCGGGGCGCCACCGTTTCGTCCGACCGACTTTCTTACACACCATAAAATTGCTAGATTTACGCCCAATACGGGTGTGATCCACACATTTCAACGTGCTTTTAACGTTCAAAGAAGCAACCAAATCCACGCCTTAATGGTGCGAGTATGTAAGCGACGCCTTTTTACTTGCTTTTTCACACAGTATAAAACCACAGAATTTATACACTTAAACGCATAATTTTACAGTTATAAATGCATTACTTATACTGCGACATTTCTGACGTTCTGCCTCGAGAGAAAATACAAACACCACGCCCAAGCTTGCAAACAAAGCCGTCCACACCAAGGTCTCACTCCTAATGTTCATAGAGAGGACCGACCAATCGAAGTATTTAAGCTGTTGTGTTCTTATTGATACCAGACATGCACAACTAATTGCTTGCTCGTTTTATAAGGTGATCAACATTCATTTTGGATAGAGTCAAAGGCTAGCCGACTCAGATACAACTACTGCTTCAAATCTATCACCAGCGCTCGTCCCAAGGCAAAGCTGTGGTGAAGGTGTCTGCGCATCTCCTCTCCTCTTATCGGTCTGGCCAAATCTTTGCTCAGCTAGGCAGGCAGGGCAGGCAGGACGTTCGTCTCGACGCGTGACGTTTTAACGATGGAAGGAAATTCGCCTTCCTAAGTACTCAGTGCAAGGCTCATGTACTTCTCCTTCTATATTTCGCTTTTGATATGCCGTTGGTCCTCTAACTTGGTCCCAAACATTTTTTTGTAGATTTCCTGCTTTTGCAACAAGACCTGAAACAAAATCTCCCTGGATTAGGTTGTGTTTGAAGTAATATGCCAACCGTAGACAGAGGCGGTTCCAGCCTTGGACTTTGGGGGTGGGGGAACAATTTATCCTAACTTCAATCCCCCCCAGAACACCAACATTTCCTGTGGAGGTGGTACGAGTGACTACAGAATGGGCAACATTCTCTTAAACACCATTATTTTGATACACTTTCTTTTTATATACAATTTTAGCCCTGAAAAAAAAACAATAAGCACTGACAGTAAAATGGCTCTTGTATTTGACAGAATACAAAATAACCACCCCTAAAAGACTATCAAATAAGTTGCCTTCAAACAAAGTAATATAATGTGGGCTTAATTAGAACTTTCTTTCTAAATGACGGACATTGCAGATCCGCACCTTATCATATACTCAGAACCGTAAAGTACCGCCAGAACTTTACAAATCCTGATTCGCCCATCCATGTTCCAGAAAGCGAGCCACGCACACGGGCGGATCCACGGGCGGTGTTGGGGTAGGCATTAGGGCCATGGTCCCCAAACGCTCAAACCAGGGGGCCGACATATCTTTTGCCCCCTACCCTATAGTGGCTCAAAGAAAATGGGCGAATCCGCCAAATTTGGCGAATTTTACTTCGAAAAAAGCCCGGGAAGGCACGTTCAATGAAACATTTAACTGCAATGAAAGTATGTTATTGTTTCAAACACCAAAATTTATTCAAACTCTTGGCTTCTCTTGACTAAGAATCTGGTATCAAAACCTTCACGTTTTTAGTGGAGGCGCTGAAACAGCCCCAATAAAAGGGAGCAAAACTGAAATTTTTGTGAACAGTCATAGGTACTTGAAATAAGGGTGCAAAATGACCTGAGGTGACACGAACAGATATTGCAGGAACAAATATATGATTCTGTGAAAACATCGCCCACTTTCACTAGGTTTGTGGAGCCAGGAGAATACTCTACCCACCGTGCACTAGTCGGCTAATAATAAAACTTTATCTGTCTCGCTTGCTCGATTCGGAGGCGTCCGCTCGAACCCAGAGGTAAACAGGAACCGCATCATCTCCCGGAGATGCCCCGGGGACGCGGTTTCCTGGAATTATTTTCATTGCATAGATCTGCACCGAGTGAGGGAAGACATAGCTTCTTGAGTTGTTTGATACAATATTTATAATCCATTATGTAGCCAATTGTTCCTAAATTTCAAACAATTTAGGATTTGGCCTCAAAAGTCAATTCATTTATGGTGGCTTTTGCTCACAGCCATGCACATTGGGTTGAAGAGTGGGAAGTGTGTGAGGGGGGATAGAGGAGGTAACGGATTCTGAAGGATTGTGACGTTTTTGTCAAGCTACCATCGGTTTAGGAACGTCAATAATATGGCAGGGGGAGGAGGAGAAGCGCATTTTGACCCGCAGCACGACTCAATCCTGCAATGTTAACCCTTGCCCCGGTGGCAGGTACGAGCCACCTTCGCCCTGGTGGGGGTAAAAAAACACTATCTAAAAAAACTAAGAGAGCTAGAAAAAATCGCAAAACGGCAATCGAAAGCTCCTCAAAAATGATATCGTACTTTAGTCATTTTGCTCTTCAGGTCAATATCAAGGTCACCAGAGAGCAAAATCGGTCAAAACTACTAATATGAGGTGTACTAAGAAAACCTCAGTTATCTAAGAAACTGAGATGCTAATAACACTTTGTGTGCTATAGATTATTACTGTATGCGTTTGTTGTATTATTCTTTAATACTATTGTCGTTATTTGCTATTATTAACTTGTTATGGCTGGCGTTTGTGTCATTCGTTTATCATTATTTGCTCCTTATTTTTATTGCTATATGTGTATACTTATTATTACACATGTGTGGCTCGAGGGCAAGAGTCAAGGCTGCCAACTAGAGTGACCCCTTTTTATCCAATGTCTAAGTACGGTGTATCTCTTTTGCCTTTTTTAATCGGGAAATTAACTCAGTCTCAAGTTTGTTGTCTTCTGACGCATCTTTTTTCTGGCTCGCCAGTTTACAGCTTTCTCCCTTGTATTGCAGGTGTGCCTGAACACTTGTCTGGAGAAGCGAGTGCGGGAAAGGTGTGGCTGTATCAGTGATCTGAACACTATTCTGCATCATTCCTTACACGAGGCGACGTATCTTCCTCGTTGTAATCCCACCAATGCAACACAAGGTGGGACTCCTGCCGGTCGCGTCGTGGCTAGGCATATACTGATAACGCGCACCCTGAAAACCAGCAACATTAGCTAGAATCAAATACGCATCCGAGATTGTATTATCTTGTATTTCTGCTCAGTGTGTACGAATTAGAATTCTGGCCTATAAACTGTTTCCAGAAATTTGCCAGATTTATAAGGTGTTTAAGTGGACACAAGCACTTCTGGAACACTTCCAGATTTTTTGTTGCTGAAAAAATGCAGACCGTCCTGGAATAAGAGCTGGCATTGGAGCTTGACTGTGGAGATTCAAATAGTTTTTCACTAATCCCCATACACACAAAACATTCTACCGGTCCAGAAAACTACTTCCAAAAGCTGTTACCATGACTGGGTGATCTTAAAATTTACATGGCTTGAAGTTTGGTGTCTTAAAAAATTAGAGCAAGTATGAAACATGCGTAGGCGTTGGCTGCTCACCATGAAAAATGATCATAAAAGTTTTCGAAAGCGATTGTGAATAAATATAATGAATATACATGGTTTTCAAAAGTTGTTTTTCTTAGATTCTTTTTTACATCGCTGTTACTTTTTTCATAAGTGATATATGTATACATTTGACAACTTGCGGACGCGTTTCGTGATCAAATTCTTCATATATCATAACATGGGCTGACGAGGTATATCACAAAATTTGTTCGTAGAATTTGAAACATGTGCATTTGTATTACAATTTTTTATTGTGTTCCTTTCATTAACATCCGTTAGTGCGTCGGTTTTCTTTTCATTCTAACTGTATGTATGACGTGACTTCAAGTCGAATGAAAAATGTCGGCTCCCTTTCTACCCAACCGATACCGGTCCAGGTCTCTGCAAATTCCCTGAGCAAGAAACAATCTGGCTCCCGTGAAACTCTTCCAACAGGGAAACAGGCGGCGAAGTCATATAGCTCTGGAAGTTGGTGCGTCGATAAGCCCCAAAAAAATCCCTCAACTCAGACGTAATCTTCTTGTTTTTACAGATAGATGCTTTGCGACAGTGACTTCAAAATATATTTTGAACGAAGAGACGTGTGACTGTCTACCCGCTTGCAAGTAAGTATATGAACAGTATTAATTTCAACAATCAGGAATTTGATTTCCAGTGATTAGCGATCCCATTACTGCAATTACCTCCTCACTCACTCAATTATTATTTCGCTAACTCACCCATTAATGCGTATGGTCTGCCTGCTCACCTCTCTCTCCTCTCCTCTCTCTCTCTCTCTCTCTCTCTCTCTCTCTCTCTCTCTCTCTCTCTCTCTCTCTCTCTCTCTCTCTCTCTCTCTCTCTCTCTCTCTCTCTCTCTTCATTTTTTTAGTTTCCAGTGGAGGCTTGACCATAAGGGTACCATAGAATATAGCATGGTGCGCTGCAATACTATAATTGAGAACAAGTAGTTCAAATATAAATCATAGACAAAACTGGTAAAACAAAACAAAAAACTACGGGAACCTCAGGAGTGCTTACATGGCTCACTACGAAATGCACTGTCCGACACAGATGCCAAATCAAGACTACAACTCATAGTCTAAGTGATCTTCATGGAATTTTGAACATGAAACCCGGTTCATCACGAATTGTCCCGATCAGTAGTTGGAGATTCGCTTGCAAGGGATGGGTGGCTTAGTGGGTAACATCCCTGTCTTCTAAGCCACCGGTCCCGGGTTCAAGTCCCGGCGAAGCCTATAAACAAGTTTGATCCCCTAAATCCCTTACAACAGGGTGAAATTTTGCGACGCCGTATGACCTTGGCAGTTGGTGCGTCTTTAAACCCCAAGATTTATCATTAGATTCGCTTGGACCAGTCCCAACTCTTCCAAACTCGTCCTAATCCACCAGTCCTGGTAGCTAAAATCTGATTCGGTGTCGAAAAGAGCTGCCCGGAGCTCTTGGTGCAAATACTGCTCCTAATCTCCCATTTCAATAAAACTTTTACAGCCAAAGCGTCTTCTAGAGTCGTGTTTAACACGCGCTTTGACGGGGGTCTGAGCCATCTTTCCTTTGACGGTGGGGGAGGCGGGTACCCGCCCCCTAAGATTTCGAGAACAACGCTAGGTAGTGAAAAACGGTAAACGGTGGTGGGTAGCCCATCCACTTCTCCATAAACAAATATTTGAATCATTTTTGTTGTCAGGTCACATTTTAGGTCACTAGAGGTCAAAACATGCCGTCATAGGGATAACATGTAAATGAGGGCTTTCATCTTTACATCTGAACAAGTGAAGATAGAGCAAAACAATTTGGACCATTGGAATCCTCGCAGCAAGCCAAATTGAATGATGTATGATATGGCCTTGCTAGGTTAAATCAGGTCAAATATGTCATTTGACCGAACCTGAGGTTAGGTCAAGGTGAAATTAGGTTTCAATTAATATCTCCAAAGCCGCAAAGACAAGGCCAATATAATAAAGCTAAAATAAACACTCTATCACCATCCGTTACCAAGTTATGTAGTTAAAACCAACTTTCCTATGTTTTTCCAATGGAGAGGCTATGGCTCGTATCTGACCTTAGGTCATCGATATATAAAATACCGGAACATATTCTAGAGAACTCGGTGGGCCTATTGTTTGGTTTGAGTTTCAATCGGATAAGTTCACCCTGTTCCGACTTATGTTATCTTAATTTGTTTAGGGGGGGGGGAGTGGTGCGTGCTGGCTTCCACGCAGCCGACCCGAGGCCCGGGCTTCCCTGACGAGCAAGCTCTCCGAAACCCTTCCAACAGGGGTTACGCATATGACCTGCAGTTGTGTCGATAGCCAATATTATTATATTAATTTGTTTAGGTCAGGTCACTTAACCTGTACTGGTGACCTGGCCTGAGATGACCTAACTTTAAAATTTGGAAAACAAAATGGTAGCAATGATCGGAAAAAATTATGCCAAGTACAGAGGCGCTAAGCACCGCCGTTTTTATGTTATCTCAAAAAACCCGAGGGTTGGGTAACCGCCCCCCCCCATCAATACGCGTGTTAATGATTCCGAGTTCACCATTGGCTTCTTGTAAAATAATGGAAGTGAAATGGGAGTTATGCAACGTGCATGTTGATATTGTTGCATTTTTGCACTTTGTGCTATTCTAAAACTCAACTTTCTGACTTTCAGCGAAACCTCTTACGCCGTTACGTCTTCGTTCAATAAAATTAATAGGAAATTCTTCAATCTCATGGCAGAAAAGAAGCAGAAAGGGGTAAGTGTTTACTGCTACTATGTGTTTGTCTGGAATATTCTTGAATTGAGTCACTGGATATACTTTTATTTCTCGCGGCTCTGCTATCTGTTTTTTTTTGCAAAACAAACTATTTTAAGGTAGTTGACACATCTCTTCAATGAGGTAACGTCACGTTTATACATAAACACCAATGAGAATTCTTTAAAGCTTAGCACCCCTTCAAGATCTTGAAAATGTAGTTGGTGCAACAACAGTCGCAGATAATCGCATTATCTTCAATCTTTAATTGCTCCAGTTAAGAAACCGAGTTCGAAATCGGGTAAGGCAGTCCTTAAATTGAGGAAAACAAATTTAAGACTTGTCTTAGCGGGGGTTTCCAGATTTCATTTCACTTGTTTATAAAACAATTAGCCAACAATACAGAACCAAACAGGCTGGGAATGTTCTGAACCGCGCCAATCTGAACCTATTCGTGTATTTTACAAGGTCTTTCATCGAGTAAAACACAGGATATACGTTTTCCCAGGTCATTTATGTGTAGTACGCGACATCAGACTTTATCTGAGATGATGAGATGAAAAGAGCATGAATTGCTAACGTAAAATTTCAATCGGCTTATGTCCTTGAATCTCATTTGGAAAATTGAGTGCAGTCCTGATTTTATGTTTTTGAGCAGCCGTTCTCCAGCATTTCGGCAATGCAACGGGCAGATCAGATATAGTTCACACCATGACTATCGATGCTGCCCGAATGCATAATAAACTAATACGCACAATTTTTCACATCAGATTCGAAGAAAGCAAAATCACACATAATATTAAAATCATTATCTTAGTTGTTTTGCTTTGCGGTCTGTGAAGCTGAGGTAAACATTATGTTGATAGGCCTCCATGATACCTCATGTATTTAGCCCACATGAAATCAACCGTTAGTGGTTATTATAAGCAGCTTACATCAGTTGGCACAGTCCGACAACTGTTTGATAACTCCTATCATACTTTCTTCAGCATGCCGGAGAACCTGATGACCCTTCACATTTACATGGATACGCTTTCCACCACCGTAGTCGCTGAATCCCCCTCTTTTACGGTGAGTCTCCTCGCAATGAGGAGGAAGTAGTTCAGCTGATAAGGTGAGTCGGGTATTAGGGGCATAATCAAAGTCTTAAATACTTAACAGGTGCTTCATTTGCCTTTCAATGGGCCCTAACGCATAACGGACTAATGTATTCAGTTGAATTGATATTAGATTGAATAGCAGAAGCTGAAAGGAAGTTACCTAACTTTTCAGAAAGAGGATAAGTAAGTTATTCTAGGGCTTGGTGGTGAAATCGAAAATGTGTATGTTGCTCGATTGTGCATACATCCACAGAATCATATCATATGAAATCAAACGAATCATATCCCACATATCTGGACCCAACAAGCCCTAGGTGCAATAAAAAACAAAAATGGTCAAAATAAATAAAACATTCAATAACTGAGCTGTGGAGAAGCTTGTAATAAGTTTTTATGAAAAAAACAAAGCATGTGTTTAACATTAGCTCTAGAACAGAGAGAAGTTTAGGTTAATATATGATTTTTTCAAGTGGAGGGGCATGGGTGGATTTGAAACCATTTCTATAAGGTTTTGATACAGCTCTGACATTACGGAAGCATCGTTTTCTAGAAAATATTGATGAATCAACTACAATCGACCATACTTTACGCATTGGAGCGCCTGGTTTTGGGGTGTTCCGAACGCCACTGTTACCTGCGCCTAGGTGTAAATGTTCATAGGTACTTGAGAAATGGTGTCTTATCAGAAATGTCTAATGTTCCTGCTATAATAAAAAATGTATACGGGAACAACACCCTGCAGAAGAAGTGCCCCTAGCACTACCTTGAATGCTGTACAACTTGCATGCTTCGATTTTTTGGAGAAAGAGAAGAGAGAGAGAGAGAGAGAGAGAGAGAGAGAGAGAGAACTCCCAACAGGCACACTTGCCAATTACAGGGAGTATTCGCGTCGGTGGGCCTCCGAGCCACCTTCGCCCTGGTGAGGGGTTTTCAAATACCCCCCTCGAACTCGGCTCCTATGCGGAATAGCGAAAAACGCGAACGCTGTTGGGTAGCTCATACAAATTCATGAAGAAACTACATCGGCCACTTTTTGTCTCAGGTCAATATTGAGGTCATGCCAGGTCAAAGAAGTTTGCATGTTAGGGTAGTGCCTGTGGGCTCTAGCGTCTGACAAAATTAAGTTAGAACCATTTTTAGGCACCATTCGCTTTCTGCCGTCACGGCGAATCGAAGGATGTATAATGTGACTATGCTAGGTCAAAACACATTAAAAAATCACGTCAAAACACGTCAAAAATCAAATGTACTTTACCAGGCCTCAATAGCTCTAATGACATAAGAGTTATGACCAGTTTGCTTAACCATTGCATATTTGAGTGAAAATAGCCGATCTTGACCTAATTTGACCTCTGGAGGTCAAACCATTGACCTGAGCACTAAAACATGCGAAGTAATTTCTTACTGTATTCACGCGAGCTTTCTATTGCACTTTGCAGATTGGCGCTAACGCCCATATTTTCGGAGTTAGAGGGGGGCCATCGATGGCCCCCGGTGGGGCGAAGGTGGCGCCGGACCCCGGTGGGGCGAAGGTGGTCCGGACCCCCGGTGGGGCGCGGGTTAAGGTTCAAAAGCCAGACATACGCAGATAGCACGGGATATAGCATAGTGGACTAAAATGTTTCGCATTCTTGCATTTCCCAGGACCCACCACTTGCATTTTTGCGGTTGATCAGCGTGGATTTAAAAAGGGTATCCACGCCATCGAGCCAACACTTCCCCACTCCAAAGTCTACGCATTGGCTGCCAGTCGCCGGATCCATGGGGGAGGGGGCTTGAGAGAGCCTAGCAGCAGATCCTTAAAGAGGCGGCGCCTAATAGTAGACATCCATGCGCTGAAAAATAATTTCGCTTATGAGGTGATATTTCGTAATAGATGAGTTCTTACAAATACGAAATACGATGCTAAGCTTTTTTAATTGTGCTCTGGCGACTGATAGCTCAGTTCTAATTCCAGGAAGGTACCAACAGAACGGGGCAAAACAAATCCACTGCGTTCCTCGCCAGAGTGGGCTTTTGAACATTGTATATGACATTTAGTCTCTAATATGCCCGTTTTAGGTACACCTGTAGAGAGAAGTTGAAACCGCTTCCTTTGTCGGCAGTGGTTTGAGCTGGTCTCGGACATCGGAGGGTCGTTCGGCCTCTTCGTCGGCATGTCGCTCGTCACCATCGTGGAGGTGCTGGAGTTTATGGTTGACTTCATCGCCATGTTCGCTTGGCAAGTGGTGTGTTGCCACGCGTGCAAACGGCCAAAGAAGACCAGCAAAGTCATGCCAAAGTGACGAGCGAGACAGACATCGCCACAGTAACACCAGAGATGGGCTCGTTCTGTCTTCTGTGCTTGTGTTGCATGTGCAGAAACCTGCATTCTGAGCTATGTAGGAAGACGCTTTATTGTAGATGTATTCAAAGATCTGCTTAGAGGTTGAACGCAGTTGCACAGTGACGTTTTAGCACACTGCGTCGGAATAGAAAATTAAACACAGGCTATTGAGTGTGGAATTTATGATTAGACCAGCATATATACAGAGTCCTGGTCTGCAGCGGTGAATATGCGTCCAGTACCAAGGCAGCGATCAAAGAATACAATTTGAATAAAACATAGGTTTTGGAACTCGTGTTAGCCTGTGGTATTTTTTTAATGTGAAGCCAATAGCAAATACGAGACCGATGCATACCATAAGTTAGTCTTGGTTCAGCCACAATGGACTTTTGTGTTGGATGCTTGCAGCATGATGTATCTATGATTGTTTCTCTAGCGTTGCTATACTAAGGAACTGTGTCATTATTACCAAGCTACGAAAAGGGATGATCAGGATGGGGATCGCGAATGATAAAGAAACCTTGTTTTTGCCTTGCACCGGCCTCGGTGGGCCTCCCAGCCACCTTTGCCCTGGTGGGGGATGTTCAAACACCCCCTCGATCTAAAAAAACACGGAAGCTGATTACCCAATAGCTCAATAAAAATCACGAAGAAACTACATCAGTCACTATTTGGATCAGTGATCAGTGATCGATTGATATGAAACATGACCATACCAGGTCGCCATGTGACCTTAACCTAGCTCGATGCGAGGTTATTTTCCAAATTTGACCTATCAAGGTCATATTATACTTCATTCGATTTGCCATGATAAGAGGAATCCAATTATGTATAAATATTTGCTCTAGCTCCACTGATTAAAAATCTAGAGGGGTAAACGTAAACCGGGGGCGCGGTAGTGAAGTGGTCAGCGTAGCTGTCTGCCACGCGGCCGACCCGGGTTCAAGGCCCGGCGGCTTCCCTGATCAAGGAGCAAGCTGACTCCCGAGAAACCCTTCCAACAGGGAAAGAGTTGGCGACGCCATATGACCCTGGCAGTTGGTGCGTCGATAAGCCCCAATAATTATTATAAACGTAAACCGCCCTGTTGTAAGCCTATGGAACTTTCTTTGACCTTTACTGACCTCAATATTGACCTGACATAAAAATACTTCTTAGAATTTATCTTCATCTCATCAAGAGCTTTCGAACGCTTTCCTTAATTTTTCTTAAGCTGCCCTGGGAAATGAGAGAAGGAGGGGGGCGAAAAACGCCCCCCTCCAGCGGGGCGCGTCATGCCAGGGACCCCAGCGGGCCGCGTGTTAAATTATGTAGTTGAGCAAAGTTAGTGTGTGTAGATTAGTAAAGAACGGGTGCTCCAAAGTTTTAGGCATTGTGGGTAATATTTCCCCCTGGTCGCAGCAGACCAAGATGCATTGTGGGTAATCTTTCCTCAAGAACCCGTTCTTACAACGATAGCTTTTAAGCGACCTTTAGTCTGTTTCTGGCTGGTCAACTATTTTTTAAAGGAATTTTCTACGAAATCAATTGGAAAATGACCATGACCAATACCAACCAAAATGTGTTAGTAGTGTTGTCCTGGTGCAATGGAATACATTTGTAATTCTGCGGCAAAGCTGCTTCAGTATATCTATTGTGTTGATTTGTTTGATTTCACGGTAAAAGTTTGTTTGTTTAAAGATGCCAAGAGAAGAAAAGTGTTATTTCTTGTCTTTTCTGTTTACAGAACAAGAGAAAAGACGCTAAAATAATTTACCGTGACCATTGTGCATAGATATTTGTTCAGGGAGTATTTCGAACATTCAGTGTAATCAAATTGCTAATGCAGGCACCATTTTAAGAGCAAGGTTTGGTTATGGTTCACCTAGGGCTATAGCAAATTGGACGTTTTTTTCGATATCTTTGCCCATTTTTAATTGAAGCTTGCTACAAAGTAAAAAAATGAGGGGTTAAGATGTGCTGATATTTAGTAGAACAATTGCTCAAAAGGTACTTCAGACCCTCACCTAGATTCTGCAATAAAAAAGTTGTTGATATTGACTCAGATTGTAAAAACCTACCTATTTAAAACCTAACAAGGTTGAAAATTTGGTATTTTTTTAAACAGATACCCATTCAATAAGGTTAGCGCGAGGCCTGACCGTGCCCACAGAGCAATTGTTGTCAACATACAGAGTGGTGGACTCAGCATTCTGCTGCCACAGTGCAATGTGGCCAGCCGGCCCCAGTAAGAGACCCGGCCTGGTGAAGGACGGTAGTGCTGGAAGATAAGTTTCCTACTGTATATCCAAGCCTCAGGAAGCATCACCTTCAGCTGTACCACGGTGAGGCCGAACAGCCCCAATGATCGTTGCCAGGATGTTGCTGAGCTGAGGGCTGCGAAGAAGGTCCACCATTACGAGCAGTGATCTGGCGAGGCCCAGCAGACAGCTATCTTCGAACAGAGCTGCATGTTGGGCGTTTGAGAGTTTTTGTGGTTAATTTTGTTTAATCTGATTGAAGGTAGTATTAGCTGAGTCTGGTATTTTGTCTAAAAATTAACTTATGTTCATTTAACACGCGCATTGACGGGGAGCAGGTACCCACCCCCTCGGTTTTTTCGGAGATAGCATAAAAACGGCGGCACGTAGCGCCGCCATACTTGGCATACCTTTTTCCTCATCATTTTTACAGCTTTTGTCAAAATTTTAAGGTTGAGTCATCTCAGGTCAGGTCACCAGTACAGGTCAAATGACCTGACCTCAAAAATTTTAAGATAGCATAAGTCGAAACAGGGTAAACTTATCCGATTGAAACTCATATCACATAATGGGCCCACCGAGTTCTCTAAAATATGTTCCGGTATTTTTTAAATCGATGACCTAAGGTCAGGTACGAGGCATGACCTCTCCATTGGAAATATATGGGAAAAATGGTTTTAACTAAATTACTCCATAATGAATAGCGATAGAGCATTTATTTTAACTATATTAGATTTGTCTTATCATTGCGGTTCTAATGATATGCATTTTGCCAAATTTAACCTTGACCTGACCATCCTTGATTTGACCTAGCAAGGTCATATTATATATCATTCGATTCGGCTTGCTACAAGGATTCATATAGTTTAAATCGTTTTGCTCTATCTTTATTTGTTCAGATGTAATGGTCGAAAAACTTCATTTACATGTTATCCCTATGACGGCATGTTTTGACCTCTAGTGACCTTAAATGTGACAAAAATTATTGATAAATTGATTGATTGATTGAAAAATTGAATGATAATGACAAAAAATGGTTCAAAAATTTTCGATGGAGAAGTGGATGGGCTATCCAACGCCGTTTACCATTTTTCGCTACCTAGCGCGGTTCTCGAGATCTTAAGGGTGGCGGGTATCCGCCCCCCCCCCGCCCCGTCAAGGCGAAGGTGGCTCAGACCCCGTCAATGCACGTGTTAAGCTCCATTTTTCCACCACATTTCAATTGTATCTTAAAAAATTATTGTCTAGGGTACAATATTTATTTTGGGTGCTGCAGTTGCTTATTTATAAAGCCATTTAAAATAACTTCCGCACATTTTTGCGTTGCTGACTATTTAAAACTTCCGGTATGGAGAGCACATTTCAGGTAAACAACCATGCAGGTATAAACACAGATTTACATTCTCATGCACCCCAGAGCGCCAGGAAAACAGCTTCGATCTATGTATTTTCCAAGATGTTCCAACATGTTGGGGGAGGAATTACGTCTCCTAGCCCCACCCCTTGCATCCACCACTATATGTTTTTATCTGAGGCCTTAAATACTGAGTTTAATGTATGTTTCATATTCCGAAGTTACGTTGTAGCTTTTTACATTATACGGACATTTGTTTAACCTGAGGATAGCCCAGCCAGGACATGGTCCCTTGCTAATGGGACGCCAGTATAATTAGTCATTCGGCGTGTTCTCTATGGGTTCTATAATCTCACGTAATGATTTTACACTTTGGGCGCCCAACGGGAAGGGGGCACTTGGATAGGAATAGGCCACCTTGAGCATTGCACTGGTGCCTGAGCAGGCTCTGACAGAACAATGAAAAAATCAGTAATATTGCCATCCTCTTGAACTCAACACAGTTATTGAGCATTGCTGTTATTGTTCTGTTGTAGTATTTACTTGATATCACATAGGTGGATCCAGGATTTCCAATTGGGTGGGGGCACCTTCCCGAGGGGGGGCGCCATCCAGACCAGCGGGTGCCACTTTTGACCGGCAAAACCTATCAAGTGGGCGCAAAATCCTATCGGTGGGCGTAGCTTTTCGCATCGGGGGGGCCGGGGTGGGAAGCGACATTTCAAGAGGGCGCCATCAACCTTTCATGGGGGCGCCGTGACCGTTTGAGGGGGCACCGAGGGTCGATCGGGGGAGGGGCGCACGTGCCAACCTTTGTCCCCCTGGATCCGCGTATGTGATGTCCTTACGGCAACGCAGCTGCTTTACGATAACGAGAACATGTTGCTTTCGGTTACATGTGGACCTTAGTAGGACATTCTTAGGCATATCATTTGTACCATTATCCTTATTCGTCCTTATATCCTTACTCTTCAAAACAGCTTCATGTGAAAGAGCATTGCTTAAAATACATATAACGCCAATAAAAAGAATGGAGACTAGAGAGCAAAATCAGTAACGAGCACCACAGACCAAGCCCAACACCGTCGCCGGCCGCTCAGCCTGCAGACGGTACGCCGCATAGACGCGTCCGGTTGGAAGTGGGGTAACGGGGAGGGGAGAACTGAGCAAGACTGCGCTTCGGTGACATTGCGAATGAACTAGATGTGGTGTGGAGGCCGCTATTGCTAACATAACAATTTGAGCCGTTCCGAAAAAAAACTGAACGTATTACCGGAACATTCGGCACAATTCCGACACTCTGGCGCATTTGGTAGAAAATTTATTGGGAGGATTGTGCGTCAAAAGCCGATTATTACTGTTGTTTTAGGTTTGTCTTAGATCGTTTTTTTTCTACCCATATCCTAAAAAAGTTGCATGTACCCCAGTTTAATTTATATTAGAAAGCACTCAGCACAAACAAAAAGCCACACAGCGTCCACGCCAACAACTGCTTTTCGAACATATAAGATTAAGACATACTGCTTTATTTAAGATCTGACCCACGGATCGGAAGAACGACTCCATCACATGGTGCCATCGAACTTCACAGCTTCAATTTGAAACTCGAACCATCTGTCCCTCATCATTCGAGAGCTCATGGACAATAACGGTCTTCGAATTAACCGGTACGAACTTGTGAATCTTAAAAGTTCCTTTTCTCGCGACTGTCTTATTGAAGCGTTTTCTGAGTTCAGTAGCTAATTTGAGTACTTTTTGTTGAAAAATTTTTAGTAGAGATCGAGGCAAGCAATGGAACACTGCTTTCCGTGTTCCTTCCAAGCATGTTTGCTGAGATCGTAAGGGGATGGGTACCCCCTGCCAGTAAAGGTGACCCGGGGCCTCATACCAGCGCGTGTTAAAAAGCATACTGGAGCGGAGCCTCGGAGGCCCCACCTACTTTTTTCTAGGTGGCCGGAGAACCCTTCGTGGCCAAAAAACGTTATTTCGCTACTTTTGAGAATATTTAATGGCACGTCGATTGGTCACATAACCTTGAAGATCGGCCCCAATCTGTAATTATAGGCTTTCAAAGTTAAACCCTTTATTTTGAGATCACTGCAATTGCGCGGTTGCACCAGTTCGCGTGCATCAAAGACCAACTGGCAATGTTATAGTGCCATATAAAACAAGATTATTTATAAATTTCACCCCTCATGAAGGTCAAGGTCACATTTCAAGGCCATACCAGCATTCTCAAAGTCATTGGTCCGGTGCTTCCGGTTGCATGACGTTACTTAGTATGACGTATATCATGCTACGACGTCATAGTTAAGATAAATCAATGTAAAGGTCAAGGTCACAGGTCAAATTAAAATGTCATGGGTAAAGGTCAATGCTCATTTCCCGTACAACGGTTGCTATGGTGCTAGTCATGGTGTAAATAAGGGGAATATGTCATATTGTGACGTCATATTTCAATGACCTTGAATGACCTTAACCCCAAAAATTAGGTTTACAATTCTTGAGACGTTCTCACTATGACCTTGCACTGTTTTTAGTGCATTCTGGACTTCTTTGAGCTTAATCACGGCATTTCCGGATGAATATCCAGCACAGCTAATTCTTGACCTTTATGACCTCGTTTGAACTTGACGATACTGACCTAGGTCAATTACGATCAGTCATAATATAGATTTCAATAGTTTCCCACCCAGTCCCCAACCGGAGTTTTTCTAAGCCTCCTAGTTTCCAAGAGCTCAGGGGACCTACCATCCCCCCTTCCAGTGCGCGAAAGTGTCGGAAGCCTCTCCAGTGTAGGTGTTAAGGAATTGATTAAAATTTATTGTTTTAAATACATCCTTACCTTCACGTCCAACCAATTCCACCATTGACACATTTTTCGTGACCAGAGACGTTTGATAGTTGCAGCGACGGCGGGCTGCGCTGGCGCACGAACCTCACAAAAGTGGGGATCGGGACGTTTGGGAGCTCAGATCTTGCTTTCTGTTAAAGTCTCCATTCTTTTTATTACTGAATCTTATAGGGAAAAGTATAAAGAGTAATATGAGCCTCAAAAAGTTTAAAATAAGTCATAGGAAAGTAGGTTTTATATATTTTGAAAAGTTGAAGAACGTATAATATATTTAAAATTTAATTTTTTGAATTATGTTTCTCACGAGCCAGAATTTGTAATTCGTCCTTAAGATACATGGATCAAGTTTTTATGGAATTTGTAGAAGCATACAGGTAAAATTTCGTCTTTAAAAACGCATGCAAGTAGGTATGGTCAAAATGCCTGAGGCTATAATTTTCAAACCTAGAATTATTCTAGAATTATTTCACCTTTTTTATGTAAGCGACGGGTGGATCTGCCTAGTGGCTGCATTTCCAATCTTTCTGAAGGAACTTCGCTGGAGGTAAATTATCACAAAGTCATTTCCGTTGAATTTATATAACGGTGGATATGTCATTGAGGTCACGAAGCTATTCAGCCTTTCAGCCAATTTTGAGGTCCACACTTCGTAGCCGTGCAGGTCACTGAAGTGGATCATTAGACGTTTATTACGGTATGTGCAGATACTCATCTTACAAGTCCTGCCGTAAGTGGGTTCTAAATAATCATGTGTGCAGTTTGACGTCAGGTGGTAACAACATCAGGGGCTTAACTCCTATTGGTGCTCCTGGTGCTAGGGCACCAGCAGGCTTTTGGGTGTGGCCCCTCGACGGCCTACAGTGAATCGGCCGAGCTGTGCACCAACTGACCTGCTCCTTCAGGCATGAATGTACATACAATACGCATCCATTTTCTTTGACGTCGGCTTTCGTCGATTGAGATGACATCGGACCCCCAGGAGCTAGGGTCCCTAGGGAAAATGAACCCCATTGGCAATGGACCCCTTTGATGCAGTCGGCCCCAGACGTTAAGGCTCCGTGAGCAGGTGGATCCCCGAGAAGGCCCCCAACAGCTGGGGTCCCTAGGGAAAGTGGACCCCATTGGCAGAGGGCAACCTAGATGCAGTGGGCCCCAGACGTTGGGCCCCATGATCAGGGGACCCCCAAGAGCTAGAGACCCCAGGAGCTGGGGTCACATGGAAAGTGGACTCCCATCGGCGGTGGGCCCCTAGATGCAGTCGGCGCCAGACCTTGGGGCCCCGTGAGCAGGGGCCCCAGAAGCTTAGGTCCCTAGGAAAAGTGAGCCCCAATTGACAGTAGGCCCCCTAGATGCTGTCAGCCCCAAACGTTGGGACTTCCGTGAGCAGGGTGCTCGCGAGCAGGGACCCCTAGTAAAGGTGGACCCCCATTGGCAATGGGCCCCTAGTCTGCGTCAGACATTGGGGCCCCCTTGAGCAAGGGGCCCACGAGCAGGGGTCCTTAGGAAAACTGGACCCATTGGCAATGGCTCCCCTACATGCAGTCAGCCCAAGACGTTGGGGACCTCGTGAGCATGGTGCCCTACTAGAAGGGACCCTCCAGCTGGGGTCCCTTGGGAAAGTGGACCCAATAGGTAGATGCCCACTAGATGCAGTGGACCCCAGTCGTTGGGGCCCTCGTAAGCAGGGGCCCCCACGATCAGGGGGCCTCAGATGGGTCCCTAAGGGGAATTTGACCCCGATTGGCAGTGGGCCCCCTAGATGCAATCCTCCGCAGACGTTGGGCCCCGTGAGAAGGGGGGCCCTACGAGCAGGGGACCCCACACGGGCAGGGGTCCCATGGCCAGCAGCTGGGCCCCTAGGAAAACTTGGCCCTTTTTCAGTGGGCCCCCGAGATGTAGTCGGCCGTAGAGGTTAGGGTCCCCATGTGCAGGGACCCCCACCATCAGTGGCCCCAGCATCTGGGATCCATAGGGAAGATGGACCCCCATTGGCAAAAGGTCAACTAGATGCTGTGGGCCCCAGATGCTGGGGCTCTCGTGAGCAGAGGCCCCACGAGCAGGGGGGCCCCAGCAGGGGTCCCTAGAGGAAGTTGACCGCTATTGGCAGTGGGCCCCTAGATGCAGTTGTCTTCAGATGTTGGGGCTCCCGTGAGAAGGGGGACCCTACGAGCAGGGCGTCCACACGAGTGTAGACCCCAGCAGCTGGGGTTCCTAGGCAAACTGTTTTTCAGTGGGATTCCTAGATTTAGTCGGCCCTAGAGGTTAGGGCCCCGTGTTCAGAAGCCCCCACGAGCAGGAAGCGTCAGGAGCAGGAAGCCCCCTAAAGTAGCGGCCCCTTGTAGCAGCCATCAGGGGCAGGGGGCCCAGAGGCAGGCGGTACACGTTTAGTTACAATTGGCCCTTTGGTCAGGGGACTTTCTGGTGGAAGTCGGCTTCAGAAGCAGGAGCCCCTCAAGGAAGAAGCCCCTAGTGGAAGTCAGCCCCAGAGGTAGTGGGCCCAGAAACAGATACCCCTATTGGCACCCAGAATAAGCGAACAGGGGCTTTCAGAGACAGAGAAACCCCAAGCTGCAGTCGGCCTCAGGCGCTGGGACCCCAGCGCGCAGGGGATGGGACCCACGAGCAGAGAGTACAAGGAGCAGGAAGCCCCCTGGAGAAGGGGCCGCCTTAGAACAGTTTTCAGGGACCGGGGACCTCAAGGCAGTCGTCCACACAGACATGGGCCATCTAGCTACAATCGGCTCTAAGGTCAAGGGGCGTTCTGGTGTTTCAGAAGCCGGGGCCCCTCGGGAAGAACTCCCTAGTGGAATTCGGCCCCAGGAGCAGTGGACCCAGAAGTAGAGGACCCCTATTGGCAATCAGAGTCAGCGAGTAGGGCCCTTCAGAGCCAAAGGGGGTCAGTCGGGACTACATTCCTTCTAGCTAAAGTCAGTCCCAGACGTGGGCACCCCGCGAGCAGGAGGCCTTCACGAAAACGCGGCCCCAGATCAGAGGGTTACGAGATGGGAGCCCCAGGAGCAGGAATCCTCCTGAAGTAGGGGCCTTCTTGTGGAAGTTTTCAGGGGAAGGAGGCCCAGGAGGCAGATAGTCACACGGGGAAGGGTCAACTAGTTACAGTTGGCCCTTCGGGAGCCCTCTAGTGGTAGTCGGTTTCAGAAGTAGAAGCCCTCAGGGAAAGAAGCCCCTAGTGGAAGTCGGCCCATGGGGCAGTGGGCCCCCAGAAGCGTGGCCCCTTGACAGGGGGATAATCGCTCATATTGGCAGTCAGAAGCAGCGAGTAGGGGCTATCAGAGCCAGAGGGCTCCTCTCTGCAGTTTGTATCACTGGCTGGGGGTCCAGGGGAAGGGGTCTCTGTAGAAGCGGAATCCAGGAACAGGGGGCCCTAATCGCAGTCAGTTCCAGGGGCCAGGGGCCCCAGTCGGGGCTCAGGGTCAGGGGCCATTTGGGGCGCTGCTGCAGTCGGCCATATGAGGCGGGGCCCCTAATGGCAGTTGGTTTCTGTAGCTGGGACCCGAGTCGGCCTCCTGAAGCAAGATCCCTGAAACGGGTCCTCCTGAAGCAGGGGGGATGGGTGACTTAGTGGACAGCGTGTCTGTCTACTAAGCCATTGGTCCCAGGCTCAAGTCCCGGCGGATCCTCTGAATGAGTTGTTCTGATCCTCCAAATACACCCCAACAGTGTGAGAGTTGGCGACGCTGTACTGGTATAACCCTGGAAGGTGGTGGTTAACAGTCGCCCCGATGGGCCTCCGAGCTACCTTCGCCCTGGTGGGGGTGTTCAAACACCCCCTGGAACTTGGCTACTAAGCAAGATAGCGAAAAACGCAAAGATTGGTGGATAGTTCATACAAATTCATGAACTACATCGGTTAAATTTTGGCTCAGGTCAATACTGAGGTCATGACAGGTCAAAGAAGGTTGCATAATAAAGTAGTGTTTTTGGGCTCTAGCGTCTGACAAAGTTGAATTAGAATCATTTTTTGAAAGAATTCGCTTCCTCTCGTCACGGCAAATCGAATGATGTATAACATGACTACACTAGGTCAAAATATAAAGATGACCTGACCTCAGGTCAGGTCAATGTCATTTTCCAACCTAGCATAGTCTTTATGCATATCAAACGACTCGCAATAGCCATATAAATGTAATGGTACTAAAGGAACAAAAAACGGCGGCACGAAGCGCCGCCTTACTTGGCACACCTTATTCCTGATCAATTTCGCAACTTCCTCCAAAATTTTTAAGTTGGGTCACCTCAGGTCCGGTCACCATTGCAAGTCAAGTGACCTCACCTCCAAAATATGTTAAGTTGGCATAAGTACTAAATGGGCGAATCTGATTATTACTTATACCACATAAATACCGCATTCCGGGTTTATTCATATAATTGACCTACGATCAGGTACGGATCTCCATTGGAAATGTATGGGGAAAACAAGAATTCGGCCGTATTTGTGTAGATACAGCAGAGAAAACCTTCGTCGGCTCCAAACCATGGTATCCTTGGCCAATTTCTAGGTTAATGTTGTAATTTTTGATATGTGACCCGTAAGAGGTCATTTGTGGCTAATTATTTTTCAGCTTTGGGTCGATAACGTGATATTAAATATATTAAAGAATCCTCACGCTCACAGTTCTCAGGGTGAACTTAGTTATCGCTGGCGTTCTATGCCACCCTCGACGAGACCGCTCGGGGACGATGAGTGGTACGAAACGTGAGATACGTCCTGGGGCGAATAACAAGGTTTATTGGAGGGCTGTTAGCATTACGGCTGGTGGTCCACTGGCACAGCTGCAGTGATCTACCTTTCTCTTCGCCTGTATCTCTTCTGAGGATTTCCCAGTGAGATGCTGGGAGTTTGTGGGACTCAATTATTATCATAAATACATGTTTTGTCGAACGCAAGTCATATAACTTGGATTCACTGACATTTCCAATATCTTTTTGTTACTTTAAAAGGATCATACAGGCTTTCATGCTGTCTTCCGCCCTGTTGAGAAGACGCGGAAAGTTAGCGCGTAAGGCGGGGAGTTACAACACTACTTCCATCACGATTTAGCTGTGCGCCGATGGATTCCTCCAAAAGGCGCTGCGCGCCGACTTACGTCCCGCGCAGCTGCGTGCTGTCTACCGCGCGTCTGGATCTCTCCAGCCTAAAGGCAATAAGCCAACTGGGGGATGAATCCTAACTGGTGGTTTTCCATTCAAAATATAATTATATAATAGTGGTTGCATATCTAGCAGAATCATATGGGGACCTGATATCTGGGCTGGTTAATAACAAATTGCGTTTCTATATTGATAATCGACGGTATCAGCGCAGAACCCTTTCAGTTGCAACCATACTAACGTGGGTAGCGGGAGTTACTACTTAAGATACACAAAAGTATCGGAGTAGGTTCGCCGGAAATGATCGAAAAGTCATTTTGACTTTAAATGTGGGAATACAAATAGCAGTATTTTTCCGGACTCATACTAGAAGCGGAAGCTCATAGCAGAAGCATCTCCTCCGGGCAGGGGCGTAGCCAAGGGGGGCGGCAGGAAAGCCGCGCCCCCCCCCTGAGGGCCCGAAATGCCACCCTGAGGACACGAGCCGCGCGAAGCGCGGCTCGCCCGCACTATGATCTGTGGACGAAGCCCCTGCTGCTGCCATAGCAACCAATGGGATCGTCCACTCTCTGTATAAAATTTTATGCCCAGAATGAGTAGGCTAGGGACATTATTGTGGCAGAATACTATATTGGAGGGCTTATTAACACGCGCATTGACGGGGGCGGGTACCCGCCCCCTCGGATTTTTCGAAGATAGTAGAAAAACGGCGGCGCGTAGCGCCGCCGTACTTGGTATACCTTTTCTCCTCATCATTTTTACAACTTCTGTGAAAATTTTAAGGTTAGGTCATCTCAGGTCAGGTCGCCAGTACAGGTCAAGTGACCCGACCTCAAAAAAAGTTTAAGATAGCATAAGTCGGAGCAGGGTGAACTTATCCGATTGAAACTCATATCACATAATGGCCCTACCGAGTTCTCTAAAATATGTTCCGGTATTTTTGATATTGATGACCTAAGGTCAGGTACGACGCATGACCTCTCCATTGGAAATACATGGGAAAAATTGTTTTTACGGAATAACTCAGTAACGGATGGTGATAGAGCATTTATTTTAGCTGCATTAGACTCGCCTGGGCTTTGCGGTTCTAATGATATGCATTTTATATAATTTGACCCTTGACCTGACCTCAGGTTAGGTCAAATCCTTGATTTGACCTAGCAAGGTCAAATTATATATCATTCGATTTGGCTTGCTAAGAGGATTCATATAGTTCAAGTCGTTTTGCTCTATCTTTACTTGTTCAGATGTAATGCCCGAAAAACTGAATTTTACATGTTATCCCTATGACGGGCATGTTTTGACCTCTCGTGACCTTAAATGTGACCTGACAAAAAAATGGTTCAAATATTTTCGATGGAGAAGTGGATGGGCAGCCCAACGCCGTTTACCGTTTTTCGCTACCTACCGTGGTTCTCGAGATCTTAGGGGGCGGGTACCCGCCCCCGTCAATGCGAAGGTGGCTCAGACCCCCGTCAATGCGCGTGTTAATAAGCGCATTGACGGGGGGCGGGTACCCATTCTCCTCGGATTTTTGGAGCATAAAAAGGCGGCGCGTAGCGCCACCGTACTTGGCATATCATTTCTCCCATCATTTTTGCAACTTTTATCAAAATTTTAAGGTTAGGCTATCCGAGGTCAGCTCACCAGTACAGGTCAAGCGGCCTGACCTAAAAAAGGTTTAAGATAGCATAAGTCGGAACAGAGTGAACTTATCCGATTGAAACTCATACCACATAATGGGCCTACCGAGTTCTCTAAAATATGTTCCGGTATTTTTCATATCCATGACTTAAGGTCAGGTACGAGCCATGACCCCTCCAATGGGACATATGAAAAATTGTTTTAACTGAATAACTTAGTAACGGATGGTGATAGAGCGTTTATTTTAACTTCCTTGTCTTTGCGGTTCTAATGATATGCATTTTATCTAATTTGACCTTGACCTGACCCCAGGTCAGGTCAAGTCCTTGATTTGACCTAGCAAAGTCATATGATATATAATTCGATTCGGCTTGCTGCAAGAATTCATATGGTTTAAATTGTTTTGCTCCATCCTTACTTCAGAGGTGCAGAAACTTGCCAACTCGGCTACTGGAGTTTGTGACACATTTACGAAAATCGAGGTGCATAAGTGTGACAAAATAACCATCCTGACTGTATGGCTTAAAATCAAACCACATATTTTCGAAATACAGAATGAAGCGTGTAGCGATTATTTTAATTTAGCAAATCTGTTCTTCAATTGCAACAGCGTACCATCAGTGATACAATATTGGTACTGTGTTCAGTTTCTACTAAAACGGGGGACCCCCGCTGCAGAAAACCCGGAAACCGCTGTCACAGTTGCCAGATTTTAACATGCAGCCCAATGGTGCCGATTGTTAGTAGTTGCCAGAAAGTTGCCGCCTAGATGCCCGAAATGTGACAGTCAATTTTTTCGAGAAATACACGATTTTGGGCCTATCTAAGGCATTAAAGATAACGCAGATACGTTATCAAGTACCTCTCTGTCCATTTTGTCAGGTTAAATAATATTTAAAGTTCGAGTCTCTTCGATTTAGCGGTCCCTATTTATTTGAATTTAGTATTAAGTACGCCTAAAAGCTACTAAGAAAAGTACTAAATGAGTGAAAGAAATAAACATAGCTGGGCAGCAATTCTACCTAAGCTACACAACAGCGGCAAGACAAGTTCGAAATGTTTATGTGATGTAGAGCCTGCCAAAAAATTTAAACAGGTGGGAAGCTACTTCTTTTGAGGGCATATTTATTAGGTATATCTGAGATAAAGGCAGGCTAAAACTAGCTGCAATAAATAGTGCTGCCCATGGCTAATCTAAGATAAATGTAGGCTACTTTAAGACTGATGCACTTCACATATCAAACTTGGTTTTTCATTCCTTAGCTTGCTTGTGCTTTACCTTATTTGTGCTCTAGATCGAGATTGGTTAGGTAGATTTGGAGCTGGAGGAAGTTTGGAGAGTTGGCGCCAGCAACAAACTGGCAACAACAGTATTTCAGGTGAGATTTCATGATAAAATTATCATGTCAATATTTTACAGATAGCAAATGTGTGCCAATGCAGTCCTCCACAAAGTGTTAACCTTCGCCCGGGTGGGGGTCTTTTAGACCCCCCTCGGGTTTTTCCGAAGTGACAAAAAACGGCGGCACGCAGCGCCTCCAAACTTGGTCTAGCTGTTCCTTTATCATTTTTACATCTTTCCTGAAAATTTTGGCTCAAGGTCATATCAGGTCAGGTCACCAGGCCAGGTGAAGTGACCTCACCTCAAAAATACTTAGGACCGCATAACTAAAAGAAGGGTTAATCGATCAAGTTGACACTCATACCACATATTGGGCCCACCAGGAGCTACAACATTTGTTCCGGTATTTTTGATATTGGTGACCTAAGGTCATGTGCAGAGCATGACCTCCCCATTGTCAATACATGGGGAAAATCACAAAATGAGTTTTTTTAGTAAGTATGGATGGAATCAACTTCAAACATCGGTTGCGACTTGCTTGTAGCCCATTTCTGAAGCTGATGCCAAAAATTTTGACTTGTGACCTTTAAAAGGTCACCTTAGGTCAAATAAGCATTTTTTGGTGTTTTTCTCTATAAATTTTGAATAAGCTAAGATAGAGCTTTTATTTTGTCACCAAAGTGTTTGTATAGTCACTGGAAGTCAAATGATATACATCATGACTATACCAGGTCAAGTTGGGTCAGACCGTTGACCTGGGTCAGGTCAAATTCTTAAATTTGACCTAGCATAGCAATATCATATATAATTCGATTCGTATTGACGAGAGGATTGCAATGGTACATAAACTATGGCTGTATCTTGTTGTGTTTGGAAGCTATTAGCGAAAAAGTAAACGCCCTTATGCATGGGTGGCTATGGACATTCCCAAGAATATGCCCAATATTTAGTGACCTGTAGCTCCCTAGGCTTTGACCTGAAACGAAAATGAATGCCACTGCAATGAATGCGCATCTCAAGAGCTTTCGAATGGTGTTAGAAAAATGTTTTTAGCTATCATAGTTTCTGCGATATATGAGGTTTTCTTAGTACACCTCATATTAGCGATTTTGACCTATTTTGACCTCTGGTGACCTTGATATTGACCTGACAAGAAAAATGACCGAAGTATTTTCGATATCATTTTCGAAGTGCTTTCGATTGCCGATTTGCGCTATTTTTCTACCTCTCTTAGTTTTTGGGATCGTGGGGGTCTTTTTTTAGCCCCCCCCACCAGGGCGAAGGTGGCTCGTACCCGCCACCGGGGCAAGTGTTAAAACACACACTGGAGAGGGGCTTTGCACTAACGTGCACTGGAGGGGGCCTAGTAGACCCCCTTCTCATCTCAGAAAATCACCGAAAATCTCAGAAAAAAGATATTTCGAAAAACGCTGGTTGGGGGTGTGTTGCTTACTACCAGTGGTAGTAAGCAACACGCAGGACCTGAACTGCATGGAGTTAAAGCAGGATTTTGACTACACTGGATCTTTCTTTGGTATGCGACTTCCAATACCTCTATACCTATTAGGCCAATACGCATAATTTTACATCTATGCAGGGTAGTTGCCTCAGAGTTTTTACTGCAAGAAGGAACGACCAGGCAGGTGATAATCGGGTGTTGGGGCAAATTTTAAGCATTTGATCTGTCTATAAAAATGTTACCTAAGGTCCACTTTACCAACACATTTTAGGTAGATCCAAATCCTATGTTGACATTGACAGTTTTGTCCCTTTTGTTGATATGTGAGATAGAAGTTCAGTGGGGGGGGAGATGTGATCAGGTTTCCCAATTGTGTGTAGGTGTGCGCTCCCATTCATAGATTAGTTCCCAATAATAATCATTTTCATGATAATTGCCACATTTAATCTTGAGGAGATGTACCATAATTGGAAACACTCCTTCCAAAAATGGAAACTTCTTCAAAAAGGGAAATGAATGTCATTGGGGGAAACTGCAGTCAGAGTTGCCAATAATAGTTATGATCCCAATACTGGAAACAATGATCCATAATTTGAAATTTTCCTTCCAAAAACATAAACATGATCTAAAAATGAAAACACAGTTTACTACTTTCATGCGGTAATGGCTTGGTGCTTGAACTTTGTCTGTTGCAAAAAGTAAGAGACAGGTAGATGACATTCAGCATATTGGAAATAGTATTCAAGCATACAATTATGATTTCCAGCCTTGTGTGACAGAGGAGGCATACGTCACATTGAGTTTGTGACAGCCAGCATACTTTCTGCATCTCTGCTTTACTTGTTCAGATGTAATGACCGAAATCCTTCATTAACATGTTATCCCTGTGACGGCATGTTTTGACCTCTAGTGACCCTAAATGTGACCTGACAAAACAAGTTTAAAATATTTTCGATAGAGAAGTGGATATGCTACCCAACGCCGTTTACCGCTACCTAGCGTGGTTCTCGAGATCTTAGGGGGCGGGTACCCGCCCCTGTCAAAGCGAAGGTGGCTCAGACCGCCGTCAATGCGCGTGTTAAAACCCGCCGCCGTGGGTCTCCGAGCCACGTTCGCCCTGGTGGGGATGGGGTGTTCAAACACCGTCCTCGAACTCGGCTCCTATGCATGATAGCGTAAAAACGCAAAAGCTGGTGGATAGCTCATAAACATTCATGAAGGAACTACATCAGCCACTTTTGGGCTCAGGCCAATAGTGAGGTCATGACTGGTTTGTTTGTATTGAACAATCATCAACGGGTTCAATTAAGTCCCATTCACAGATGAAGTCAAGCGATAAAATGTGAGCTAGCATTCGCTGCTTGGTGAGAGAAATAGGTCATAGTTCTACATAATCGCATACACATCTTTACACATACAAGTAAAAGTATAAAAATGATCGGTCAGTGTTCATCAAAAAGCCCCTATTACCCGACGTCACAGCGTATAAAAAGCCCAAGAGCTTGTAAAAAAAATGGAACAGTTCAAGATCTAAAGCATTTAAAAACTATAAAATATATAAAAAGAAAATATACTAAAATATATAAAAATACGAGCATAAATATAAATATAGGGATATAAAATATAAGGACATATTGTTTACCATCAAAACGTTTCGAACCCCGCCAGGTCGGCGTGACTAGACAGTAGTGAGAGAGTACAAAATAACATGCTTACGGAACTGATATGCAGAGCAATGCCAAATGTCCTCTTCTCTATGGGTATTATTGAAAGAATTATAAAGCCTAGGTATCCGAACGAACATACTTGCTTTTACAGTTTTTACCCTGGCATAAGGAACATGGAATACCACTGGGTTCCGCAACAATCGGGAAGGAGCAGCCAATGGAAATGATTCAAGGAGATAAGACGAGTCAATTTTGTGCTTGTACAGATTTCTAATGAATAAGAGATCGTATTGTAACCTCCTTGATGTCAAAGAAGCTAGACCGAAATATTGAAGTTGGCTGGAATAGTCAAAAGAAACATTTGTAACTCGGCATCGTCCGCAAAGCCAAATGAGAAATTTATGCTGAATTTTTTCAATTCTTTGCAAATGAACATTGGCGGCTCCTCCCCAGACAATACACCCGTACTCAACTATTGAGCGCACGGTTGCACAATAGGTGCCAACTATGGTTTTGGTGTTCACCCCGTACAGTGATGGTCCATTTTTTCCGGTTTGAAAGGATCGCATCAACAAGCCCAAAGCTCGATTTGCTTTGGATACAATAGAATCAATGTGCGGGGCAAATGTTAACTTTTCGTCCAAGATTACCCCAAGGTCGCGCATGACATTCACTCTTCCTATTGCTGCGCCATCTATAGTGTAAGTTCCAATGACTGGCTTAAGACGTAAGGTGAGTGTCATGGCTTTGCACTTCGATGGATTTAAATTCAGTCTCCAATCACGAGACCATTGACACAGACGAGCTACATCAAGTTGGAGTGACCTAACATCCGCCTGACTATCTACTCTTCTATAAAGCTTTACATCATCTGCAAACATTAGGCAATCTGACTGAATAGTTGCTGGAAGGTCATTTATAAAACAAGCGAACAGCAGCGGCGATATTAGCCCGCCTTCCGGTGTTCCGGATGACACTGGCACCCATGATGAGCATTGACCGTTCACCACAACCCGCTGCTCTCTCCTGGTCAGGTATGATTTCAGCCACTCAAGAGCTTTACCAGTAATATTGTAAGATTTAGATAATTTATAAACTAAAAGTTTATGGTTAACACTTTGAAAAGCCGAACTAAAATCCGTGTAAACTACATCAGTTTGAGAGCCAGCTGATATGTTTTTCCAGGCCACGCCCAACATGGTGCCCAAATTTGTCACGCAAGAACGTGATGGCATGAAGCCATGCTGCTGGTTCGCCAGCACAGGTCGGACATGGGCGATCAAAGAGGTAAAAACAATACGCTCAAGTACCTTGCTAAAAAGTGGTGTTAAGGACACTGACCTATAATTTGACGCACACGATTTCGCACCTTTCTTAAAAATCGGTACGACATTGGCACGTTTCCATTTTTCAGGACAAACACCCTGCATCAGAGAGAGGCGACACAATTTCGCGACAGGTGCAGCTAACTCATGTGCGCACTCATGTATTATACGGGCACTAACATCATCTGGGCCACAAGCCTTGTGCCTATTGGTACTTAGAAGTATAGTGAGAACAGCATCGTCAGAAAAATTAAAAGCAGGTAGGTTATCTATATAATACTGTGGCACATCAGGAAATCTCGCCACATCAGGCCTCGTGAACTTACTAGCAAATGTAAAGTTCAAAAGTTCTGCCTTTCCATGGTCATCTTCTACTTTTCTATCACCATCCATCAGGAAAGGCAGCGATGAATGTTTGCCTTTGATGCACTTTAGAAAAGTCCAGAACCGTTTAGGGTTTGTTCTTAAATCTGATACAAGTCCTTTCAGATACTCAGAAAATTTGAAATTCGCCATATACTTGAAAATCCTACGCTTCTCTCTAAACGCCTCCTCATTTTGTTCGGTTCTCCTTTTCTTCAGTCTCTGATGGGCAGCTTCCTTCTCTCGCAGCGCCGAGCGTAGATCCCGGTCAAACCAGGCAGCATATCGGCGCTTGAGGGTGACCACTGGGATGTGGTCGCGAATAGCTGCCGTAAGCATGTCGTAGAAGATATCGACAGCTTCGTCCACCGGCAGGTCGTCAAGGAGATTCCACGGCGCTAGTCTCAATGATAGACGCAGTCCTTCCCAGTCGGCTCGCCGATAGTTGAAGGCCGAGGTCCGGGAAACGAGCGGAGTCCTCCGGCAGGTGGCATTTATGGTGCACAACACCTCCAGGTGGTCCGAGGCAATTAGTCCCGGCCTGGCAAAGGAAATACTTCTAATCCTCTGCCCATGACTAGATCTAGAAAGTGTTGCCCTCGCGTTGGTTGGAGTACGAATTGAGAAAGTCCAGCCATATGGAGACAGTCCAAAAACTCGACAGCTCGAGTTGACCGCCGAGTGAGTACGGGAGTGGCTGCCATTCCATCCCCTCTTCTCCAAGTGATATCAGGGACATTAAAATCCCCAACTGCCAATATAGCCTTGTTCGGGCCGAATCGGCGATGTTCCTGAGTGCTGCCATTCCAGTGTTGAAAGCAGATATGTCATCAGGTGGAAAATAACAAGTCACTAGTAGGAGTGGTGGGTTCGTCTTGACTTCTACCACCAACATCTCAGCACCATCGGGCTCCAGATCTTCCTTCCGTTCAGGTTCCAAAGAACTATTGATAAACATTGCTATTCCACCCCCAATCCTGTTGACGCGGTCTCTTCTGAAAATGGTATGGGTGATCATTGCTGACTCAAGTTCTGATGATAGTACTGTCTCGTTCAGCCATGTTTCTGTTAGTGCTACAATGCTGATTTTCTGCAGCGATGGTGCAGCTTGTCTCCAATCGCCCAGTTTGTTCTTAATACTTTGAACATTCTGGAGTGACAGCGTGATATTCTGCTTTGCGTTGGTAGGTGGACCTGGATTTAGCTCAATATCTCCGCACACTTTCAGCCTGCAACACTGGTAGGATGCTTCCGATTTGCAATCGTACTGCACGCGCTCGGTGAAATCGTCCTGTGCGCACATAATGGTGAACTGGAATGGACGTGAACTGTCTTCCAATCCACCACAACGGATGCTGAGTTGAGCCCCACAAGTACACTGCTGGCGAAACTTGGGTCGTGTTAGAGTCGTACGCGCTGGTTACACAGCTGGATGTTCGAAACATAGATGGCGGTTGCGCGTTGGTGGCTTGGGGTGGAGTCCCTAGGGCCAGAAATGACAGCAGCAGCAAACATGCCACCGCAAAGAATGTCATCCCTGCGCGCCGGGCTCGATCTCGGGACCTCTGACTGGTAAGAAAGTAAAGTGTTAAAAATAGTTTCTGGTCTCTAGCGTCTGAAAGGGTTGAGTTACCGTCAATATTTAGACACAATTCGCTTCCCCTGGCTACGGAGAATCGAATATTGTGCGATATAGGTACATTAGGTAAAAAAATTACGTGTCCTTAGGTCAGGTCAAGGTCACCATCTCACCTAACATAGTCAATATGCATACCAATCGACTCACAATAATAATCTAGAGGTAATTGAATCAAACTAAAACTTTATCTTCATTTCCTTCAAAGTTATTGACCTAAGTCTAAAAACCTGCTTAAGCAGTTCCAGATGACCTCTCAGAGGTCTAAGGTCCAAACTTGCAACATGAGCATGGAAAGAGCTTTAGGGTTCTACGATGTGGAGAATAGTAAGGTATTCGAAGCTGTATCTACAGAAATAGATCCACTTTTCGCTCAATCCACATTTACCCATCTCAGGTTGCCCTTATTCTCTGTATTCATCATACCCGTATCATTAGGTCAACTTATGTCCGTGTCTCTCACATCCTCATATCTGGCACTTAACCCTCGCCCCAGTGGGGGTGTTTGAACACCCCTCCCACTCGGTTTTCCTGGCTGTACCAAACAACGGCGGAACGAAGCTTGGCCGTGCTTAGCACACTTTATCCTTGATCAATTCTGTAACCCTTACACAAATTTCAAGATGGCTCATCTCAAGTCAGGTCACCAGTGCAGACCTTACCTCAAAAAAATTGAAGACAGCATAACTAAGAACAGGATGATTGGCTCGTAACTGACCTTAGGTCATCGATATAAAAAACCGAAATATTTTTGGAGAGCTTGGTGGGCCCATTATGTGATTTGAGTTTCAATCGGAGAAGTTCACCCTGTTCTGACTTATGCTGTATTAAACTTTTTTAGACCAGGTCACTTGACATGTACTGGTGACCTGACCTCAGATGACATAACCTTAAAATTTGGACAAAAGTTGTACAAATGATCAAAGAAAAGGTATGCCAAGTACGGTGGCGCTACGCGCCGCTGTTTTTATGCTATCTCGGAAAAACCCGAGGGCGGGTACCTATCCTCCGTCAATGCGCGTGTGAAAGGAAGCCAGTATTGTAGTTGGGCCAAAATTAGCCCACTCCCAGCAGGGTGCGTGTTAAGACCCACCCCGGTGGGCCTCCGAGCCACCTTCGCCATGGTGGGGGTGATACCCCCTTTGAAATACCCCATTGAACTCGGCTCCTATGGGGGATTGCGAAAATACGCGAAGGCTGTTGGGTAGCTCATACAAATTCATGAAGAAACTACATCGGTAACTTTTTGCTTCAGGTCAATATTCAGGTCATGACAGGTCAAAAAGGTGGTATGTTACAGAGGAGTCTCCGTGCTCTAGCGTCTGAACGAGTGGAGTTAAAACAATTTGTTAGGCAACATTCGCCTCCTTTTGCTATGGCAAATCAATCGATGTATACTATAACTATACTAGGTCAAAAATTAAAAACTTACCTGAGATCAGGTCAAGGTCTTTATCCAGCCCAGCATAGTACATATGCATATCAGTCAACTTTCGATGGCAATCTAAACGTAACGGTATCAAAATAAAAGTTTTATCGTCATTTCCTGCAAATTATTATTGACCCAGGTCTGAAATCTGCCCCAGATGACCTCTCAAAGGCCGCAAGTCAAACAAATAGCAGTAAGGACCTAAAAAGGAGCCCATGGTACTCCAATTTCGAGAATATGGGCAGGTACCCACCCAAATTGACGGAGGGGGGCTGTTACCCAAACCCCTGCCCCTGTCAATGCGCGCGTTAAGATGTCTGTTGTGACGCATTTAACGATATGGGCATCGAATCCAAAGCAGTAAACGTAAAAGTTTGTTCTGCAAGGACACTATATCATCTTCAGTATCACACAGTCCTCGATTAAAACGTTTTGCACCAAACGTCTGTTTCACTGACCTCATGTTTATGTATGGTTATACGGAAATCAAATGACCGGCAATGAATAAAACAACGATGCGCTTTGAAATTCCAAGCCTCCCCAACATGTTCAACGTAACAAATGTGACGGGGCTCTAGGCACGTATCGTTCTACCGTCCATGGACATATCGGGCTGAACGCCACTGAACTGATCCGAGTATGAATCAATGGTGCGCATGTTGTTGCTGGTTATGAATAACTGAGAGTTTACCTCACTCCCCTTAATTGTGATGTAACCACCTGTCCGGCAAACCAGCGTGTAATTACAACAGGCGTCACCGGTACTTAGGCCTGCCACAGGCTTACCGACGATCCAAAATTTGCCCCGCGAAGACGCAGAAATACATGAACTTGCAGTGGCACTCAAAGCGCTCACCTTCACTTTCTGCTGGCTTCTAGAGCAAGTGTCTAAAGGCTAATTCAGCGTCACTGGGACCGAATAACTGCTAATTTGCCATTTGATTTCTGATGGAATAAGATTAAACTGTTACGTTAACTCTAGGTGTATTTTGCATTCTGATAAGTGATGAGGACGTTTTGAGGACTTCCCCTGCGTGCATCTCTACCTCAAGATAAACATTAACGTTAACCCTTGCCCCGATGGGGTTGTTTGAATACGCCCCCCTCGGGTTTTTCCGGTGGCACGAAAAACGGCGCCGCAAAGCGCCACCGTAATTGGCATACCTTATTCTTGATAAATTCGGCAACTTTCCTCAAAATTTTAAGTCTGGGTCATCGAAGGTCAGGTCACCAGTGCAGGTCAAGTGACCTCACCTCAAAAAATGTTTAAGGTGGCATAAAAAAGAAATGCGTGAATGTATCATATTGAAACTTATATCACATAACGGGCCCACCGAGTGCTACAACATATGTTCTGGGATTTTCATATGGATGACCTAAGGTTAAGTACGGAACATGACCTCTCCAATAGAAATACATGGGAAAAGCAGAAATTGGGCTGTATTCGTGTAGATGCTGCTGAGAATACCTTTATTTTCTCCAAATCGTAGTATCCTGAGCCAGTGGCGGATCTAGCCGGTTGGTTTGGGAGGGGCAAACCAAAGACGAAAAGCAAAAAAAAACGTCGCGCAGTGAAAAATTGGGTTACAATATGCCTTTTTGGTAGGATTTTGGGTACTGGAGACGAAAAGCAAAAAACGCCCACGGGGTGAAAAATATGGACTCAAGATACTTTTTTCCTATCCAAGCCCCAATATATACACAGAACTTCACTAATTATATTTGAAGTTGAGAGCTGAAGCACCAAAATCTTGCTTACAAGCTAAAAAGGAGTCGCGGGAAAAAGGAGGTCGATCGCTTTGGGGGGGCAAAAACATAGTTTTTCCCCGAGCTTTTCCGTTTGGGGGGCAATTGCCTTTTTGCCCCCCTGGATCCGCCACTGTCCTGAGCCCCTTTCCAGGTTCATATTGTAATTTTTGTCCTGTGACCTCTGATAGGTCATCTGGGGCTATTTAAGCAGTTTTCGGACTTAAGTCAATACCTTTACATGAAATTATGATACATATTTTATTTTGATATAATTGCGTTCGGATTGCTATTGGGAGTCGATTGATGTACATACATACTGACTAAGCTAGGCTAGAAAGTGATCTTGGCCTGACCTGAGGTCATGTCATTTTCATGTTTTGACCTAGTATGATCATATTATACATCATTCGATTTTCCGTGACAAGAGGAAGCGAGTGGTGCCTAAAACATTATTCTAACTCAACTGTGTCAGACGCTAGAGCCCAAAAATTTGACTGAGAATCCCACTTTCTTTGACCTGCCATGACCTCAATATTGACCTGAGCCAAAAAGTGACTGATATAGTTTCTTCATGAATTTTTATGAGCTATCCACTAACTGTCGCGTTTTTTTCGCTATCCTGCATAAGGGCCGAGACCGAGGGGGTGTTCAAACACCCCCAACAGGGCGAAGGTGGCTCGGAGAACCACCGGGGTGCGACCTAAAGGGAGAAAACCCCTCGGTCAGAACTCTCAAATAGACTATTTATTGACGAAATAGATCTGAAAATCAGGAAACCAAATCTTCTCACCACCTTCAATCGCTGTAAAAAGCCTCTCTTCTTACCACCATGGGTTGACCTAAGCATCGCGTGTAATTGCGAAGTTCAGATGAGCTGGCTGCTTGTGGTACGCAACGTTGCAAATACCATAACATTTGATATATTTAGCAGGTGACATGCATTGCCAGATGGAAAATAATTCCGGCCTATTTTTAGCCCACGTCCTACAGGGGGGCATGGATGGCCCCATCTAGCTCCGAAAATATGGGGCTTAGCGCTAATCTGCAAAGTGCATTGGAAAGCTTGTGTAAATTCAGTATGATTTTACTCCGCGCGTTTAACCTCCAGAAGTCAAGTTTGGCCACGATAGGCTACTTCCTCTAAAATATGCAATGCTTAAGAAATCTGGACATAACTCGCATGCCATTAGAGCTATTGAGATCTGGAAAAAGTACATCTGATAAGAGAATGTAAGGACTCTCTCCTGAAACAGAGCGGGGAGAGCCCTAACAACTAACCTAACCTAACCTCCCACCAGTGGTTTGACCTCCAGAGTGCACCTCTTGACCTAACATGATCTGAGGTCACAAAAGGTCAGAAAGTGACCTTGCTGTATATGAAAAGAAAGCCAATGATAACACATAAACGATGAGGTTTCATTCAGCGCTCTAGTGTGGTTAGGTCAAAACTTATCGTCAAAATACTGTTTTTGGCCCTGACGGGCTATGATGACCTCAGATATGTCAAAGTACAAATATCGCCCCTGGAATCCGTCAAAGGGTGGCCAAGAATGTTTTGTATGATAAATATCAGCATTTACAATCATTTTTGTGGCTTTTAGATCATTAGACAGCTTTTCCCCATGCTTTCCTTTCTGAGCTTTCTGAGGCAAACATCTATCTAGGCCAAAGCCTTTCTGAGCCAAACACCATGTATATGAATATCCGAACCCTTCATCATAAAGCTGATTGCATTACCGTGTTCCGGCATCTTTAACCTGCCAAAAATCGCCATAGAACATTAAGATTTGTATAATTGGAATAAGTAAATGCTTGAAATAGCTGGGGCATTCCACGACAAATCGACCAAGGGATTATGCCCTATATCTCAGATCTTGATGAAAGTTTGTCACAGGGGTTGTCCAGGGCGTAGACAAACGCTGTGATATTTTCAGTTCTGTCCGTCCAGTGTTTTTTAGTTATGGCCTTAGGCAGTTTTTGGACCCAACGAAAAACTTTACCTTTCCAATAGTCATATCATCTATAGTAACAATGATAACTAGATAAAATTATAGGTGCTTGGAATCGTGAAGACCTAAATAAAAGTTTGGTGGTGTCTAAATTTAAATTTTGTATTAAAAAATAATATAAATTGACCGGTGACGTGATTTTATAAAGGTGGCATTAAAGAGAGTTATATATATATATATATATATATATATATATATATATATATATATAAATAAATATATATATATATATATATATATATGTTTGTTTTACGCAGAAACACCAACAGTGCGTTGTGACACTGGGTGCATGACCGCAGACATGTTTAAAGGGAGATACGCGAAACCAATTTATTGGCTAGATCAAAAGGTCACAAAAAGTTGTTTCAGAAGTCCTATTCTCATTTTTGCGACTTCGGCCTGCAAATGCCTTAACCCTTGCCCCGGTGGCGGGTACGAGCCACCTTCGCCCTGGTGGGAGGGGCTAAAAAAGACCCCCACGATCCCAAAAACTAAGAGAGCTAGAGAAAAGCACAAAACGGCAATCGAAAGCTCTTCAAAAATGATATCGAAAATACTTCGGTCATTTTTCTTGTCAGGTCAATATCAAGGTCACCAGAGGTCAAAATAGGTCAAAATCGCTAATATGAGGTGTACTAAGAAAACCTCATATATCTCAGAACTATGATAGCTAGAAACATTTTTCTAACACCATTCGAAAGCTCTTGAGTTTCTCTTTCATTACAGTGGCATTCATTTTCGTATCAGGTCAAAGCCTAGGGAGCTATAGGTCACTGAATATTGGGCATATTCTTGGGAATGTCCATAGCCACCCATGCATAAGGGCGTTTCCTTTTTCGCTAATAACTTCCAAACCAAACACGATGCAGCCATATTTGATGCCCCATTGCAATCCTCTCGTCAATACAAATCGAATGATATATAATATTGATATCCCAGGTTAAATTTAAGAATTTGACCTGACCCAGGTCAACGGTCTGACCCAAATTGACCAAGTATAGCCATGATGTATATCATTTGACTTGAAGTGACTATACAAACACATTGGTGACAAAATAAAAGTTCTATCTTAGTTTATTCAAAATTTATAGAGTAAAACACAAAAAATGTTTATTTGACCTAATGTGACCTTTTAAAGGTCACAAGTCAAAATGTTTGTCATCAACTTCAGAAATGGGCTAAGAGCAAGTCGTAACCGATGTTTGAAGTTGATTCCACCCATACTTACTGAGAAAAGCTCATTTCGTGATTTTCCCCATGTATTGACAATGGGGAGGTCATACTCTGCACATGACCTTAGGTCACCAATATAAAAATCCTGGAATAAATGTTGTAGCTCCTGGTGGGCCCAATATGTGGTATGAGTTTCAACTTGATCGATTAACCCTTCTTTTAGTTATGCGGTCCTAAGCATTTTTTGGAGGTGGGGTCACTTGACCTGACCTGGTGACCTGACCTGGTATGACCTTGAGCAAAATTTTCAGGGAAGATGTAAAAATGATGATGGAACAGCTAAACAAAATTTGGCGGCGCTGCGCGCCGCCGTTTTTTGGTCCCTTCGGAAAAACCCGCGGGGTGGGGTCTAAAAGGACCCTCCACCCGGGGAAGGTTAAAATTCCTCTCAAAGTCAACATTTCTAGACGACTTTACCGGTACACCTCATATCGGTGTATATGACGTACAGTCTGTTGCGAAAGTATCGTTCCGTTCCAGGGGTGTCCGACCAGGCGGAAACATGAAGTTTGGGAACCACATTTCTGAGGGCGTGGCCTGTTCGGCTGGTCGACCTCCCCAGCGGTTAGCGGGTCGGACCGATGAGGCTGGGGTCAGCCGGGGAGGGTGGAGTGACCCAGTGCTTTCACTTTCAGTCGTGGAAACTCCTGTATTTGAGCCTCCCCGACAGAGAGGCGAAGCACCATAATGGTGATTTCTCGGTTCCGCTGCGGTGGGCCACCAAGTATCCCTCCCCACTATTGAGAGCTGAACCCCAAATACCATTGGAGGCAGGACCGTGTGTTTTAGGGTAGTATTACTGCCAGGAGGCGGAGAGGGGAGTAGAGGTCACATTATTGCCAGAAAGTTGGCAGGAGGGGGGGATAACATGGTTGTCGGGGGGTGCAGAATGGGCAAATACAGGATTTCTTATGGGAGCCTCCCATAAGAAATCCTGTATTTGCGTCCGGGACGCATGATTAAAAGCGGGTCGCCATCCGAGCCAGGAGGGGGAGGGGTGATAAACCAAAACCTATCGTGGAGTGCTCATTTGCATCCTGACGGAAAGAGTAAACGGGTGGCAAACGAAAGTTTATCATGGCGCCACTGACATTTTAGGAGAAGCCACGACCATTTAAGGGGCGTCGAGGCTCAATCTAGGGAAGGGAGCAAGTGCCCTCACTTGCCTTCCCTGAATTCACCCATGAGGTGCAAGGGATGCAGAACTCAAACTAATTAATGACTGATGAGCCAGCCCCTCAATTTGATCGGTCTCTTGACACTTTGCAGCACCATCTTACCTATGCTAGGGACGTCACAGTGGTTACAGCGGATTGTTGCATCTTAACTGTTCCGAAACATCGATTTCAATAACATTTTGGGATGCCAGCGCTTCTCTTGAAATTAATTTCTGGCCCACTCCAGCGTTCAACGCCAGATTCTGTCACCGCGAGTGTCCTCGATCAGTCGGAGGTACTGGCGGCAGAGTCACGTGACCTTCAAACGGGTCGCCTGTCCGGACTAGTGGGGTGGCGGCAGCGTGCGGAGCCGTGGTGTAGTGGGTAGGATGTTCCGCTCTCTTACAGAGCATGCTGGTTCGAACCCGGGTTGGCTGTGCATAGCTTGGCAGTTTTTTTCCAAAACTGAATACTGATGCCAACCTATCAAATGATGCTTCTAGGAGCAAGCATGCTTAGCTTTCCACACATTGTCATGTCGGAGACGACCCTCGCCGTTACGTGACCTGAGGGGGTGGAGCTGGGCTGACATCGGAATGCGAGCAATGTAACCTTGTAACCCAGCGAAGGGGTAGCAGATGTCACGCAGCGCATCGTTCAGGGGCGATAGTTGAGACCCTATTGGATTGTGATATCGCCTTTGCATACGTTTAGGGATGCGCGAATTTAAAAAGATTTGATGCCAAATTTAGCACGTCTGTGAAACCTTGGTTCTAAATTATCCGAGCTCCATTTTGCACATTCAAGGGCCGTATTTCGGGCGAGCATTAAGTCACCCCGGCGCCATATGCAGCACCGCGTCCAGGCTAAGATCAGCGGAAGGCCTGGCCTTTCCCCCATCGTCATCATTAGCGTATGTGCCGCGTTATATCTAACTGGGGACCTGTCTTTCATACTTTTATATTTTATGTTTGCCTATCGTTGTCTCTGTATGCTGCCGCCCCTGCTGCCACGGAGCTGAGTGGTCTGCGGAGACGACCCTCACTGTCACGTGACCTAAACACGGAGCTGAGTGGTCTGCGGAGACGACCCTCGCTGTCGCGTGACCTGAGCGGGTGGTGCCGGCGCGAGCTGAGCAGGCATCGGATTGCGGAGAATGTGATCTTGTGACCCGGCAAAGAGGTAGCAGGTGCTAGGAAGCGCGCCGTTTAGGGGTGATAGGAGAGCCAATTGCACAGTAACTGTACCATTGTATAGCTGGGGACGCGCGAATGTAAGGCACGTTAATTCCTCATCACGGGGCGTGCTGTATTGTTTTTCAAACTGCTGCCCCTTTGTGCTGTGGTTTGCCTGCGCGAGGAGCCGTACTGAGCGTGCCCTTGACTAACTCGGACAGGTGCATGCTACTGGGTTTGTTGCGTCCATAGAGAAGAGGTCGGAATTAATAGAGACGGATAGAGATCGATAAGCGTGGTGATCAGTGGTGATAGATGAAAAGGCAATTAAAAATTAACAGCGGGAGAAACCAATGGGTGACATCGGAGGTTTTAAAAAGCATTCGTAAATTTAATCGCAATTCAAATTGGCTAGGAAGCGTGACACGGGGAAGGCTGGAAAAGATGGATGGTGCAAAAAAATTAGCGACGCATGTCCAGTTTAAGCAAAATCCATCTCAATATCACAATAGATAGGTGTCGGCTGGCCTGTCTCCTCGAATCCGGATGTAAAAAAAACACTTAGATTATTCGAGGATTAGGATTCGAGGAGACAGGCCAGCCAACACCATATCTACTTATGATCATGCTCCTCGCCGCAGCACTCCAAAACCTGTCAATATCACAATACATTGAAAACCATTATAGGACGGCAGCAACTTTCTATCACAGCCCCTTTGGTCTATGACTCCGGCGATTTAGTCTCCGAGGACACAGAGAAAGCAAGCTTGCTAAACAAATATTGCGCTTCGTTATTCAGGCCACACATCGATGATCAATCCCAGCCTCACATGGACACAAACAGAGAAATCAGCCCTCCTTTAAACAACATCGTTATCACCAAGCGAGAAGTGTTGAACCCACTAAACTCACTCAATTTCAATAAACCTCTAGGTCCCGACGGAATTCCCCTCGTATTTTGAAGCTAACGGCGATACTGATCTACAAACCACGTACTGTTCTTTTCAACAAATCCCTTAATGAGGAAAAATGTCCATAATTGTGGAAACAAGCCACGATCCAGCCCATTAAAAATTGGTTCTCCCTCTGGCTTAAAAAAATTACAGACCCATTCCGCTTGGTACCATTAGTCTGCTAGTACCATATCATATGTGAACCTACAGGGACCGAACGGCGTTAGTTGCGGCTGAGGAGCGAAGTCCTTTACTTTATTTTCGTTCAGAATTACACGTTAGAACGTGTTCTTCTGAATGGTCTTTGAAACCATTGGAAAGTCAATCATGATGTCATTAGCTGCATATAGCTAGTTGTGATGACAACCGTGTTTTTTTAGTACACGTAACTAACACTGAAACACAAGGAGTACCTTTTGACATAAATATGTCATATTGTTATTAACCCTCGCCCCGGTAGGTGGGGTGTTTGAACAACCCCTTCGAACTTGGCCTTTATGCGGGATAGCGAAAAAACGCGAATGCTGCTGAATAGCTCATACAAATTCATGAAGAAACTATCTTGGTCACTTTTTGGCTGAGTTCAATATTGAGGTCATGTTATGACAGGTCAAAGAAAGTGGCATTTTGGGTAAAGTTTTTGTGCTCTAGCGTCTGAGAGCTGAGTTAGAACCATTTTTTGAGCACCATTCGCTTTCTCTCGTCACGGCGAATCGAATGATGTAGAATATGACCATACTAGGTCAAAACACAAAAATGACCTGACCCCAGGTCAGGTCAAGATCACTTTTTAACCTAGCATAGTCGATATGCATATCAATCGACTTGCAATAGCAACCTGAACGCAATGGCATCAAAATAAAAGCTGTTTCATCATTTCATGCAAAGTTATTGACCTAAGTCTGAAAACTGCTTAAATACCCCCAGATGACATCTCAGAGGTCACGGGTCAAAAATTGCAAAATGAACCTGGAAAGGGGCACAGGATACTACGATTTTGAGAATATGAAGGTATTCTCAGTTGTATCTACACAAATACAACCCAATATCTTTTATTCCATGAATTTCCAATGGAGAGGTCATGGTCTGTACTTGACCTTAGGTCATCGATATTAAATTCCCGGAAACTATGTTTTAGCGCTTGGTGGGCCCATTATGTGGTATAAGTTTCAATTCGATGGATTCCCCATTTCTTACTTATGCCACCTTAACACGCGCATTGACGGGGGGCGGGTACCCGCCCTCCCCGGGTTTTTCGGAGAGAGTAGAAAAACGGCGGCGCGTAGCGCCGCCGTACTTGGTATACCTTTTCCCTCATCATTTTTACAACTTCTGTGAAAATTTTAAGGTTAGGTCATCTCAGGTCAGGTTACCAGTACAGTCAAGTGACCCGACCTCAAAAAAAGTTTAAGATAACATAAGTCGGATCATGGTGAACTTATCCGATTGAAACTCATATCACATAATGGCCCCACCGAGTTCTCTAAAATATGTTCTGGTATTTTTTATATCGATGACCTAAGGTCAGGTACGAGGCATGACCTCTCCATTGGAAATACATGGGAAAAATTGTTTTTACGGAATAACTCAGTAACGGATGATGATAGAGCATTTATTTTAGCTGCATTAGACTCGCCTGGGCTTTGCGGTTTTAATAATATGTATTTTATATAATTTGACCCTGACCTGACCTCAGGTCAGGTCAAATCCTTGATTTGACCTAGCAAGGTCAACTTATATATCATTCGATTCGGCTTGCTAAGAGGATTCATATGGTTTAAGCCGTTTTGCTCTATCTTTACTTGTTCAGATGTAATGGCCGAAAAACTGAATTTACATGTTATCCCTATGACGGGCATGTTTTGACCTCTCGTGACCTTAAATGTGACCTGACAAAAAAATGGTTCAAATATTTTCGATGGAGAAGTGGATGGGCAGCCCAACACCCTTTACCGTTTTTCGCTACCTACCGTGGTTCTTGATATCTTAGAGGGGCGGGTACCCGCCCCCCCGTCAATGCGAAGGTGGCTCAGACCCCCGTCAATGCGCGTGTTAAACATTTTTGAGATGAGGTTTCTCGACCTGCACTAGTGACCTGACCTGAGATGACTTAACCTTAAAGTTTTGCGGGAAGTTGCGGACTTGATCAAGGATAAGCTGTGCCAAGAACGGCGGCACTTGGCGCTGCCGTTTTTCTTGCCGCCGAAAAAAACCAACGGGGTGTTCAAACGCCCCCACCGGGCGAGGGTTAAGATCTGACCAACGGATCGGAAGAACGACTCCATCCCGTGGCGCAATTGAAGTTTACATATTAAATGAGAAACTTGAACATTCTGTCCCTCGTCGTTCGAGAGCTCATGCACAATAATGGCCTTAGAATTAACCGGCACGAACTTGTGAATCTTCAACGTTCCTTCTCTCGTGATTGCCTTATGGAAGCATTTTCTGAGCTCAGCAGCTAATTTGAGTAGTTTTTGTTTCTGCACATACATTTCAACGATGGCAATAACTTTACTCTTGTTATAGTTTGTTAGCCATTACGATACAAGATTTAAGTTTTCGTTGTATTCTTATGGAAACATACCTTGGCCTCTGAGACCACAAAAATGACCTGACCGAAAAGTTGTATTAGCATTTTTGGTAGAGATCGAGGGAAGCAATGGAACACTGCTTTCCTTTTACCTTCCAAGCATGGTTACTGGGATCGTAGGGGGATGAGTACCCCCATGCTAGTAAAGGTGGCCTGGGACCTCATACCAGCGCGTGATAACAAGCACACTGGAGGGGAGCCTCGGAAGCCCTCACCTACTTTTTCAAGGTTGCCAGAGAACCCTTCGTGGCCAAAAATGCTAAACAGCTACTCTTGAGAATATCCAATGGCACGTCGATTGGTCAAATTATCTTGAAAATCGGCCCCAATTTTGTAATTATAGACTTTCAAAGGTAAACCCTTTATTTTGAGATCGCTGCAATCGCGCGGTTGTACCAGTTCGCGTGCATCAAAGACCGACTGGCAAAGTTATAGCGGTATATAAAATGAGGTTATATGTCAAGTTCACCCAACATGAAGATCAAGCCCACAGTTCAACGCATACCAGCATTCTCAAAGTCATTGGTCCGGTGCTTCCGATCGCATGGCGTTACCCAGTATGACGCATACCATGCTACGACGTCCAAGTTAAGATAACTCAATGTAAAGGTCAAGGCACAGGTCAAATTAAAATGTCATGGGTAAAGGTCAATCCTCATTTCCCGTCCAACGGTTGCTATGGTGCTGGTCATGGTGTAATTATAGGGAATATGTAATATTGTGAGGTTATAGGTCAATGAACTTGAATGACTTAACCCCAAAAATTAAGTTAGCATTTTTGGAACGTTCTCATTATGACCTTGGTCCGTTTTTAGTGCATTCTTAACTTTTTTGCGCTCAATCACAGCATTTCCAGAAAAATCCCCAGCACGGCTCATACACGACCCTTATGACCTCGTTTGAACTTGACGGTACTTACCTAGGTCAATCGAAATCGGTCATAGTATAGATTTCAATAGCTCCCACCCAGCCTCCAACCGGAGTTTTTCTACGTCTCTTAATTTCCGAGAGCTCAGGAGCCCACCAGTGCGCGTAAGTGTCAGACCCCTCTCCAGTGCGGGTGTTAAGAAATGGGACATTAATTACAATTTATTGTTTTAAATACATCCTTACCCCTCATGCCCCACGAATCCCATCGTTGACACAAGTGTCAATGGTGGGATTCGTGGAAAAGAAGGTATTTTTCGTGATCAGAGACGTTTGATAGTCGCAGCGACGGCGGGCCGCGCTGGCGCACGAACCTCACAAAAGTGGGGATCGGGATATTTAGGAACTCAGAACTCGCGATGGTTTAAAGACTCCATTCTTTTTATTGCTGAATCTTATAGCGAAAAGTATAAAGAGTATATGAGCCTCATAAATATGAGCCTCAAAAAGTTTAAAATAAGGCATAGGAAAACAATTTTTTATAGATTTTGAGAAAAATCAAGAATGTATAATACATTCAAAATTTTATTTTTTGAATTATATTTGCCATGAGCCAAAATTCGTAATTCATCCTTAAGAGACCTAGATCAAGTCTTCATGGTATTTTTATAATCATACAGGTAAAATTTCGTCTTTAAAAAGACATGTAAGTGAATATGATCAAAATGCTTGAGGCTAAAATTTTCAATCCGTAAGTCAGGGAGCAAAATGAATAGAAAAATGGTCATCAGGTCCATCAATAGCCCCCCTCACAAAAACATACACCGAAATCTGAGATATGAGGGTGTTATCGACTTGTCGATCTGTCATGGAATGTCCCCTATACGCCATGGACAAACTTTGACAGTGATGTCCAATTAAAGTAGGCATCTTAAATGATGCGTTTGGTGATGATGCCTTTCTTTCGGTAATTACGCATATACATATTTAGGTCTGAATTCGTATAGAGTTTATTTAATATACCAAGGTAGCATCAATTTTCCCTAAATATCTGTTTCTAGGTTGATCCCCGAACTGGAAAAAAATCAAGAATGTTGGGAGATTTTGATTCAAAGAAATTTACAATTACCTGCGAGTTTGAACTGTTGGTCTGGGGGACAACAGACCTAAGAATCGTAAAAAGTCTGCAAAGAAAATAAGAGAAAACCGTGGAAATGGGATAGGTCAATGTCACCCCTGATTAACCCCCTCAATCCGCCACGCTCTGCAATACCCAGTAGCGCACCCAAGGAGAGGGCCAGCGGGCCCGGAACCCCTTCCCCCAAACGCTTTGACTCCAAAGTGCCGGCCCTCGGCCATGTCTGGCGTGGCACTCGACGTGCGTTCTGGTAATAACTGACCGCTGCAGGCACCCATCGAGAGTAAAAATGAGGATTGATCTGGCTTTTAGTTCCAGTTCTCCTTTCACCTTACCGCCCCTGCTCACAGTTTGTCGCCCCTGCGGTGAATTATTCACTCACTATGTGATTCAACCACAGGCCCGGTTTATAATAATTGTATCACCTTCCATAAGCGTTGGAAAAGGGGAGCCAGGGGCTTGGTCCCCGACTTTTCGGCCAAAAATTTACTGATCTCAGTCAAACAACTGCACATGCTTATAACCAGCCGCTGCGGAAGGCAGCGAGGAGCCCAAATTCAGACAGTTTTTTTGTCCTGACGTGGAAGGTTTTTTGTCAGCATCAGGTTGGAGTTTGGCTGCCCCCCCCCACTTTTTTGCGCGGTGGCGACGCTTATGCCCCCTTTACTTGCATTTTACACCATACGAAAAATATGTATTGCTTTTTACCTGATAAGTACCCTCTCTGGCCAATTTTTCCCCTGCAGTAGCCTGTCACGCTCTGTCAAACATGCCACCTCCCATCAGCCCCCCCTTCGTCAGCCGGGCCCCCAAACGAAAATCCTTGGTGCACGCCTGGCAATATCCCAATTCTATAGATCTCAAGAGAGGCATAAAGAAACCCCGTCAGGTGGCATGTGATGCGAACATTTCGTCCATTTTAGTTCGAATCTGCAGTTGTAGCACCCATGTATAACTGACCTCAACTTGACCAAACAACATGTGTGAGGCGTGCGTTCCACCCCTCCTCAGCTGTCCCCGGCCAATGCCCGCCCACTCGCCGGGCTCAGCGCCACAGCGTACAGTGACTTCCAAACTTGTGGGTCGGCAGCGGAACGATACTTTCGCAACTGACTGTACAGTCTGTTGCGAAAGTATCTTTCCGTTCCAGGGGTGTCCGACCAGGCGGGAATATGAAGTTTGGGAACCACATGTCTGAGGGCGTGGCCTGTTCGGCTGGTCGACCTCCCCAGCGGTTAGCGGGTCGGACCGATGAGGCTGGGGTCAGCCGGGTCGGGTCGGGCGACCCAGTGCTTTCACTTTCAGTCGTGGAAACTCCTGTATTTGAGCCTCCCCGACAGAGAAGTGAAACACCATAATGGTAATTTCTCGGTTCCACTGCGGTGGGCCACCAAGTATCCCTCCCCACTATTGAGAGCTGAACGCCAAATACCATTGGAGGCAGGACCATGTGTATAAGGGTAGTATTACTGCCAGGAGGTGGAAGGGGGAGCAGAGGTCACATTATTGCCAGAAAGTTGGCAGGAGGGGGGATAGCATAGTTGTCGGGGGTGCGGAATGGGCAAATACAGGATTTCTTATGGGGGGACGAATGATTGAAAGCGGGTCACCATCCGAGCCAGAAGGGGAGGGGTGATAAACCAAAACTTATCGTGGGGTGCTCATTTGCATCCTAAGGGGAAGAGTAAACGGGTGGCAAACGAAAGTTTATCATGGCGCCACTGACATTTTAGGAGAAGCCGCGGCCATTTTAGGGGCTCAAGCTAGGGAAGGGAGCAACTGCCCTCACTTGCCTTTCCTGAATTCACCCTTGAGGTGCAAGGGAGGCAGGACTCAAACTAATGACTGATGAGCCAGCCCCTCAATTTGATCGGTCTCTTGACACTTTGCAGCACCATCTTACCTATGATAGGGACGTCACAGTGGTCACTGCGGATTGTTGTATCTTAACTGTTCCGAAACATCGATTTCAATAACATTTTGGGATGCCAGCGCTTCTCCTGAAATTACTTTCTGATTGACTCCAGCGTTCAACGCCAGATTCCGTCACCGCGAGTGTCCTCGATAAGTCGGAGGTACTGGCGGCAGAGTCACGTGACCTCCAAACGGATCGCCTGTCCGGACTAGTGGGGTGGCGGCAGCGTGCGGAGCCGTGGTGTAGTAGGGAGGATGTTCCGCTCTTTTACAGAGCATGCTGGTTCGAACCCGGGTTGGCTGTGCATAGGTTGACAGTTTTTCCAAAATTGAATACTGATGCCAACCTATCAAATGATGTATCTAGGAGCAAACATATTCAGCTTTCCACAAATTGTCATGTCGGAGACGACCCTCGCCGTTACGTGACCTGAGGCGGTGGAGCTGGGCCAACATCGGAATGCGGGCAATGTAAGCTTGTGACCCAACGAAGGGGTAGCAGATGTCACGCAGCGCATCGTTCAGGGGCGATAGTTTAGACCCTATTGCATTGTGATAGCGCCTTTGTAAAAGTTTAGGGATGCGAGACTTTAAAAAAATTGTTTGCTAAATTTAGCACGTTTGTGAAACCTTGGTGCTAAATTATCCGTGCTCCATTTTGCGCATTCAAGGGCCGTATTTCGGCCCAGCGTTAAGTCACCCCGGCGCCATATGCAGCGCCGCGTGCAGGTTACGATCAGCGGAGGGGCTGACCTTTCCACCATCGTCATCATTAGCGTATGTGCCGCGTTATATCTAACTGAGGGACCTGTCTTTCATACTTTTATATTGCATGTTTGCCTACCGTTGTCTTTGTATGCTGCCGCCCCTGCTGCCAAGGAGCTGAGAGGTCTGAGGAGACGACCCTCGCTGTCACGTGACCTGAGCACGGAGCTGAATGGTCTGCGGAGACGACCCTCGCTGTCGCGTGACCTGAGCGGGTGGTACCGGCACGAGCTGAGCCGACATGGGATTGCAGAGAATGTGACCTTGTGACCCGGCGAAGAGTAAGCAGGTGCTAGGAAGCGCGCCGTTTAGGGGTGATAGGAGAGCCAATTGCACAGTAATTGTACCATTGTATAGCTGGGGACGCGCGAATGTAAGGCACGTTAATTCCTCAACACGGGGCGTGCTCTATTGTTTTTCAAACTGCTGCCCCTTTGAGCTGTGGTTTGCCTGCGCGAGGAGCCGTACTGAGCGTGCCCTTGACTAACTCGGACTGGTGCTTGCTACTGGGTTTGTTTCGTAAATACAGAAGAGGTCGGGATTAATAGAGACGGATAGAGATCGATAAGCGTGGTAATCAGTGGTGATAGATGAAAAAGTAATTAAAAATTAATGGCGGGAGAAACCCATGGGTGACATCGAAGGCTTTAAGAAGCATTCGCAAATGTAATCGCAATTCAAATTGGCTAAGAAGCGTGACAGGGGGAAGGCTGGAAAAAGGTGGAGGGTGGGAAAAAAATTAGCAACGCATGTCCAGTTTAAGCAAAATCCATCTCAATATCACCATAGATAGGTGTCGGCTGGCCTGTCTCCTCGAATCCGGATGTAAAAAAAAACACTTAGATTATTCGAAGAGTGGGATTCGAGGAGACAGGCCAGCCAACACCATATCTACTTATGATCATGCTCCTCGCCGCAGCACTCCAAAATCTATCAATATCACAATACATTGAAAACCAGTATAGGGACGGCAGAAACTTTCTAGCACAACCCCTTTGGTCTATGACTCCGGCGATTTAGTCTCCGAGGACACAGAGAAAGCAAACTTGCTAAACAAATATTGCGCTTCGTTATTCAGGCCACACATCGATGATCAATCCCAGCCTCACATGGACACAAACAGAGAAATCAGCCCTCCTTTAAACAACATCGTTATCACCGAGCAAGAAGTGTTGAACCAACTAAACTCACTCGATTTCAATAAATCCCTAGGTCCGGATGAAATTCCCCCTCGTATTTTGAAGCTAACGACGATACTGATATACAAACCACTTACCGCACTTTTCAATAAATCCCTAAATAAGGAGAAATTTCCATAATTGTGGAAACAAGTCACGATCCAGCCACTTAAAAAAAACTTTCTCCCTCTGGCTGAAAAAAATACAGACCCATTCCGCTTGGTACCATTAGTCTGCTATTACCATATCATATGTGATCCTCCGTGGCCCGAACGGCGTTAGCTGCGGCTGCGGAGCGAAGTGCTTCACTTTATTTTCGTTCAGAATTACACGTTAGCACTTGTTCTTCTGAATGGTCTTTGAAACCACTGGAAAGTCAACCATGATGTCATTAGCTGCCTACAGCTAGTTGTAATGATAACCGTGCTTTTTTAAGTCCAGGTAACTAACACTGAAACACAAGGAGTACCTACCTGTGTTATTAACCCTCGCCCCGGTAGGTGGGGTGCTTGAACAATCCCTTCGAACTCGGCCCCTATGCGGGATAGCGAAAAAACATGAATGCTGGTGGATAGCTCATACAAATTCATGAAGAAACTATATTAGTCACTTTTTGGCTCAGTTCAATATTGAGGTCATGACAGGTCAAAGAAAGTGACATTTTGGGTAAACCTTTTGGGCTCTAGCGTCTGAGAGCTGAGTAAGAACAATTTTTTGGGCACCATTCGCTTTCTCTCGTCACGGTGAATCGAATGATATATAATATGACCATACTAGGTCAAAACACAAAAAATGACCTGACCCCAGGTCAGGTCGAGGTCACTTTTTAACCTAGCATAGTCGATATGCATATCAATCAACTCGCAATAGCAATGTGAACGCAATGACATCAAAATATTTTTTTTCATTATTTCGTGCAAAGTTAGTGCCCTAAGTCTGAAAACTGCTTAAATACCCTCAGATGACCTCTCAGAGGTCACAGGTCAAAAATTGCAAAATGAACCTGGAAAGGGGCACAGGATACTAAGATTTTGAGAATATGAAGGTATTTGCAGCTGTATCTACACAAATACAACCCAATATCTTTTCTTCCATGCATTTCCGATGGAGAGGTCATGGTCTGTACTTGACCTAAGGTCATCGATATGAAAATCCTGGAATATATATTTTAGCGCTTGGTGGGCCCATTATGTGGTCTAAGTTTCAATTCGATAGATTCCCCATTTCTTACTTATGCCACCTTAAACATTTTTGAGATGAGGTCACGACCTGCACTGGTGACCTGACCTGAGATGACTTAACCTTAAAATTTTGCGGAAAGTTGCGGAATTGATCAAGGATATGCTGTGTCAAGTACGGCGGCGCTTCGCACCGCCGTTTTTCTTGCCGCCGGAAAAACCCGAGGGGGTGTTCAAACACCCCCACCGAGCGCGGGTTAAGATCTGGCCAACGGATTGGAAGAACGACTCCATCCCTTGGCGCAATTGAAGTTCACATATTAAATGTGAAACTTGAACCTTCTGTCCCTCGTCGTTCGAGAGCTCATACACAATAATGGTCTTCGAATAAACCAGCACAAACTTCTGAATCTTCAATGTTCCTTTTCGCGTGATTGCCTTATCGAAGTATTTTCTGATCTCAGTAGCTAATTTGAGTACTTTTTTCTGCACACACATTTCAGCGATGACAATAACTTTCCGCTTGTTATAGTTTGTTCGCCACTATGATACAATATTTAAGTTTCCGTTGTATTCTGATAGAAACATACCTTGGTCTCTCGAGACCACAAAAATGACCTGACCGAAAAGTTCTATAAGCATTTTTGGTAGAGATCGAGGCAAGCAATGGAACACTGCTTTCCTTTTCCCTTCGAAGCATAATAGCTGAGATCGTAGGGGGGATGGGTACCCCCATGCTAGTAAAGGTGGCCCGGGACCTCATACCAGCGCGTGACAACAAGCACACTCGAGGGGAGCCTCGGAACCCTCACCTACTATTTCTAGGTGGCCGGAGAACCCTTCGTGGCCAAAAAGTTTATCTATCTTCTTTTGAGAACATCCAATGGCTCGTCGATTGGTCAAATAATCTTGAAAATCGGCCCCAATTTTGTAATTATAGACTTTCAAAGGTAAAACCCTTTATTTTGAGATCGCTGCAATCGCGTGGTTTTACCAGTTCGCGTGCATCAAAGACCGACTGGAAACGTTATAGCGGTATATAAAATGAGGTTATATGTCAAGTTCACCCAACATGAAGATCAAGCCCACAGTTCAACGCCATAACAGCATTCTCAAAGTCATTGGTCCGGTGCTTTCGATCGCCTGGCGTTACCCAGTATGACGTATATCATGCTACGACGTCAAAGATAAGATAACTCAATGTAAAGGTCAAGTCACAGGTCAAAGTAAAATGTGATGGGAAAAGGTCAATCCTCATTTCCCGTCCAACGGCTGCTATGGCACTAGTCATGGTGTAATTATAGGGAATATGTCATATTGTGACATTATAGGTTAATAAACTTGAATGGCTTAAGCCCAAAAATTAAATTTACAGTTTTGGGATGTTCTCATTATGACCTTGGTCCGTTTTTAGTGCATTCTTAATTTTTGCGTTTAATCACAGCATTGCCAGAAAAATCCCCAGCACGGCTCATACATGACCTTTATGACATTGTTTGAACTTCACGGTACTTACATAGGTCAATTTAAATCGGTCATAGTATAGATTTCAATAGCTCCCACCCAGCCTCCAATCGGAGTTTTTCTACGTCTCTTAACACGCGCATTGACGGGGGTCTGAGCCACCTTCGCATTTACGGAGGGGCGGGTACCCCCCTAAGATCTCGAGAACCATGGTAGGTAGCGAAAAACAGTAAACGGCGTTAGGCTGCCCATCCACTTCTCCATCAAAAACATTTGAACCATTTTTTTGTCAGGTCACATTTAAGGTCACGAGAGGTCAAAACATGCCGTCATAGGGATAACATGTAAATTCGGTTTTTCGGCCATTTCATCTGAACAAGTAAAGATAGAGCAAAACGACTTAAACTATATGAATCCTCTCAGCAAGCCGAACCGAATGATACATAATTTGACCTTGCTAGGTCAAATCAAGGATTCGACCTGACCTGAGGTCAGGTCAGGGTCAAATTATATAAAATGCATATCATTAGAACCGCAAAGCCCAGGCAAGTCTAATGCAGCTAAAATAAATGCTCTATCACCATCCCTTATTGAGTTATTCTGTAAAAAACCATTCTTTCCATGTATTTCCAATGGAGAGGTCATGCCTCGTACCTGGCCTTAGGTCATCGATATAAAAATACCGGAACATATTTTAGAGAACTCGGTGGGGCCATTATATGATATGAGTTTTAATCAGATAAGTTCACCCTGCTCCGACTTATGCTATCTTAAACTTTGAGGTCGAGTCACTTGACCTGTACTGGTGACCTGACCCGAGATGACCTAACCTTAGAATTTTCACAGAAGTTGTAAAAATGATGAGGGAAAAGGTATGCCAGGTACGTTTTTTGCTATCTCTGAAATACCCTTGGGCGTGGCGGGCACCCGCCCCGTCAATGCGCGTGTTAATTTCCGAGAGCCCAGGGGCTCACCAGTACCTACGCGTAAGTGTCAGACCCCTCTCCAGTGCGGGTGTTAAGGAATGGGACATTGATTACAAATTATTGTTTTAAATACATCATTACCCTCATGCCCCACGAATCCCACCATTGACACAAGTGTCAATGGTGGGATTCGTGGAAAAGAAGGTCTTCTTCGTGACCAGAGACGTTTCATAGTCGCAGCGACGCACAGTGGGCCGGCGGGCGCTCAAAAGCGCTTAAAATTAATTACCGTCGAACTATTGAGGCTACATCAGCGATATTTTATATCTAGGGTTTTTAAATGCCCCCGAGTAGTTTTCGAGGCTGTTTTTGCTGTATCTGCAGCCTATGTCTAGCTATTGGCATAATATTACTAGGATAATATACATAGTAATATACCCCTCCGGATAACAATTTCTTTTGCCTTCGGGATGTCGTATGGAGGACATATGTCGGCATTCTGACATTCTGACCAGGGGCGTAGCCAAGAGGGGGGCAGGGACAGCCACCCCCTGAGGGCCCCTGAGGGCCCTCTGAGGACACGGGTCGCGCGAAGCGCGGCTCGCCCGCACTATGCTCTGTGGTCAAATATGAAATTTCATACCAGACAGGGCCCTCTTAAGCCCTCTTCAGCACTCTCTTCTGTAACAAGCAGAACCCTTTTTACCTATCAGGGCCCTTTTGGCGCTGTCGCTGGGGCCTTTTTCGGGGCGCTGCCCTCCCCCTGAGCGAAATCCTGGCTACGCCCCTGATTCTGACTCTTGGCCGACTCTCTGGTAAACTGCCAGGTTTGCTTCGTATGCTGCCCTTCAATGAACACAGCAAGTGCTTCTTCGTCTGTGTATCGTATTGAGGTATTTGCTGGTTTTCTTAGCATTTTTCTTACCTTAGTAGGTCCTGTGGGAGCCACGGTCACGTGTTTGAGAGAACCAGAAAGGCCCTGGCGCTTTGGAGCGTGTGACATTCAAAAGCTCTGCAGAGGAGTAACCAACCATGAAAGCGGAGGTTCGACGACGTTTGGAGCTACCAGAAAGTGTTCCACATAAACCCACAGGCCGACAAGGACCCCGGCTTGTACATGGCTGGTCAAGGTCAACAGGCTCCAATACCCTCGGTGAATCTGCTGCGATGGAACACTCATTCAGCCACTGTTTCTCTTCCTCCAAGAAGCAGTTTAGGGTCCTGTGACTTGCTTGCCATTTCCGCTTCACCCTTGCAATAAAAATTGTAATTTCCGACCGCACGTGTCTCTTTTATGCTCACTGAATCCGCGCTGTAATGTGTCCTTAACATATGACACTTCGTCATCCGCTGCCACTCTGTTGATAACAATATTGCCACGCACAAAGTTAAACACATCCTATCGTGAGATAATTTTTCCCACTACAAAACCACAGTTCGCTAGAGCAAGGCACCTCTCCAACTGAGTCAGGGGCCTATTGTTCCTCTGTACCAGGCCACTTCTCACTCAAGAAAACGACCGCCTTATATTTCGTCTCATATCATATTTGAGCTCTCGTGATCAGTTCTCGTGCGAAGCGAGGTAATCATCTGATGCATTTAGTGTAAAGCAAGTGGCAAACCCAGGCCAATCTGCACATTATCTTATGCCCCGAGCGGTGTTTAGACAATACCCATATTTCCTGTGTAAAGCCAGGGGTCTAAAAAGTGAGCTTGTGGTCGCCGACTAAAATCCAAGCTTCTTCGATGGTCGCCGAACCTAATGCTACATGTATTACAAAATCGGTCTTAAAAGTGGTATAAATATGGCTATAGGGAAGCACTGGCGAGTGCAAGGGGGATGGTTCCAATAAAATATAGATATAAAAAACCTATAAAATATAGATCGAGTTTCTCGATATCGATGACCCTAAGCCAGAATCAAGTCATTACATAAGTGATTTCATGAGATTATAATTCAGTATTAAAGTCAAAGTTATGATCTGAAAGCAACAAAACTATACATGCTGGCCCTTAACCCTAGCCCCGGTGACCAGCATGAATCACCTATGAACCCCCTGGTGGGAGGGTGTTAAAAATGACACCCTCGATCTCGGAAACAAAGAAAGAAGCGGAAAAAGCGATCGAAAGGTCACCGGAAATGCAATCGGCGTTACTCCTGGAATTTTTGCGTAAGGTCAATACTGTGGTCACCAGAGGGGAAAAATTCATATACGTCAAAATGTATCAAATGCAGTGCTCTATAAAACCTTGCTTATCTCCGTACGCAAAATAGCCGGAACCACTTTCTCAACGCTATTCGACAGAGCCCGACCAGCTCTTTCACTAAGGCAACATACATTTTCATATCAGGTCAAAGGCTAGGGCGCAACAGCACACTGAATATTGGAGATGTTGTCACGTAGCTTCAAGTTATAATAGGAAGAACGCTCGCTTTCAGCGTGATATGTCGGACCTAAAAGCCAATGTTGGATAGTGATCAGTCATTTATACGCACTACGCAGTCATGAATACGTATCGATAGTGCCCACTGAGCTTAGGTTAAGTCTGTTTGGAGGTCAATCGAGGTCAAAGATGATACGCTGTCCGTACACAAGGGCAATCAAATGGGCGCCGAAAGCTGTGGGACGGGGTACCTACGCATCCCCCTGTTGGCCAACCAGGGGGTCATCTCCCCCAAAATTTTCGGTTCATCGTCAATAATGTTGTCAGGTACCAAATATGCTCACAATTCCCCTGCCCCGGCCAGCACCAGCCCGGGTCCGTTCCCCTGTAAAAATTCCGTGGCAGCACCCCTGGGCATTAAAATTTTCGCCCATTACTTCTATACCAAGCCAAGATACAACCATGATTGATTCACCATTGTTGTTCTCTCATCAATAATGGTTTTATTTTGTGTCCATCCATGTGAAAAATTGTTAGGCCTTATCTTGGAGACAAATAAAAGGGTTTGCAGCACCTTAAAAAAGAGCCTCAGGAACAGTTCCGATGTTTCATTTAACTAGAGAAAAAACATTTTTCATGTACATACATGCGTCATGAAATACTTGTCATTCTTCACCTTGAGGCGCCACAAATCAGATAAATTCCTGTAACATTTCAAATAAATAATTCAAACATTATTCATTGGCAACATTTCCTCAGAAGTACAGTGGAAAATATCAACCATTGCTAAGATGAGGCCCAATTTTTTGCTCCATTGTTGAACATGGTTCTACTCAAAGCAATAGCAATGCTGTCTCTTGGGAATAACCTTATTTTCTTTGCATGACATCATTCCCATGATAACTATTTCCAAAGCTCTTAATTGATGCATTTTAGCATTAATAATCAGGACTGAAAAAGCTTCCAGAATAGTTGCTGATGACCCATTTGGACCAGGATTGGGTACTGAGAAGAACAGTTTGCATTTCAGCAACCTGTTCTTTTGTGGTGGACGCAATCTGTGATATTTCTACTGTACCTCTGTGGCAGTGCTTCCATAGTTCATCCATGCTAGAGAAAACAAAACGAGTCAACTTTCTTGTGACAAAAAAATACAAGATATTATCAGAAACTTGGATGCATATAATCAATCAGTTAAAAAACATACACACACACCCTGATCACCCAGTGTGCATCCATCTGTGCAAAAGACACAGCTTATTCTATGTTTGGCAGACTTGGATTGGACCATTGTCCTTGCAGTGGAGTCTTCTGGCAAATTGGAAATGGTTTTTCACATCTTTGTGCTGTGCAGGAATGCACATTTATATCCCTTATGGGGCACCAATGCAAAGTGATGGATCTAGGATTTTAGTAGGGGGCAGCCCTCTGAGATTGCATCCTGTCAACCAAAAGGGCACACTTTACCCAAAAGGGTGGCTATCATCATCAATCAGTGGGAGAAAACTGTTATTGGTGTGACTTAAAAATGGTAACAGTGCCATAAATGGGAATGCTTGACCCATAGATGGGAACACCCATTCCCAATTATGGGAATGCTTGAGACCATTTTCCAGAACAAAATTTTGGGCCATGAAACAAACTTTTCGTCTTTCTACCTGGCTTATTTCTGTTCGTCAAATTTTAGAGGGCATTTATCTTTCAAACAGAAACAGGAAATCATACTTTATACCCTGCTTCAAATATTGAAGCTCAACATGTCTATTATGATCATTCACATGTCTTGGTGCATCTGTGTAAATAAAACACTAGTCATATACAAAATCAATTAATAGATATCTAGAAAAACAACAAAAAGTTTTTAAATATTTGATTTATATTGCCACTTGAGATAATAATATATACAGACCAAGACATATGGCCATACAGAACAAGATGCGAGCCAACCTAGCATAACAAAACCTATTTTCAGCACCTTTAATGCCATTTTACACAACTTCTAAACTTCAAAGCTCCATCTGTAGCCCCATCATTTGTATTCTAGTGGTGGGGGCAGTAGCAAGGTATTTTCTGCCTCGCAGATCTGGTTTAATCAGTTTTGGGGTACCCTTTTCTTCAGGCCGCCCTGAATCCTTTCAAACTTACGGGGTCCTGAACTCGAGTTCAGGGATCCCTTGGACCTGTCACTGCTGTGGCACCCCAAATGGAAGCTCATGTTAATTTCTGTGCCTACTGAGAGCATCCTAAAAAAATTCCTATTTCTCATTTCAGGGACTTTAAAATCGTTAAATAACAGGCCTACTTGGTCCCCAGTTATATGTCCAGCTTTAAGGCAAGAACATGGAGGTATCAAAAATAGTATACTTGTAATGGATAGTCTCATAATTAGGCACCACAAAAATCGTTCAGAATATTCACGCCCTTGGGAATGTGTGACTATAGAACAATGTTTACGATGACATTTCAGTGTGATTGTGGTTGGAAAGAGTTTAAACATGCACCACTGGTATTCAAGTTTTTTCCTTCTGAGACTTTTCGCGGTAAAAGCAAAACAAGGGAAACATCATTGCAAGTAGACTCCAAAACCCACCTAGATTGCACGGACCGTCTATGATAAACGCACATCTTGATTTAACCCCTTGGATTTAACAAATTGAACACCAGTCGTCAAAAACGGCGCCCACCAACAAGAATACAAAAATATTAGCGGCAGCCCACGCCGCGCTCGTTCTGACGGCCGCACACACCGAAAATGTACCAGGGCGACCACCTGCGACCAGGCAACCACGCAAGTCGGCGGTTTCGGCCGACTCGGTCTCCCCATTGGTCGCCTATTGAAAAAAATGAAAATCACCGACTTGGTACCGACTCGTGACGGATTCTAGTATATTCTAGTTTGAACTTAAAAATAATACATAGATACGGTAAAAGGAGATGGCATCAGCTAAGGTACCAGGTAATTTCAGTCGCTTTTCATAAAATTGGAACCAAAAATTGTAATAAGAAGAAACATAACTAGCAAAGACTAGCAGCAACTAAGGGCGGTGATGATGCCAGATGTAATCGGCCAAAGATGCCCCGTTGTAGCCAAGCTGTCTTTCAGAAACGCCAAACAAGCCGGGAAACGAAGGCTAACTTGGCTCTTTGTCGAAGTAGATTCTGCCCATTCTTGGCTAAAGGAACTGGCAGACTTCATCCAATAGATTTTTATGGGCACTGGGTGTATTACGATGACACACGTGGAGACAGTGGAGAGGGTAAGCATATTTAGAAGCAGGAGCGGATGGTGGAAGCTAAAATCATGGGAAAACAGATGGAATCAGAGTTTGAGACGGTTGCTGGGTCGCCAACTAAAAGATGATAGGGTCGCCGACGGCGTAGGTAGATCGGCAAGTTTTTAGACCCCTGTGTAAAGCATTTGACCCAATGTGACCTGGAAAAGATTGCGTAACCTCCAGGTCTACGAAATAGCTCAGAATTGTGTTAACCGGGACTCGAGACGAATCCTAAAGGGAAAACTTGCCGACACCTGCCTTAAAAATGAACAATTTCTACCATTTGGCTTGTAATAGTGTAATACTATGACCGCACCCGTGCATTGCACTGAACAACAAATATGCTCATAATACGAATTCGGGCAAAATCGGGCAAAAAGTAATTATAACGCATGAAAGTAAACACCTTCAGCTACTTTGTGGACCAAGTTTCACTGCGGCACAAGGTGATATATTTTTTAAAACTCTATTTCAAATATAGTTTGATCAAATCTATCTCCGTCAGTAACATTACTTAGTAAATTTGCTCCCCATACCTGACCAATACACGAAATCACGTTAAAACATGTACTAACATATTTGGAACACTCCGTTCCTAGAAACAAAAGCCATAAAACTAATTTCTAAACCTTTGAAACGTTGAAAAACACTTGTGAACAAATAAGGAAATTCAGGCGATAAGTGCGCTCCGAAACGCTTTCGGTGGAAACCTCGTCTTCAGACTGTTTCTGCACAGAGTTTTGTAGTCGTTTAGAAAAAATAAGAATGCCATCGTATTCTACATTCAATTTCACACTGATGACACCCATAAAACAGCAATATTTTTGAACTTACGAAATCCGAATAATAAGCGCTTTTGAGGGTCCGCGGGCCCACTGTGCGACGGCGGGCCGCGCTGGCGCACGAACCTCACAAAGTGGGGATCGGGACATTTGGGAACTCAGAACTCGCTATCGGTTAAATACTTCATTCTTTTTATTGCTGAATCTTACAGAGAAAAGTATAAAGAGTAATATGAGCCTCAAAAAGTGTAAAACAAGGCATGGGAAAACGATTTTTCATATATTTTGAAAAGAATCAAGAATGTTTAATATATTCAAAATTTAATTTCTTGAATTATATTTCTCATGAACCAAAATTCGTAATTCGACCTTAAGAGACCTAGATAAAGTCTTTGTGGTATTTTAAGAAACATACAGGTAAAATATCGTCTTTAAAAAGACATGTAAGTGAATATGATCAAAATTATTGAGGCTAAAATTTTCAAACTATGTCAGGGAGCAAAATGAATAGCAAAATGGCCATCAGCTTCATCAATAGCCCCTCACAAAAACATAAACCGAAATCTGAGATATGAGGGTGTTATCGACTTGTCCATCTGTCATGGACAAACCTTGACCCCTATACGCCATGGAAAAACTTTGACAGTGATGTCCACTTAAACTAGACATCTTATATGATGCTTTTGATGATGATGGCTTTCTTTCGGTAATTACGCATTACATATTTAGGTCTGAATTAGTGAGAGGTTTTTTAATATGCCAAGGTAGCATCAATTTTCTATAAGTATTTGTTTCTAGGTTGATCCCCGAACTGGAAAAAATCAAGAATGTTGGGAGATTTTGATAAAAAAATTACAATTACCTGCGAGTTTGAACTGGTGGTCTGGGGGACAACAGACCTAAGAATCGTAAAAATGTCTGCAAAGAAAATAATAGAAAATCGTGGAAATCGGTTAATGTCACCCTTGATTAAACCCCTGAATCCGCCACGCTCTGCAATACCCAGTAGCGCACCTAAGGAGAGGGCCAGCGGGCCGGGGCCCCTTCCCCCAAACGCCTCGACTCCAAAGTGCCGGCCCTCGGCCATGTCTGGCGTGGCACTCGACGTGGGTTCTAGTAATAATTGACCGCTGCAGGCACCCATCGAGAGCAGAAATGAGGTGTGATCTGGCTTTTTGGTTCCAGTTCTCCTCTCACCTTACCCCCCTGCTCACAGTGTGTCGTCCCTGCGGTGAATTATTCACCCAATATGTGATTCAACCACAGGCCAGGTTTATAATAATTGTACCCCTTCCATAAGCATTGGAAAAGGGGGACCAGGGCGGCCTGGTCCCCAATTTTTGACCAAATGTTTCCTATTCTTAGTCAAAATGGGAGAAAACAGCACATGCTTATAATTAGCCGCTGCGGAAGGCAGCGAGGAGCCCAAATTCAGACAGTTTTTTGTCCTGACGTGGAAAGTTTTTTTGTCAGCATCAGGTTGGAGCTTGGCTGCCCCCTTTTTGCACGGTGGCGACGCTTATGCCCCATCACTTGCGTTTTACACCATACGACAAATATGTATTGCTTTTACCTGATAAGTACCCTCTCTGGCCAATTTTGCCCTGCTGTAGCCTGTCACGCCCTGTCAAATATGCCACCTCCCATCAGCCCCCCCCTTCGTCAGCCGGGCCCCCAAATGAAAATCCTGGGTGCACGCCTGGCAATATCCCAATTCTATAGATCTCAAGAGAGGCAGAAAGAAACCCCGTCGGTGGTGATGCGGATCGGTGGCATGATGGCGGCCATTTCGTCCATTTTATCTCGAGTCTGCAGTTGCTTGGCACCCCATGTATAACATGGCCTCAACCCGACCAAACAACGTGTGTGAGGCGTGCGTTCCACCCCCTCCTCAGCTGTCTCCGCCCAATTCCCGCCCACTCGCCCGGCTCAGCGCCACAGCGTACAGTGACTTCCAAACTAGTGGGTCGGCAGCGGAACGATACTTTCGGCAACAGACTGTACACACGACTAAGGCTATCAATTTCTCTAAGAATTAGCCTCGTATCTATCCTAAACAGTGATGTACAACACTACTACAAGAAAAAATTACTTTAGAAAAACAACATTCCAAAACTTTTGAAACAGAAATTTAGGGCTTAAAAGAAATCACAATTAACCAATCAAAGCCTAGGAATTCTCAAACCGGGGTCATGCTGACCTATATCTGACGCAAAAGTTTTGTCATCCTGGGCCTGAAGCAGAAAATGACTCTCAAGACCCGAGGTACCGAAACCGCTGAAGACTTGAGTAATTATGTTTTTTCTGTTTCTGAAGGCAAAATAATTCATTTTTAGTTTTTAGAAGCTTTTAAAATTAATTCAAATACAAATACAGGAGAACAGACATTTGTATTACAAAAAAACATTGCTTTTCAACTTTAAAATAGTTTTCAAAAAGTAAGTGATGGGTGAAGGTTTCAACATTTTGTCGGAACTGTTAATCTATTTCGATAATATAAGAGTGGCCTCCCCAAAATTTTGCCGAATATACCAAAAATAATTGATAGTTTTGTAATCAGGATTTTTTAAAGTAGCAGGAAACCACGATAATAATTCTTTTGCTTGTCTCCCTTTGATATCTGTCAATCTGGGTGCTCGACCACAGGCATGTTTAATATCTGTTAAACATCTGTCACACAATGATATTTTTGGGCCTCCTTTAAGTGACGATGAGGTGAGAGTGATTAAAGATGAAAGCATAATATCCTCTTTCCGTTGCCCGGTCAGGCCAGCGAACAAGGGTGGGACCTGCTGCCCACCAGACCTCACGGGCAACAAAAAGAGGAAGGTTACCATGTCGTGAATGTTGCCGATCCCTAGGTGCTCGTCAGATTGTCGTGCCAAGGTCAAGTCCGAGAGTAGAGAGTCTGGTCTGCACTGAGTTTTTGCTAGTAAGGTTTGGTTGATTTCCCGCCGCCCTCCCGAAAAGAATAGGTAGAAACTAAGCCAACATTCGGAGAGAGCTCAGGTACTACACATGGTGTAGCATACATAACATACACACTGAGATACCTTCACCACATTCTGCTATTCGTGCAATGCACACGCCCACACTTACACCTTTTGCACACACACGCACACACGCACACATACACACTACACACACACACACACACACACACACACACACACACACACACACACACACACACACACACACACACACACACACACACACATACATACACACACACACACACACACACACACACACACACACACACACACACACACACACACACACACACACACACACACACACACACACACACACACACACACACACACACACACACACACACACACACACACACACACACGTACATGGGTGCCCTGCGCTCCCATTATCAGCATCGGTCATTGAGGCTCATTATCAATAATTCTATATTGCTAAGGAAGAATTCTGATATGTTGTTTAAGTACAAGGCTTTATTGAATGGAGCTTGTGCTGTTTTTAAAGGTTCGGCCTTACAGTTTTATTCCAATTTCAGGTGCAGAGCATGCCAGAGCAAACTCTTTCTCATTTGTTGTAGCCAGAGGTATTTCAAAATGTCGAATCGGTCTCGTATTATTTTTTCTTAGTATATCTGCAAAAGTGATATCTACATCTGGCATTGTACCATCCAATACTTTAGACAACATGATAACTTCTTTTTTGGTTTGGGGACAAGATCTAGGAATTTAAGTGTTTTTTAATTTTGGAAACAGTTCCATTAGTGTGTGGTAATAGAAGGGTTTATGTCAATGATTCGAACAGCACGTTTCTGTAATTTGATGATTTTATTTGAGAGCCGATTCGCATAGTTACTACTTTAAACCATTGCTACAACAATTTAGATGGGGCAATATAAAGGCGTTATACAAGCGAGTAAGTTCCTGGATGACAAGAAATACTTGGTTCTGCTCTTATGATTCCTAAACTTCGACTGATAACTGATGGTACATGAAGGCTGTGGAATTCCACGTAAGCTGTTTGTCGATATAAATTCCAAGATACTGTATGTTTCTTCACGTTTGAGCTTACATGCCATTTAGTTTTACATAAAAATTTCTAATATTAGCGCCGGGATAAAGCTGATAATGAGAGATTTTGAGGCATTTAGAGACAAACAATCTGACTGAAACCATTTTGACACTTCAGAAGAACTTTATCCATTTTGACTGAAGACTACTCACACCATCTTCCGAAATTATAATAGCGGTATCATCCGCAAAAAAGTAAAATTTAGTTTCAGTAGAGACTCGATACAGATTGTTAATGTATATAATAAACAATAGCGGTCCCAGCATTGAGCCCTGAGGCACGCCTGTCCTTATTTGTTTTGTATGGGAGACAACCCCTTTAATTTTGCATTCTCCTGAAATATGTTAGTTTGATATGAAGAAGCAATATTATACAATTTACCCTGCTATCAATGTGATTTAACACGCGTATTGACGGGGGCGGGTACCCGCCCCCCTCGGGTTTTTCCGAGAATTTAGGGAAACGGCGGCGCGTAGCGCCGCATGCATCATATACCTTTTCCCTCATCATTTAAGCAACTTCTGTGAAAATTACATAGTGGGGGTCATCTCAGGTCAGGTCACTGTGCACAGGTCAAGTGACCCGACCTCAAAAAAAGTTTAAGATAGCATAAGTCGGAGCAGGCTGAACTTATCCGATTGAAACTCATATCACATAATGGCTCCCACTGAGTTCTCTAACATATGTTCCGGTATTTTTGATATCGATGACCTGGCGGTCAGTAATGAGGTACGACCTCTCCATTGGAAATACATGGGAAAAATGGCTTTACGGAATAACTCAGTAACGGATATGATAGAGCATTTATTTTAGCTGCATTAGACTAGCCTGGGCTTTGCGGTTCTAATGGATATCATTTTGTATAATTTGACCCTGACCTGACCTCAGGTCAGGGTCAAATCTCTGATTTGACCTAGCAAGGTCAAATTATATATCATTCGATTCGGCTTGCTTAAGAGGATTCATATAGTTCAAGTCGTTTTGCTCTATCTTCATTTGTTCAGATGTAATGCCCGAGAAACTGAACTTTACATGTTATCCCGATGACGGGCATGTTTTTAATTCTCGTGACCTTAAATGTGACCTGACAAAAAATGGTTCAAATGTTTTCGATGGAGAAGTGGATGGGCAAGCCCAACGCCGTTTACTGTTTTTCGCTACCTACCGTGGTATTCGAGATCTTAGGGGGGCGGGTAACGCCCCCCGTCAATGCGAAGGTGGCTCAGACCCCGTCAATGCATGCGTTAAGTTTTGTAACAATGTGCCTGTTCAACTGGTTTCGAACGCTTTTTTCAAGTCTAAGTGAAATTCTGCAAAATATTATACATGCATTTCTAGAGATTTGTTACGCTGTCGTAGAGATGTACCAGAGACATGTAAATACAATGCTTTTTTCTAAAGCCGAACTGTAATGAGCATAAAATGTTATTTTCGAAGAAATAATCAGAGATAAATTGGTATATTAAACGCTCCCAAGATTTTTGGAGAATATAGGTAGTAATGAAATTGGTCTATAATTCGTAAACCTATCTTTTCACTCAGATTTAAAAATAGGGACCAGTACTGCTAATTTTAAGACCTTTTGAAATATACCTTTCTTTAGACATATGTTGAAAAATATCAAGTTACAAAGACAACTTTATATATACCATGTAAAATTGTTAACCTAATTTCATCAATACCACTACCCACTTCCTGTTTCAAGATTTGATGATATTTTCTATCTGCTGTTGGTTTGTTGAAAGTAAAGACGTAAATGGTGGGTGTGAGTAATCTTCGAGATATTCTACAGGGTTTATGTTCGAAATAGGAATGACTCTTTCAAGCTGATCCAATTGTAGAAAAAAAATAATCCA